>OZ005743.1:67125945-67338445 GCA_963930735.1 Dioctria linearis
AACACCAGTTGTTGCAAGCGAGGCCTTTGGTTCGTTATTTAAAACACAATATTAAATAATTAATATATAAGTTCTTTATTTCACTCTAATCACATAAAATTCACAATTCCTCAATTGATCAACTCAACTATAATTATCGCTAACACTGTACTTTCAATTATCGCAATCCAATTACAACACTTCCGCCTGTTTATTACTTTCGCTTGTTAACACTCCAACGTCTAAGACAAGACTCTTTTTCTGGCGATGACAACTGTTATATTTATACCCTCGAAACGCTCCGGATTATTCTGGAGTGTTCTATTCCAAAAGCTTCTTGACTATTCTATTTGTTCTATTCCTGAGGGGGGGGGGGGGGGGGGGGGGGGGGGGAAGTAGTCTGTGAAGCGCAATGCTGAACAAGGTGAAAGCTGTATAAGCATGCATACTTGATAGATGAAATTTGTTGGTTTGTTGATTTGGTGTTTATCGTGGTATGGGCGTTTTGATGTTTTTGTTGATCGCTTTGGCATCTCCCACGAGAGTGCGTACAGTAGTGTGGTATAATTAGCTGAGTTCTATGGGCACGAATTGGTACTTCTCTCTCACGGCGAGGTAACTTTACCTTAGTGACATTGAAATTGCGATTTTTGGCTGTGTGGGTACTGTAGTAGATGCTAGGCAGATGGCCCACGATGCAATTGAAGTTATGTACTCATGTAAGTCAGAATAATAAAATCTCAGACATAGTGGTGCGAGGAGTGAGATGATGAATAAGTTGATGAATAACGGAAATCAGGTATGTATGCTAGTAGTTTTGTTTTATATGGTTAGTATGCATGGTCAGCTATATGATCCAAATGGTGAATCACTAAGCCTATCCAGACTGAATTGGGCATATCTTAACCTTCACGTGGTCCCCTCCGCCAGCGTCCGAAAGATTGTATTACCTGTATAGGCCAAGTACAATTCTTTTGGACACTGCTAATAAGATCTAGGCCCGAACGGAGTTACCAGTACCGTTTAAAAAAGATATCTAGCATGAAAGATTGAAACTGGGAGTATTCATGGTCCGTTGATCATGCTTTACGAAAGCCATACCAAATGGGTCGCCCGACATTGGCTAACTTGGTACTACAGGGTTAGAGGAGCCCTGGATAACAAGGTTTTATCCACCTCAACTTGGGATGTGGCCCCTTTATGGGAGCATCGTAGTGGCTGTGGTATAGGGTGCCGTGACCCATAGATCGGCAGAGATGGGATAGATCTCACTTCTACCAGTAAGTTGATGTCATGTCATGCAATCTTGGCATACTGGTACTCGTTGTTTCGACACGAGGAATCTGATTGATCTTTACAATCCGTGCATGAAGAATGCCGTGAGATTAAGCCATACTTGGCAGGTGCTCACGTAAAACCATACGACATTTCTGTTCTATTCCTGAACTTTCCTGTAGATTTCATAATCGATTCTCCGAACCTGAAGTCGTTTACTCTCCATTGCCAGTAGATGTCACCAGTTGTCTCTTTCTATTGCACGTAACAATATAAATGCGAGAACTGGAGCAAGTTAGAAAAAAATACATTTTATTGTTCGATGAAATGGCTATTAAGAATGAGTTAGAGTATGAAGACATTACGTCGCATGGATAAATAAACGTTGTATGTAGCAAATTGCAATTTTAGGCAAATCAAATTTGAAGTTCCAAAATGAATATCTTAGCTCCTACACGGTAGATTTTTCTTATTTTGCTATTATTTGTTTATGTCACCTTGGAGCAACAGAGGCTTAAGTTTCAAACAGTTATACCATGGAAATTATGGTGAATTTTCTTCAATATGCCATTGTTGTAAGTAGCATTTTACAACTTTATTGTACTTAAAAGTGTACATACAACCAAGTTTTTCTACATACAACATAAGTTTTAAGAAAGTTATAAAATTGTTGTATGTGCGTCTAATAGAAAATTTTTTGTTTTGTTTATAACATAAGGAAAAGAGTAAATTTTATATCCATTTATCAACGACAGCATTTACGAATCAATAATTTCTCTAAAAATCATTTACATATTTTTTTAGGATCGGGATTGTATGAATAAATAAGAATCAAAATGAATCAAAGATTATTTTTATTTATAGACAAAATAATACCTACTATAAAGAATTAAAATAAATCTGACTAAATTCATAAATGTAACAAAAACTAAATAACGTAAAACAAAAAATATATTCAAAATATAAAACAAAGTATATGTATGTTGCAGATTATTACGGAGACGTGAAATTCATTGACAATTTATTTAATTTTTAAAATACATCGGTAAAACTCCTTGTTATTATTTGATTGCAAATAAGGGATCATGCTTTCCAGATCTTTCTTTTTATTGGCATCCAGACCTTTAGGTGTAGATATTTGCAAAGTGGTTTTGAAAATATTATCCCGTGTTTTCTTTTTAAATCGCCCTTTTGATTGATTTTTTATTAGAACATCTTTGAAATCAGTTTCTTTCACAGAAGTTTTATATTCAATTTTAAACAAATTTTCACGTTTATATAGGATAGATTTACATTTAGTGTACGGGATTTGTTGAAAACAAAAGTTTTCTGATTTTCTTGAATACATTTTAAAATCTGCACAAGCCATTTGTAAAATATCCAACCTCACATTATTAAATTTCATTTCTTTAAGCTTCCTAATTAAGGTTATTTGGCTTGGTATTTCCATATCTTTTAGGTATGTTTCGATAGTACTATGTACACAATCGACTTCCTGTACACTTGAATGTCCTGGTTCACCAAATTTATGTTCTATTACTTCGACTTTTGGATTATCATGCACAAATTGCAAGAGTGCAACGGATGTTATTTGGTTTTTGTTTTGTGGCACGCATGAGTCGCTCCACAAAACAATTTGAGTTATTTCACCATAATCTCTCACAACTCTAGATAAAATTTTTATCAAAGCGCTTGCGATATCATTTCCTGAGCGCCCACTTAAGATCTCATTCCATAAAGCACAATAAGTAAGTTTTTCCTGACCAGGAGTAATTAGTGTGGCAGTTAGATTGTAAACCGCGAGCTTACGCTTATAATAAAAATTTGAGGCATATGCTTTTGGTAATGAAAACACGTTTTTCAGAACGTAGCAGAGTATTGCTTTTGTTGAATCAATATTTGTCCGATCTAGGTCACGCTCTGCTTTTGTAAAACGTTTTTTTTCCAAGTGGGCGTTGTGAGCTTGAGTTTCAGCTTCAGTAGCAGCATTCTTATTGGCGGTGAAAAGTGAGCACTTATCGCAGATATCTTTTTTGGGCTTATGAAATGAAAGATTGAAGCTGTAGTTAAAAGTGCGTCTATAGATGTCTATAGAAACAGGGTCTTCAGTTTTCTTTTTGTAAAGTGCGTACACTCTCGACAAGTTTAGGTGGCTTTCTAAATATTTTCTAGTAGTACTAGCGCGGTAGTAGTGCGATTCAACCGTAGGAAAGCTTTGTATATGATCCCTTACTTCTTCCATTTTATATTCTGGAATACGTTTTCTTCCTCTTTCGGATAACTTATGTAGATGGTATCGGAATTCCACTTTGTTGTTCGTGGTTTTGGTCAAAATGATAATTTACAGACCTATCTGTAATTGCAAGGGTACTTAGGAAATATTTTTTACATACCCTCAGAGTTTTGTTTTTAATCTTAAAGAAATAATTGTAGGAAGATTTATTTTTTGGACTTGTTTGAAATTTATGGCTTTTTCTGCTACGTTTGACGTCTAATTTTTTAATAAAATCACTATAGAAAATTTTCTTTTCAGCATTGCTTAGCTTCCAAAATGCAGTGTGAATTTCCAATCGCTCATTTTCATTAATATACTTCGTGCATGAGTAAAAACATTTTGCTGGGCATGGCTGACCCATTTTTCTCTCCGGCCTTCCTTTTTCTGTGCGATCAATATAGGTCTTTCCATATTCACGGAGGTTCTTTCGAATATTCTGCTGCCATAATTCAGGTTGACGCTTTCTTTTTCTTGAAGGAGTGTTTGCTAAATACTCACTATTTGCTAAAATAGTAAAAAGAACACGTGAATATTATTTTCAATTTTGTAATTAAATTTAGGATGTCTAGCATAATAAACTTAACAAACAAGAGGATGAGAGGGTTTTATGAAGGTAAGAAAAGCCTAACACCCAACATAAAATCGTAATAAAAGCTTAAAAGTAATTATTAAATTAAATTAATATTTACATGAACTGTAATTGGATAGCAAAGAACGAATATTTCTTATTTCTTCCTATAACGGGGATAGTTGGAAGTCCGTAGACGCATTTTCATAAAATGTCCTCAAATATGTCGTGTTAGCGCATTCAGAGTAATCAGGATCATGGTAATCAGGATCCCGTATATCATCGTCGCTTGAAAAATCACTTTTATCTATTTTAAAAGTTTAATAATACTGTTGCGAGCGTGGTCTTTCGGTTCGTTATTTTAAAACACAATATTAAATAATTAATATATAAGTTCTTTATTTCACTCTAATCATATAAAATTCACAATTCCTCAATTGTTCAACTCAACTCTAATTATCGCTAACATTGTACTTTCAATTATCGCAATCTAATCACACTCTTTCGCTTCTTTATTACTTTCGCTTGTTAACATTGCAACGTCTAAGACAAGACTCTTTTTCTGGCGATGACAACTGTTATATTTATACCCTAGAAACTCTCCGGATTATTCTGGAGTGTTCTATTTCAAAAGCTTCTTGACTATTCTATTTGTTCTATTCCTGAACTTTCCTGTAAATTTCATAATCGATTCTCCGAACCTGAAGTCGTTTACTCTCCGAACCTGAAGTTGTTTACTCTCCATTGCCAGTAGATGTCACCAGTTGTCTCTTTCTATTGCACGTAACACTGCCCCCTTCTTAAATTTGTTCGTCCCGAACAACAGGTAGTCCACGGTCTTGATGCTCGTAGTATTGACACAAGCGATCCAGATGGACGATTTTTCGTTTGCCTCCTGTACCACGTTGAATCCTGTATACTACGTCATCTATTCTAGTTACTACTGAATACGGCCCCTCCCACTGTTGTTGTGATTTTGGAGAGCATCCCTTATGTCGGTTCGGGTTGTATAGCCAAACAAGATCACCTTCATTGAATCCTGCTGAATTCGCACGTAAGTCATAGCGGGTCCTCATCCGATGGGTACTTACTGCTAATTTCGCCCCCGTGGCCCCTTGTACATCAGCTGTCCGTTTCAGTGAGGCTCTGACATTACACTTATACATTTCCATTCTGCTGCTACGTGGCGGCCCTTTGTAAGAAGCACACACAGTGCATCTGCTATACCACTTCTCTACATCCTCCCGCATATGTAGCCAATAAAACTTTTCTCGTATTTTAGAAATTGTTTTATTCACTCCCAAATGTTCTCCAGATGCTCCACGATGCATTTTACCTAGAATATCGTTGACCTTTGATGCCGGCACGACTATTTGCATTTGGAACGATTTACCGTTAGATGCTTCCCACTTGCGTTTTAATATGCCGCATTCAACATGAAGAGAATTCCATTGAGCCCAGTAGCTTTTCAGCTTTTCACTCATCCTCGAAATATCCTTCCATTCTGGTTTTTCTATGTCTGCTTTGAAATTTGTGTGAAATGTGAAATGTCCGGATCTTCTCGTTCTGCTGTTCGCAGGTCCTCGTTGTCCCAACCTGTAGATGGTTCCACGGATACCAACTGTATAGTAGCTGTTTTCTCATTTCGTTTCTCCCAGCCATTATGCTTACATTCAGGTTTCCATTGACGTTGTACCAAGGCTTCTGCATTTCCATAGATACGTCCTTTTCTGTGTTGGCTCTCAAAGTCATAAGGTTGGATTCTAGTCTCCCTAAGAATAGTTTGCTCTCTAGCTCGCCAACTTGTACATTCTTCTGCCCCTTTCTTTTCTGTTGGTTCCTTTCGACGGCGTTTCCTGCAGTCGCTTTGAAGGTGTCCCAATTTATTACAATCCCAACATCGAAGAACACTACGTGAAGGGGTGCTCAGTGATAACTGCAATCTATTGCAAGTCTGCTGCTCAGCTCGATATCTTTGCAATTCCACTTTCCTCTCTTCATCTAGAGATTCCACTCGTCGGCGTTTTCTGCAGTCTCTTTGTAGGTGTCCTGGTCTATTACAATTCCAGCATGAAGGATACCACGCAAAGGTGAGCTCTGGGATGACTGCATTCTATTACAAGTACATTTGTCCACCGAAATGTCTCTCATTCGTACTGCACTCCGCGAAGCTTGTCTGGCGGATTCATACACTAATGCATAGGCTAGTGCTTCTGCTGTTGATTTCCTTCCTGCCAGCCTTAACGCTAGTTGTAAGCTTTGATCTGCAATAGCGTTCACAAATGCCTCACACTGGAGTATGAAAGCTAATCTTTCTACATCTGCCTGCAGTTGCTGTAGTGATTCTCCATGTTTTTGAATCCTGTTGCGCAATTGTAGGCGATATACTTGCTGCATGTGTTCATCTCCGTAACGTAATTCTATCGCCTGTACTAATGAAGAGTAATTACGTTGATTTTCAATCGGTACAGTTTGTAAGAGTTCTGACGCAGGACCTCGAAGTGCTAACACCAGAGCTATAGCTTTGTCTTCATCATTCCATCCATTTACCTCTGAAGCTGCCTCGAATTGTCTCTTGAAGATATGCCACGAATTTTGTCCATCAAATATTGGAGCTTTTATTCTACCTGCTCCGGATATTTCAGGTGCTACGTTTGGAGGCTGACGATGCTTTATTCTTTCCAGATCTGCTTTAAAACTGTCAAGCTGCTCGGTAACTTTTTGTTGAGCTTCCGCCACTTCATGCTCGATTCCTTCAATTTTCAAATTTTGTTCTTCTAAAGAACTTTTCAGGAAAGTCTTCTGTTCCTCCAAACGTGTTTCTAGACAATTCTCCAGAGAGATCTTTTGTTAGTTCAAACGGGTTTCCAGAGATTTCTTTTGTTCCTCAAAATCAATCTTTTGTTCACCAAAACGGGCTTCCATAGATGAAGACAAACATCATTCCATCCATTTACCTCTGAAGCTGCCTCGAATTGTCTCTTGAAGATATCCCACGAATTTTGTCCATCAAATATGGGAGGTTTCATTCTTCCTGCACCGGATATTTCAGGTGCTACGCTTAGAGGCTGACGATGCTTTATTCTTTTCAGATCTGCTTTAACGTTTTCAAGTTGCTCGGTGACTTTTTGTTGAACTTCCGAAACCTTTTGTTGAAATTCCTGCTCAATTCCTTCAATTTTCAAATTTTATTCTTCTAAAGAACTTTTTAGAAAATTTTTCTGATCCTCCAAACGAGTTTCTAGACAATTCTCCAGAGAACTCTTTTGTTCGTCCAAGCGCGTTTCCATAGATTTCTTCTGCTCATCTCATCTCATTCTTTTGTTCAACAAAAGCATTCTTTTGTTCATCGAGAGAATTCTTTTGTTCATCAAAACGGGCTTCCATTTTACTCATTAAAGTACTCAAAAGCTGTTCCATTTTCATCGCAGGCTCTTCTTCAGCTTCGGTTCTTCTAAGTTCTCTTCGAAAACAAATGTTTCAGGATTCTTTCCTTCCTCTATCAGAGCTTGTCTCAGTCGCTCGACGAGAACATTCTTTGGACCTGTCGTTTGTAACGACCGGTTCCCTAACTGCACTTTCAAATCCTGTATCCGAAGCTCCTCCAGTTTGCGCCCCATTACTTTAATAATTCACTCACAGTTGAATATTAATTATTTTTCAGAACTTTCAAAATTTAACACAATTTCTCAAAATTAATCACACTTTGAATTTTTAAGTCAATTGCCACCACTTTATTTCGCGAATTTATTTCACTTCTGACACCAGTTGTTGCGAGCGTGGCCTTTGGTTCGTTATTTAAAACACAATATTAAATAATTAATATATAAGTTCTTTATTACACTTAAATCATATAAAGTTCACAAACATTCATTTAATCAACTCAACTCTAATTATCGCTAACACTGTACTTTCAATTATCGCAATCTAATTACACTCTTTCGCTTCTTTATTACTTTCACTTGTTAACACTGCAACGTCTAAAACAAGACTCTTTTCTGGCGATGACAACTGTTATATTTATACCCTAGAAACGCTCCGGATTATTCTGGAGTGTTCTATTCCAAAAGCTTACTTGACTGTTCTATTCATTCGTATTCCTGAACCTTCCTGTCGATTCCATAATCGATTCTCCGAACCTGAAGTCGTTTACTTTCCATTGCCAGTAGATGTCACCAGTTGTATCTTTCTATTGCACGTAACAATATATATTCAGAAAAAAGCTTATCTGAACACTGCAAACTTAACAAACACATTCATAGATTAGGCATATCCCTACTGATCAGTAGCTTGGCGTGGGTTAGATGCGAGGGGAATGAAATGGTCAATATCTTTAGATTGTGAGTCATCAAGAACTTCTTCAATCTCTATAAGATTCCCTTCTTGGATGCTTGAAGTTGAGGACTCACTCAAGAGAGTCTTATCTGTTGAAATATTGTAGCTAGTGTTGACAGTAGGAGCAAGGTTTTGGAAAGCAATTTGCCTTAGATTTCGTGACAATCTAAGTACTGATGGATTTCGCTCATAGTTTCCTTTACATCTACGCAAGATAGAGATACTATTTTCCAATGGATCCTGGTTTATATGAGATTTTATGATATAATCCTGAGAATTTTTTATATTTTACCATATATGAAGAATGCCATTAATTGTTTGTATCATACCGTCAAGGCCTCTTCATTCGGCCTAAATGTTTCCATTCACTAATCCAGGCTCGACATTCATTTAAGGTTTTAGTAACAACTTGATGATTTTTGTCGTCTGATAGAGCACACATATGTGGATTTGCAGAAAATCTAGTGACGCTATTAAAGTAATCGACAAGATCAAGATTAATTTTTGAAAAGATTCTGCAGTATAAGTAGCGGTTGTTATTTGGTCAGTCGGAAATATATTTAAGAGAATACCTTGTTGAATTCCTATTGAAACTTATCTACTTAGTACTTGTGTAGCAAGTTTAACATTCATTTTATCGAAACTGTCAGGATAAATATGTTTTTCCGTCAACTTATAACAAGTTTTTATGGTATCGTTTACCTCCTCCCGGAAAATTTTTTCAACAATTTTCCAAGACATATGCTTACTCTTACATTCTATATCAGCTTTTAATATACAGTTTCTAATACTTTTTATTAAGTGCACAGGATCATGTAAAAGAACAATCTCTCTATTTGAAATTTCTATGTAACATCTATCCACTGTACATCCCAATAAGGCATACGCTTTTCGATTAACGGGACCTTGATCACAAGTAATTCCAATTACATCAAGGCCGATATTATGTAGAGCTTCAAGAGTTTCTAAAATAATTTCTTAATTTATCTGCATCAACAGCCCCCCCCCCACATAATATGCGATAGATTGCTTCCAGTTTAGATTAAAACCTCTAACCATTTAATAACAAAGCTGAAGACGCTACAGAATCTTTGCGATCTCCATTTCCAAAATCTGTGAACCCGTAAATAATCGTCGACTCAATAAATAAATGTAGTATGTGCAAATTGTCGTTTTTTTGCTTTCAACTAAACCTGGGGCTCTCGGAGATTCTCCTTATTTTACTGTAACCCGTTTTTCTCTATCAGGCTTATTTCCCGAGAAATTCGCCCTGTATTTTGTTGTATGTAACTTGTTTCAATGCAATTTCTAAACAATTGTGTTATGTGCTGCGAAAATGTACACATGTTACATTTTTCCATATATTTGTAGTCAAAGAATTTTCAATAATCAAATGCCGTAAGTATTTCTGAATGGTACATACCACATTTATTTACTCTATCATCAGTAAACAAAAGTTTTATGTTCATAGGGCTTTGTGTATTATAAATTCTCTTCCGAGTTAGTTGGATGTTGGATGTGTACAAAGATGGACGCACGCACAGAATCACCTCCTCCAGTGTTATCAGAGGATATCTTATCGTAAGTTACTTGCGTTTTATGTATGTATGTAAATTTACAAAATACTTTTTAGGATGCAAAATGATATTTTGGGTGACTCGGGGAAGTAATACTTATAGAAAAAATCAAATCAAAAAAGCAAAAACTAAAAATCTAGATAAGGAACTTTTTATATATTGTTGCGAGCGTGGCCTTTGGTTCGTTATTTAAAACACAATATTAAATAATTAATATATAAGTTCTTTATTACACTTAAATCATATAAAGTTCACAAACATTTATTTAATCAACTCAACTCTAATTATCGCTAACACTGTCCTTTCAATTATCGCAATCTAATTACACACTATCGCTTCTTTATTGCTTTCGCTTCTTAACACTGCAACGTCTAAGACAAGACTCTTTCTCTGGCGATGACAACTGTTATATTTATACCCTAGAAACACTCCGGATAAATCTGGAGTGTTCTATTCCAAAAGCTTCTAGACTATTCTATTTGTTCTATTCCTGAACTTTCATAATCGATTCTCCGAACCTAAAGTCATTTACTCTCCGAACCTGAAGTTGTTTATTGCCAGTAGATGTCACCAGTTGTCTCTTTCTATTGCACGTAACACTGCCCCCTTCTTAAACTTGTTCGTCCCGAACAACAGGTGGTCCACGATCTTGATGCTCGTAGTATTGACACAAGCGGTCCAAATGAACAATTTTGTGCTTGGCTCTTGTGCCACGCTGAATCCTGTATACCACGTCATTAATTCTAGTTACTACTGAATATGGTCCTTCCCAGTGTTGTTGCAATTTTGGAGAACGTCCCTTACGTCGTTTCGGGTTGTACAGCCAAACAAGATCACCTTCGTTAAATCCTGCGGAATTAGCGCGTAAGTCATAGCGGGTCTTCATCCGATCAGTATTTGTTGCTAATTTCGTCCTCGTGGCCTCGTGTACATCGGCTAATTGTTGTTTGAGCTCCGATACGTAGTCTTCTGGTAACTTTTGTTCACCTCTGGGGGTACCGAATTTGAGGTCGCTAGGTAAACGCATCTCTCTTCCGAATATGACTTTAGCTGGGGTTTGTCCGGTAGTACTATGTACGGCTGATCTATAAGCCATTAGGAATACAGGAATATGTCGATCCCAATCGCGTTGATGATAGTCAACTACTTTCTTTAGATGCTCGATCAATGTTCTGTTGAAGCGCTCTACCATGCCATCAGATTGTGGGTGTAGAGGAGTTGTTCTAGTTTTTCTTATTCCCAACATTTTACACATCTCCTGGAAAGTCCGCGATTCGAAGTTCCGTCCTTGGTCCGAATGAAGTTCGTGAGGCACACCAAACCTACTGACCCAATTCGTTATTATTTGTTCCGCAACTGTGGTTGCCTCTTGATTAGGGATTGCATAAGCTTCAGGCCATTTACTGAAATAGTCAATGGCAACTAATATATAACGGTTACCGCCATCCGTTTCTGGAAAAGGTCCAGCGATGTCTATAGCTATCCTTTCAAAGGGGGCTCCGACATTATACTTATGCATTTCTCCTCTGCTTCTGTGTTGCGGCCCTTTGCAAGCAGCACAGACAGTGCATCTGCGGCACCACTCCTCCACATCTTCTCGCATATGTAACCAATAAAACTTTTCTCGTATTTTGGAAATGGTTTTGTTCACTCCCAAATGTCCTCCAGAGGTTCCACCGTGCATTTCTTCTAGAACATCTTTGACATTTGATGCTGGCACGACTATCTGCATTCGGAAAGATTCGCCATTAGGTGCTTCCCACTTGCGTTTTAATATACCACATTCAACATGAAGAGAGTTCCATTGAGCCCAGTAACTTTTTAGCTTCTCACTCCGTTCCGAAATATCCTTCCAGTCTGGTCTTTCCATGTCTTCTTTCCAAGCAAGAATAGGTGAAATGTCCGGATCTTCTCGTTGTGCTGTTCGTAGGTCCTCGTTGTCCCAACCTGTAGATGGCTCCACGGTTACCAACTGTATAGTTGCTGCTGTTTCTTTTTCTTCTATTCGTGTGCAATGTTTGCACTCAAGTTTACATGGACGTCGTGAAAGGGCGTCTGCATTTCCATGGATACGACCTCTTCGGTGTTGTATTTCAAAATCATAAGCCTGGAGTCGCTCTATCCATCTCGGCACTTGTCCCTCAGGATTCTTAAACTGCAGAAGCCATTTCAGCGCTGCATGGTCGGTGCGAAGGAAGAATTTCTGCCCGTCGAGATATTTATGAAAATGCTTTGCTGAACTTACAAAGGCAAGTAGCTCCTTTCTTGTAGCACAATAATTTTTCTCTGACTTTGAAAGTGCTTTGCTATAGTAAGCTACTGGAACTTCTTGACCATTCTCCTCCTGAGAAAGCACTGCACCAATACCTTCATTGCTGGCATCCGTGTCTAATGTAAATGTTTTTCCCAGCTTTGGATAGTGAAGTACTGGAGCCTCACAGAGCTGTTGCTTCAAATTTTCAAAACTTTCGTTGCATTTATCCGACCATATGAACGGCTTTCCCTTTTCGGTAAGTTGATGTAGGCTTCTTGCTATATCTGCAAAACCTTTCACGAATCGCCTGTAGTAGGTAGCTAAACCAAGAAAACTCCGTAATTGATGTTTGTCCTTTGGAG
Source organism: Dioctria linearis (assembly GCA_963930735.1). Classification (NCBI taxonomy): domain Eukaryota; kingdom Metazoa; phylum Arthropoda; class Insecta; order Diptera; family Asilidae; genus Dioctria; species Dioctria linearis. The sequence goes on from OZ005743.1 coordinate 67,138,571, forward strand.
CTGGCCAATTTTTGACGGCTTCTATTTTCTCTGGATCGGTTCTTACTCCTTGTGATGAAACTATGTGCCCTAAATATTTAACCTCTTTTTTAAATAGAGCACATTTACTCGCACTGAGCTTTAATTTTGCATCTTTGAGCCTTTGAAGTACATCCCGTAAGTTGTTTTTATGTTCCATGAATGTCCTTCCGATTACTATTATGTCATCCAAATAGACAAGACATGTTTTCCAGGTTAAACCTCGTAGAACACATTCCATTAGTCGTTCGAATGTGGCTGGAGCATTACATAACCCAAATAGCATTACTTTGAATTGCCATAAGCCACTGCCAACTAAGAAAGCAGTTTTCTCTCGATCCTCGGGATGTATTTCCACTTGTCAGTAACCACTCTTCAAATCCAGCGTGGAAAACCATTGCGCTCCGGAAAGGGTATCCAATGTGTCATCAATCCTTGGTAATGGATAGCTATCTTTTCTCGTCACGTTATTTAGTTGGCGGTAGTCTACACAGAATCGGGTGCTGCCATCCTTCTTCTTAACCAGAACAACCGGCGATGTCCAAGGGCTGTTAGATTCCTCTATGATGCCTTGTTTCTTCATGGAGTTCATCATGTCTGCAACTTCTGGTTGTTTGGCTAATGGCAATCTTTGTGGTGTCTGTCGAATGGGTCTGGAATCTCCTGTATCGATTCGATGCTGGACAAGATTTGTTTTACCATAATCATCATCATTCATTGCAAATAATTCCGAAAATTCATCGATCACCTCTTTGGCATCGTTGTGTTGTTGTTCACTTAAGGCACTGGACGAAAGAAGTTTCTGAACCTGTTGGGTAGTAGCTGGTATAGTTTTTGTCTCCTTGACATTACTACCATTATCTAAATTGACGATTTGGTGAACGGGTTCACAATTTCCAATTATAGCACCTTCTTTTAGTTGTATCTCGTTTTCGGATGTGTTAAGCACTCTGACTGGTATTAATGTTGCACCTTCTGCCTTCACTAAAGTCTTGCCAACGATGATGTTCGATGTAACTTTTGTGGGGTTAGGCTCCACCAGATAGAATCGGCAGGTCCCGATGTCATCAGTAAGCTTTGTCCATATTAGTGTCTCGGAGCATGGCGAAAGAGTAATATTTTCGCAAACCATCGTCCTTACTTTCGCAGGATGATCTCCTTCTTCTCCTAGTTTCATAGGAATTTCTATGTTGCCATATTTGAGAATCCGCTCTCCGACATCCAGATTTATTTTGTATGTGGTCATGAAATCTATTCCAAGAATGCAGTCATCCATTATGTCTGAAACCAGGAAAGTGTGAGGAAATAGTAGTTCGCCTAGTTGAACATCTAAAGTTATTTCTCCAAACACCTGTGCTGCCGCTCCAGTTGCTGTTCTTAGTAGATATTTGGTGGTGTTGTGAAGCCATTTGTTCTTAACAAGATCTGCTCTAATAATTGATCTTGAAGCTCCAGTATCGATAGTAACTGCGCAGTCATTTTTTCCTACACTTCCATATATAACAAGACTGCTATTATTTCTCTGTAACTGACTTACTTGGATGATGACTTCGGGGCTGTCGATTCCACCAACCAACTTCTGCCCCACGAAGTTGGTTTTTACTAGTTTTCCGACTGCTCAAGAGGAGAGACGATGCGACTAGTCGCTGTTTGATATCTAGTCTCTCCACGAATTGCTTGTTCCCTGGCTCGACATCTTTGGCATTCTTCTTTCCCCTCTTCTTCTGGTGATTCCACTCGTCGACGTTTTCTGCAGTCTCTTTGAAGGTGCCCTGGTTTATTACAATTCCAGCATCGAGGGACACCACGTGAAGGCGGGCTCTGTGATGATTGCACTCTGTTACAAGTACATTCTTCCACTGAAATTTCTCTCACTCGTACAGCACTCCGTGAAGCTTGTCTGGCGGATTCATACGCTAATGCATAGGCTAGTGCTTCTGCTGTTGATTTCTTTCCTGCTAGCCTCAATGATTGTTGTAAATTTTGATCTGTAATAGCGTTCACAAATGCCTCCGTCGCCACTTCATTGAGAAAATCCGCATTCACGCTGGAGTATGACAGATGCGCTAATCTTTCTACATCTGCCTGCAGTTGTTGTAGTGATTCGCCATGTTTTTGAATCCTGTTGCGAAACTGTAGGCGATATACTTGCTGCATGTGCTCATCTCCGTAACGTAATTCTATCGCCTGTACTAATGAAGAGTAATTACGTTGATTTTCAATCGGTACAGTTTGTAAGAGTTCTGACGCATGACCTCGAAGTGCTAACACCAGAGCTATAGCTTTGTCTTCATCATTCCATCCATTTACCTCTGAAGCTGCCTCGAATTGTCTCTTGAAGATATGCCACGAATTTTGTCCATCAAATATGGGAGGTTTCATTTTACCTGCACCGGATATTTCAGTTGCTCCGCTTAGAGGCTGACGATGCTTTATTCTTTCCAGATCTGATTTAAAACTGTCAAGCTGCTCGGTGACTTTTTGTTGAGCTTCCGCCACTTCCTGCTCGATTCCTTCAATTTTCAATTTTTGTTCGTCTAATGAGTTTTTCAGGAAAGTCTTCTGTTCCTCCAAACGAGTTTCTAGACAATTCTCCAAAGAGATCTTTTGTTCGTCCAAACGGGTTTCCAGAGATTTCTTTTGTTCCTCAAAATCAATCTTTTGTTCATCAAAACGGGCTTCCATAGATTTCTTCTGTTCATCTAAACGTGATTCCAGAGAATTCTTTTGTTCGTCGAGAGAATTCTTTTGTTCGTCGAGAGAATTCTTTTGTTCGTCCATATATTTCTTCTGTTCATCTAAACGTGATTCCAGAGAATTCTTTTGTTCGTCCATAGATTTCTTCTGTTCATCTAAACGTGATTCTAGAGAATTCTTTTGTTCCTCGAGAGAATTCTTTTGTTCCTCGAGAGAATTCTTTTGCTCATCAAAACGGGCTTCCATTTTACTCATTAAAGTACTCAACAGCTGTTCCATTTTCATCGCAGGCGCTTCTTCAACTTCGATTTCCTCCAAGTTCTCTTCGAAAACAAATGTTTCAGGATTCTTTCCTTCCTCTATCAAAGATTGTCTAAGTCGCTCGACTAGAACTTTCTTAATGCCTGTCGTTTGTAATGACCGGTTCCCTAACTCCACTTTCAAATCCTGCGTTCGAAGCTCGTCCACTTTGCGCCCCATTATTTTAGTAATTCACTCACAGTTGAATATAAATTATTTTCCAGAACTTTTAAAATTTAACACAATTCCACAAAATTAATCACACTTTTAATTTTTCAGTCAATTGCCACCACTTTATTTCTCAAATATATTTCACTTCTGACACCAGTTGTTGCGAGCGTGGCCTTTGGTTCGTTATTTAAAACACAATATTAAATAATTAATATATAAGTTCTTTATTACACTTAAATCATATAAAGTTCACAAACATTTATTTAATCAACTCAACTCTAATTATCGCTAACACTGTACTTTCAATTATCGCAATCTAATTACACACTATCGCTTCTTTATTGCTTTCGCTTCTTAACACTGCAACGTCTAAGACAAGACTCTTTCTCTGGCGATGACAACTGTTATATTTATACCCTAGAAACACTCCGGATAAATCTGGAGTGTTCTATTCCAAAAGCTTCTAGACTATTCTATTTGTTCTATTCCTGAACTTTCATAATCGATTCTCCGAACCTAAAGTCATTTACTCTCCGAACCTGAAGTTGTTTATTGCCAGTAGATGTCACCAGTTGTCTCTTTCTATTGCACGTAACACTGCCCCCTTCTTAAATTTGTTCGTCCCGAACAACAGGTAGTCCACGGTCTTGATGCTCGTAGTATTGACACAAGCGATCCAGATGGACGATTTTTCGTTTGCCTCCTGTACCACGTTGAATCCTGTATACTACGTCATCTATTCTAGTTACTACTGAATACGGCCCCTCCCACTGTTGTTGTGATTTTGGAGAGCATCCCTTATGTCGGTTCGGGTTGTATAGCCAAACAAGATCACCTTCATTGAATCCTGCTGAATTCGCACGTAAGTCATAGCGGGTCCTCATCCGATGGGTACTTACTGCTAATTTCGCCCCCGTGGCCCCTTGTACATCAGCTGTCCGTTTCAGTGAGGCTCTGACATTACACTTATACATTTCCATTCTGCTGCTACGTGGCGGCCCTTTGTAAGAAGCACACACAGTGCATCTGCTATACCACTTCTCTACATCCTCCCGCATATGTAGCCAATAAAACTTTTCTCGTATTTTAGAAATTGTTTTATTCACTCCCAAATGTTCTCCAGATGCTCCACGATGCATTTTACCTAGAACATCGTTGACCTTTGATGCCGGCACGACTATTTGCATTTGGAACGATTTACCGTTAGGTGCTTCCCACTTGCGTTTTAATATGCCGCATTCAACATGAAGAGAATTCCATTGAGCCCAGTAGCTTTTCAGCTTTTCACTCATCCTCGAAATATCCTTCCATTCTGGTTTTTCTATGTCTGCTTTGAAATTTGTGTGAAATGTGAAATGTCCGGATCTTCTCGTTCTGCTGTTCGCAGGTCCTCGTTGTCCCAACCTGTAGATGGTTCCACGGATACCAACTGTATAGTAGCTGTTTTCTCATTTCGTTTCTCCCAGCCATTATGCTTACATTCAGGTTTCCATTGACGTTGTACCAAGGCTTCTGCATTTCCATAGATACGTCCTTTTCTGTGTTGGCTCTCAAAGTCATAAGGTTGGATTCTAGTCTCCCTAAGAATAGTTTGCTCTCTAGCTCGCCAACTTGTACATTCTTCTGCCCCTTTCTTTTCTGTTGGTTCCTTTCGACGGCGTTTCCTGCAGTCGCTTTGAAGGTGTCCCAATTTATTACAATCCCAACATCGAAGAACACTACGTGAAGGGGTGCTCAGTGATAACTGCAATCTATTGCAAGTCTGCTGCTCAGCTCGATATCTTTGCAATACCACTTTCCTCTCTTCATCTAGAGATTCCACTCGTCGGCGTTTTCTGCAGTCTCTTTGTAGGTGTCCTGGTCTATTACAATTCCAGCATGAAGGATACCACGCAAAGGTGAGCTCTGGGATGACTGCATTCTATTACAAGTACATTTGTCCACCGAAATGTCTCTCATTCGTACTGCATTCCGCGAAGCTTGTCTGGCGGATTCATACACTAATGCATAGGCTAGTGCTTCTGCTGTTGATTTCCTTCCTGCCAGCCTTAACGCTAGTTGTAAGCTTTGATCTGCAATAGCGTTCACAAATGCCTCACACTGGAGTATGAAAGCTAATCTTTCTACATCTGCCTGCAGTTGCTGTAGTGATTCTCCATGTTTTTGAATCCTGTTGCGCAATTGTAGGCGATATACTTGCTGCATGTGTTCATCTCCGTAACGTAATTCTATCGCCTGTACTAATGAAGAGTAATTACGTTGATTTTCAATCGGTACAGTTTGTAAGAGTTCTGACGCAGGACCTCGAAGTGCTAACACCAGAGCTATAGCTTTGTCTTCATCATTCCATCCATTTACCTCTGAAGCTGCCTCGAATTGTCTCTTGAAGATATGCCACGAATTTTGTCCATCAAATATGGGAGGTTTCATTTTACCTGCACCGGATATTTCAGTTGCTCCGCTTAGAGGCTGACGATGCTTTATTCTTTCCAGATCTGATTTAAAACTGTCAAGCTGCTCGGTGACTTTTTGTTGAGCTTCCGCCACTTCCTGCTCGATTCCTTCAATTTTCAATTTTTGTTCGTCTAATGAGTTTTTCAGGAAAGTCTTCTGTTCCTCCAAACGAGTTTCTAGACAATTCTCCAAAGAGATCTTTTGCTCGTCCAAACGGGTTTCCAGAGATTTCTTTTGTTCCTCAAAATCAATCTTTTGTTCATCAAAACGGGCTTCCATAGATTTCTTCTGTTCATCTAAACGTGATTCCAGAGAATTCTTTTGTTCGTCGAGAGAATTCTTTTGTTCGTCGAGAGAATTCTTTTGTTCGTCCATATATTTCTTCTGTTCATCTAAACGTGATTCCAGAGAATTCTTTTGTTCGTCCATAGATTTCTTCTGTTCATCTAAACGTGATTCTAGAGAATTCTTTTGTTCCTCGAGAGAATTCTTTTGTTCCTCGAGAGAATTCTTTTGCTCATCAAAACGGGCTTCCATTTTACTCATTAAAGTACTCAACAGCTGTTCCATTTTCATCGCAGGCGCTTCTTCAACTTCGATTTCCTCCAAGTTCTCTTCGAAAACAAATGTTTCAGGATTCTTTCCTTCCTCTATCAAAGATTGTCTAAGTCGCTCGACTAGAACTTTCTTTATGCCTGTCGTTTGTAATGACCGGTTCCCTAACTGCACTTTCAAATCCTGTATCCGAAGCTCCTCCAGTTTGCGCCCCATTACTTTAATAATTCACTCACAGTTGAATATTAATTATTTTTCAGAACTTTCAAAATTTAACACAATTTTTCAAAATTAATCACACTTTGAATTTTTAAGTCAATTGCCACCACTTTATTTCGCGAATTTATTTCACTTCTGACACCAGTTGTTGCGAGCGTGGCCTTTGGTTCGTTATTTAAAACACAATATTAAATAATTAATATATAAGTTCTTTATTACACTTAAATCATATAAAGTTCACAAACATTCATTTAATCAACTCAACTCTAATTATCGCTAACACTGTACTTTCAATTATCGCAATCTAATTACACTCTTTCGCTTCTTTATTACTTTCACTTGTTAACACTGCAACGTCTAAAACAAGACTCTTTTCTGGCGATGACAACTGTTATATTTATACCCTAGAAACGCTCCGGATTATTCTGGAGTGTTCTATTCCAAAAGCTTACTTGACTGTTCTATTCATTCTTATTCCTGAACCTTCCAGTCGATTCCATAATCGATTCTCCGAACCTGAAGTCGTTTACTTTCCATTGCCAGTAGATGTCACCAGTTGTATCTTTCTATTGCACGTAACAATATATATTCAGAAAAAAGCTTATCTGAACACTGCAAACTTAACAAACACATTCATAGATTAGGCATATCCCTACTGATCAGTAGCTTGGCGTGGGTTAGATGCGAGGGGAATGAAATGGTCAATATATTTAGATTGTGAGTCATCAAGAACTTCTTCAATCTCTATAAGATTCCCTTCTTGGATGCTTGAAGTTGAGGACTCACTCAAGAGAGTTTTATCTGTTGAAATATTGTAGCTAGTGTTGACAGTAGGAGCAAGTTTTTGGAAAGCAATTTGCCTTAGATTTCGTGACAATCTAAGTACTGATGGATTTCGCTCATAGTTTCCTTTACATCTACGCAAGATAGAGATACTATTTTCCAATGGATCCTGGTTTATATGAGATTTTATGATATAATCCTGAGAATTTTTTATATTTTACCATATATGAAGAATGCCATTAATTGTTTGTATCATACCGTCAAGGCCTCTTCATTCGGCCTAAATGTTTCCATTCACTAATCCAGGCTCGACATTCATTTAAGGTTTTAGTAACAACTTGATGATTTTTGTCGTCTGATAGAGCACACATATGTGGATTTGCAGAAAATCTAGTGACGCTATTAAAGTAATCGACAAGATCAAGATTAATTTTTGAAAAGATTCTGCAGTATAAGTAGCGGTTGTTATTTGGTCAGTCGGAAATATATTTAAGAGAATACCTTGTTGAATTCCTATTGAAACTTATCTACTTAGTACTTGTGTAGCAAGTTTAACATTCATTTTATCGAAACTGTCAGGATAAATATGTTTTTCCGTCAACTTATAACAAGTTTTTATGGTATCGTTTACCTCCTCCCGGAAAATTTTTTCAACAATTTTCCAAGACATATGCTTACTCTTACATTCTATATCAGCTTTTAATATACAGTTTCTAATACTTTTTATTAAGTGCACAGGATCATGTAAAAGAACAATCTCTCTATTTGAAATTTCTATGTAACATCTATCCACTGTACATCCCAATAAGGCATACGCTTTTCGATTAACGGGACCTTGATCACAAGTAATTCCAATTACATCAAGGCCGATATTATGTAGAGCTTCAAGAGTTTCTAAAATAATTTCTTAATTTATCTGCATCAACAGCCCCCCCCCCACATAATATGCGATAGATTGCTTCCAGTTTAGATTAAGACCTCTAACCATTTAATAACAAAGCTGAAGACGCTACAGAATCTTTGCGATCTCCATTTCCAAAATCTGTGAACCCGTAAATAATCGTCGACTCAATAAATAAATGTAGTATGTGCAAATTGTCGTTTTTTTGCTTTCAACTAAACCTGGGGCTCTCGGAGATTCTCCTTCTTTTACTGTAACCCGTTTTTCTCTATCAGGCTTATTTCCCGAGAAATTCGCCCTGTATTTTGTTGTATGTAACTTGTTTCAATGCAATTTCTAAACAATTGTGTTATGTGCTGCGAAAATGTACACATGTTACATTTTTCCATATATTTGTAGTCAACGAATTTTCAATAATCAAATGCCGTAAGTATTTCTGAATGGTACATACCACATTTATTTACTCTATCATCAGTAAACAAAAGTTTTATGTTCATAGGGCTTTGTGTATTATAAATTCTCTTCCGAGTTAGTTGGATGTTGGATGTGTACAAAGATGGACGCACGCACAGAATCACCTCCTCCAGTGTTATCAGAGGATATCTTATCGTAAGTTACTTGCGTTTTATGTATGTATGTAAATTTACAAAATACTTTTTAGGATGCAAAATGATATTTTGGGTGACTCGGGGAAGTAATACTTATAGAAAAAATCAAACCAAAAAAGCAAAAACTAAAAATCTAGATAAGGAACTTTTTATATATATTTGTATTGTTACGTGCAATAGAAAGAGACAACTGGTGACATCTACTGGCAATGGAGAGTAAACAACTTCAGGTTCGGAGAGTAAACGACTTCAGGTTCGGAGAATCGATTATGAAATCTACAGAAAGTTCAGGAATAGAGCAAATAGAATAGTCAAGAAGCTTTTGGAACAGAACACTCCAGAATAATCCGGAGAGTTTCTAGGGTATAAATATAACAGTTGCCATCGCCATCGTCTTAGACGTTGCAGTGTTAACAAGCGAAAGTAATAAAGAAGCGAAAGAGTGTAATTAGATTGCGATAATTGAAAGTACAGTGTTAGCGATAGTTGAGTTGATTAAATGAATGTTTGTGAACTTTATATGATTTAAGTGTAATTAAGAACTTGTATATTAATCATTTAATATTGTGTTTTAAATAACGAACCAAAGGCCACGCTCGCATCAATATTATATATTGTATTCTTCCCGACAAATCTTACAGAAGGTAAGATTTGTTTTTTGATTTATTTTTTATTTATTTTTATTATTTTTAAGATAAGGAATTTGAAAAAAATTGCTAACGCTATTTTCTTCATTTATTTGGATGATAAGCTAATCGCGTTTTAAGCATGACAACTTATTGAATATATTTATTTATTTATACTCCATTTGGGTATATTTTACGTATACAGCAAGTTCATCGAATCCTCTTTGCGAGCGGAGAAGACTTTGTCTTCAATGATTAAAACAGAAATTTTAATTAATCACATTCACCACCTCAGAAAGAAAGGGAGAAAAGAAGGATTGGAGAAAACGTAATTTGAATCTGATGTTCCATTTAAATGGCAAAATCTCGGTTTTTCTGACGAATTTATCCTCATTATTCTTTAAAATTATAACGCGAACGTTAACCAACTTCCACACTCATTTTCCATACCGTGCTCGATAAGCAGCGAACCAATTTGAAGAAAAGACGTCATAGGCAGCGGCTTAAACTAGTTAAAATTTCGCTTTTATTCGCTAATGTCGGTAACCATGAGGTAATTGTGATGCGCTTAGGGAAACCATATTTTAAGTCGGACAAAAATATTTCAGAGGAGAGCAAAAAAATAAAATAATTGAAAAATCTAATAATGAAACATTATAAATCATAGGAGCGCACAGTCACAATTGCTTAACTTTCCCACGCACTCGTAGTCACCTAAAAACAATAAAAACAAATCAAGTGTGCAAAACTGCAATCATAATAAACTAAAAACAAAAAAATTCGCTGGAAAAAGTTCTCAAATCTTTATCTTCTCCCTGTGCCAAGCGGCAGACAAGCAACCAAACAATCCAAGTTCTAAGAAAAATCTCTCGGAAAACAAATGCCTATCGCTAGATGGAAAAAAGACATGAAATAAATGCAGAGACAGACCATTACCAAATCATTGCATTTGCGTCTCTTACTCCTCTCTATGTAAGATCAGTTGTCTACTACGCCATAACCTATGCGACGCATGGGCACTGGGCAGACCTACCTCGCCCTGCTTGATGAGTTAGGCTGGCTCTGATTATGGCATTTGTAAATACAATTCTTTTTTTTTCATAAAACTTTTATAGCTTTTATTCTAAGCACAATATAAAAGCTTTGCGTCTTTGATATGAATCCCTGCTGTGAAATGTATATCAGTTCGAGTTATTTACTGCAGCGCCCCGAGTGAGAAGATGACTCAACAGCCCTGAAGTGAAGTTGCGACCACTATATAATATATACACAATGGTAAAATGTTTCGAGGGCACAATTTTTATTCATTCTTGTGGCCGACAGGAATTATTTTCGGATCGAAGTCTCCAAAAATTCTAAAGAATATATTTTCAGTAAATTTCTAAGAAACAATTGAGGGCTTCTCTACATCGAACATCGTTGATTTTATAATGTAGGTTTAATTTCAAAAATGGGAGAAATCTGGTAACTCCACCGAAGGGTTATCATACAAAAAATTCTTTATTCCTATATATTTGGGCATTGCCTGAGTTTGCGTCGATGTTGAGGCGAAAATTTTGTACACGGAGTTTTCATAAAAATAGTAAATAAAATTTCCAAATGGACTAAATCGGGCAATCCTTTCTTGGCTTGTCACTTTATTTTCACATACGGATATAACATTATTGGTCCAATTAAATACCCTTTTCTATTGTTTTCTCTGGCCTTGCACACAGATCCTTTTGAATCAAACTGCCATGCCTTTGAAGAAAGAGTTTAGCTACTTGATAAAACTTATCCGGAAAAAACGGGAACGAAATGCATTACTATTCAAAAACCACTTCAACGTTTATTAATAAAAAGACAATTTCTAAATTTTCATATTTTTATTTAATAACTACTTTACAGAAAGTATTAACACTAACCGAATTTAATTATACTGGTTCTATGGGAGCAGTAGTTGCTTTCTTCGGCGCCCTGAAGTTATAAGCAGCAATTTCAGGATTATTTTGTATGAAATCATAGTAAACATTTGTTAATCGGAGACATTCATCAACTGATAACTCAAACGGTCGCAACAAAGGATCCACGTCTGCATTGTGAAAAAGTTCTTCTATGATGTCAGCTCGATCTTTCTCTGGGAAAAGCGTTCCAAAGCCCCTTCTACAGTACTTCTGTCGCATGGAAAATATATGACGAGTAACCTTTTCTACAATTTTAAAAGGTAAATTAGTTTTCGGCTGTTTAAGTGGCATCAATTTCACTACGCCAACGTCTACATCAGGTTTTGGAACAAAAGCTTTTCCAGGAATAGTGAATTTATGATTTGGATAGGTCCAGATCTGTGACATAATTGATAAGCGGCATCTTTGTTTATGGCCAAGACCAGCGCAAATTCTCTCAGCGACTTCCTGTTGAAAAGTTAGTGTCATTGTGGTATCATTGCGACGAAAAGCACCTTTACAGATGGATAAATCATGAAGCCAGTTTATTAACAGTTGGGTAGAAATTGCGAATGGAAGATTGCCTATTAGGTGGAGACGTTCAGAATCGCTAGAAACTGCCTGCTCAATTGGAAATCGCATGATATCTGCGCGATGAATTTCGACTTGTGTTCCAAGACCTTGAGAGCACTCTTTTAAAATTTCTAGTGTTGGGAGAAACCGACGATCTTTCTCAACTAAAATTAGCTTTGATGGTTGCTTACGCAATATGGATCTAGTTATACCTCCTGGACCTGGACCAACTTCTAAAACGATATCATCTTTTTTTATCATGCCTGCTGCTTTAACTATTTTATCTGTTAATCTTTCATCCATAAGAAAATTTTGACTTAATTGTTTAATAGCTTGGAGTTTATATAATCGAACAAGATCTCTAATTGTAGGCAGTGGAGGTAAGCGAGCTCCACTGCTACTAACTGCAATGCTATTCATTGTTTTTAAATTTTACTGGGTGACTGACTTCTCAATCTTCTTGGGCTCTTCAAAATCATCCAAAAACCTTTCCTGTTTCACACTAAACATAGAATATGCGTAAATACCAATGACTCCTGCTCCTAAGCAGCACCCGGTGATTATATTGGTCCGGCGAAGTCTTTTCAACTTCTGAACACGTTCAAGATTTTGTTGTTCAATCAAGCGCATAAAATCTACTTGTGTTTTGCTTATATTTCCTTCGACGGCGTATTTTACTTTTTGCGCTTCTGTTCCAGGTTTGACTGTCATTGTTTTAAGTAGTTTTATTGTTGAATTTTTTGGGCACTAAATAACCACACTCATGGTATATTTTATTTGACAATTGTCAATAGAACGTTTAACAATCAGCTGGTTTTGAAACAAAGTTCAGTGTCATGTATAATCACTAATCGCTAGTAGATGGAGCTAAGATTAGTAAAAATTTATAATTTGGCCATATGATACTTACGCCAAACCCAATTTCTAGAATTTTTTCGGTTACTTAAAAGTATCAAATATCAAAAGTGGTGTGTGGCTCCGGAAAAAAAACTCCGGAATTGATCCGAATGAGGGCGCTAGCGTATGTAGTATTAAAACCCCGCCGAATTTAGATGGCGCCAGCGTACTGTAGTATCGAACTAAAGTGGCGGCGCTAGTGTCGATATTAGAAGTGCTCACCCTGCAGTGCCTTCTCAGCTGTTTGATTTTGATATCTCTTCCCCTACTTTTCATAAAATCAGCTGATTTTCTCACATCTGACCTGGGATTTTGACGTTTACCTATCTCAGCCAATTTTGCGTCTTTTATAAATTTCAATTCAGGTTATTCCGAGTAAAACAAAATCATATGAAATGAAAAACCACACACTCCCATACAAGGCAAAGTGCGACGTAGTGTGTGAGCGGTTGTTTGTGCATCCGCAAGGAAAATTCACTTTTCCTCATCGGGCTCGTGCATAGAAACTATGTGTATATAGAAAGTTTTTTCCAGAGGAGGAACAAGGAAACAATTTACATTTTCTTCAGTCCATTACGGTAGTTCAGGTGGAGTGGTACCTTGGTTCGGGATTGAAATTTGTGTGTTTTGTTTTTGGGTTAAGCAAAGAATTTAGGAATAGGGGAAAATTGTTGCTTTGATTTGTGAAAGCTCATTCGTTTGAAATTGTTCAATAATTTAAACGGAATTCCACCAAAGAATTGTGTTTTCATAGACAAAATTTCTTAATAGCACAAATAGTCATAAAATTTTTGTGTAAAAATCGAGTGTTAATTGAAAACTTTGAAGAAATAGTGTTTCAGAAATACGCAGTAATGCCTTTTATTTCTAAAGATTGGAGGTCACCCGGAGAGGCATGGGTAAAAACTGAAGAAGGATGGGAAAAATTAAAGGTTCTGGAATGTGGAAAACGTAAAAGGTAAATTTATTTAGAAATTCGCAAGTATGTTTTTAAAAATGTAATGAATGGCGAGAAAGAAGTGAAAATTTTGCAATGCTCGGCAATATAAATAAAGGAGGAATATATGAAGAATAGAACGAGCGATGTTCTGTGGAATTGTGTAGAATAAAACAACAGGGCAGCGATGAAGTTGGTGCTCTAATTTTCGGACTAATTATGATTCGCTGTTTTATAAAATCTTTTATTTTAAAAACAATAATTATGCTGTTCAAACATAATAAAAATATCACTAATTAAATTTCAAAGTGGCCAATGTTGTATGTAGCTCTAAGCAAGGATACATGAATAAATGTTTTTCAAATTTAAAAGAACTAATGAAGATTTAATTTTACAAACATAAAGCAACAACAATATCAATAGCTAGTCATATATAATCTTACACTATGTCTTATTCCTCGTAAATCGTAACCTTGATTCTTGAAAATTATGTATTTGGACCTCTGTAATATTGTACGTGGGCTTCAATTCTGAAACGAGCCACTGGTACAATACAGCAGAATAAATTGGTGAGGAAAACACTTTTGAAAAGAAGGTTCCGCTCCGCTAAACAGAATGGGAGTTATATACAGGGTGTTTCCCACTAGGAGGTCAATAGAGCAGGAAGTGATAGTATTCACCTAGGCTAACAAAAAATTGTACGGCAGGGGGCAATATCCACCATTTAGGAGTTAGAGGGTGATTAAGAAAAAAGCTAGTTTTTCACAAAACAACCCGTATTATAAAAAGTACTTGGCGCACGGTTACAGTTAAGAGATCATTTTGTGCAGATCTTCATGGCCTTTCCAACGACTGCTCAACCAGCGTAGAGTTACGGGGGGGGGGGGGGTCTAAACAAAATATTTCAGATTTTTTTAATTTGACCTCTATTTTTTTTTTGCAAAACGGTCGTTAAAATTACTTTTTTTTTTATAAAAATTATAAACTGTGGACTCTCCTCTTTAATTTGACCAATTATACGCTATGCGCTATGTGAAGCTATTTAAGAGTTATTAACCTATTCATGTCATACCTAAAGTAGCCGATATTTTTTTAAATGTCGTGTTTTCAGTAAAGCCCGGTATGCTAGAGCCAAGGAATTTTTGATCCTATACAAAAACTATGTAAAAAAAGTCATGGACTGCTCAAGGAATTGTTTTCTTTGCCGATTCCTTGAAGTAGTATGCTAGCGACAAGAAATTCGAACAGAAAAACTCTACTTCTCGATTGACGAAACGATGTCGTTCTTGTCGAAAAATCCATTTATGTCAATATTTCTTGAAGAAATAAGTATCGATACACTTATTTCTGTAAGGAATTTCGAAGTTGATGAAATAATTGAACGAAGGAAAGGCGATTTTGCACTAGATTTGATGCACTTATTATGAATTGCAGTTTTCCGAAATAATTTATTCTGCAATGAGCAAATTATATACAATTGGGAATTATCCATTTCTTTATTTTCTTTATTATTTTTATATTTATTTTGAGATATCTACACCAAATTGCCAAAAATTTCTTGACCAAATGTAAATTTTTCTTAAAGAAATAAGTGCATAAATTCCTTGACCTAATTCCTTGGCTCTAGCATACCGCCCTTAAGTAAGGGAAAAAATTTAGGTTTGAGAATAGCTTTCAGAATAGCTTTTGAGCTAATAACACTTTAACGGCTGCAGATAGCACATATGGTATAATAGGTCAAAGTAAAGAGGATAGCCTACAGTTTATAGTTTTTATAAAAAAAAGTACCGGAACGACCGTTTTGCAAAAACACATAGGTCAAAGTAAAAACAAGGTAAGAAAATCTGAAATTTTGAATTAGATAACCATAATTCTTGAAGGGAAAGGTGTGCGAGGCTGGTTGAGCAGTCGTTGGAGAGGTCATGAAGCTCTGTATACGAGCTCCTGTGACTCCTAAATAGAAATAGACTTTTATGTTCCTATAAATAATGTATGAAAAAGAAATCGAATAAATATGTTAATTACTTTTTTTACTACATTGTTATTGCTATTTTTGTCGCTAATGTCTCACCATACTCTTACTAAAATCGGAAGTAGAAAACAAATGTGCTAACTGTTACCCTTAATGAAATTTAACTACATAGGCATGGAGAAATTGAAGTTCAGAGAGCTCCATTTTTTCTTATTTTTATTTTTCCTTTGTGACTCTTGACATTTTTAATAACAGTAATTTTAAACACTTCAAAAATTTTCACTTTATTACCTGTAAAACTTTTGTGTAAGGTAAATTAATTCTTCCTCATAAATTTTGTTGCTTTAAGCCTTAGTAGAATTCTTATGGGTTATCTATTTAGCATTTTTATGGAATTTTCTTTAATAATTCGATACAAAAAATTTCGCATCTACATCCGCGATAAACCCATATTTCAAGCAATTTTCAATGTTCCGTTTTGACCTTGTAATTACATTTCGGGCAAAAGCTAATTGAGTCGAATTCAATGCATCTAAGACCCAAAGTTGTCTTATCTCATTAAAACAAGACCATCATTTAACCACTCCAGACCTCAAATCTCGCGCTCCTCTGCAAGTCCTATATTAGACCTAGAATGGAATATAATTCCCATATATCGGTTTGGGTACAGTCTTAGCTTTATTAGATATTGTCCAGAAGAGACCCTTCAAGTTCATTGGCGATGTGGCAATAATTTGTCATATCGACTCTCTCGAGCACCGCTGCAATGTTGGATGCCCATCGCTCCTTTATCGCTACATGCATGGTCAATGTTCTGATGAAATATCTAGTCTGATCCCTTGTAGAATAATAGTAGAATAATTCCTGCACGCAATACTCGCGTTGCAAATAGGGTTTCCAAATATCCGACATTAATGATTATCCGATTATCGAATACTGAAAACTCAAAATATCCGGATAATCCGGATAACAAAAAACAAAATAAATAAATAGCTTGAATCCAATATTTCATGGTGTTTAATATTTTTTTTATTCAAATATTTTAATTATGTATGATTTAAATTTATTTTGTTTTAAAAAAGAATATTTTAAAAAGTTATTGCATTGGAAATTTCAAAATTCAGACGAGTTCTAAATTTTGTCTTAGTCAGGGCTACGATTGAAACTGTAAATGCTGGCTTTATTGCAAGAAATGCATTGAATAATATGTTAAATAATCTATCCTTGTTTTTTTGCGTTGCTCTGCACATCAACATACATACGTAATTGAAGAAATTGACACTTCCAGTTATCGCTGCAGACTGACAATGTAATGGGAATACCTTTTGAATTATAATCAAAATATTTATGGAATGTGGTATATTGCCTGCTTCTAAGAAGATTTACTTTCATAGGCATTTTATCTCGACGTTCATCCATTTGTTTTTTATTCTGTTTCGATAAATTTTAACATAAGTTCGTTCTAAACTCGTCTAAGCTTTCAAATAGAAATTTATAAACACATTTAGCGGTCAAAAGTGTCGCTGAATTTTTATTTAATTCCTTTGCTGCAGCTCTAGTGGTGATAGGACATCTAACAATTCTTTTAAACTTGATTGCCCTTAATTGGCTAAAAATTAAATGTCGCATCGTTGACTGAAGACATCTATTTATTCCATAAGCAATGTTATACTACCTTTTTGGGCGATTAATTAATATTTTATTTAGAGATATACTTCATTTTTAACCACACTATCATGTAATTTCAGTGCTTAGTAGGTTTTGTTATACCCTAGATGAAATCTAAAGGGTATACTAAGTTTGCCCTTCCGTTTGTAACGCATAGAAATAATTATGGTAGAGCAAAATGGGTTGGACACCCACACATAATATTAAGAGTTATTTTGATTTTTGCATGTCCAACTGTCCGTCTGTCTATCTGGCTGTGTGTCCGCATGATAACTCGAGAACGCATGTACTTACAGAGCTGAAATTTTGCACATGACCATTTAAAAAAAAAAAAGTAAATTCAAGTTCGAAAATGGGACAAATCGGGTGACTCCTTCAAGGAGTTGCCATACAGAATTTCGTTTTTCACTACATATTTGGACATTGCATCAGCGTAGAGAGCTGAAATTTTCTATGCGACGTTTTCATAAAAATAGTAAAAAAATTTTCATAAATGAGCTAAATTGGGCCATATAAAAATGTTTATCTTTTACGTAGGTATTCTGTGAAAACAATCAGTCCTAGACTTTTTTGTGTACTCAAAAGTTCTTCAGAATATGAAATGTTATGAAACTAGTTATAATAATTTTTACTGTCCGACGAACCGTTCTAGAAATATATGCCAAAAACCACTTAGAAAATCAAACTTACACAGATGGGTGACCATACGAAATTACATAGACCCAGTTTAGACAGGTCAGTCTCAGTATGCTGCCTCTGCTGCACGAAATCTGTAGGTTGGGTAATGCTTCATTCCTGCCCCCAATCATGAACAGCTGAACAGCTAGAAAGTATTTTCCTGATAAAAAAATATCCGGATTATCGGATAATTAAGGAAAAATATCCGGATTACCGAATAGTCAAAATGGGTCGGATAATCCGGATAATTTGATATCCAGATATCCGGATTGGAAACCCTAGTTGCAAGCCGCACGAATCGCTTTAGCCTTCAAATTACCTTCGGCCGTACAGTAAAATTCCGTGATGCTTTTTTATCCCGAACTGTGCGAATGTAGAACAGTCTACAATCTTCTGCCTTTCCACCGGAATAGAATCTGCGGAAGTTTAAGGGCGACATACATCGGCACCGCCGCCACTCTCTTCATATCTCCTAATTCTATCCCTATCTTCTTCATGTCATGCTGTGCTTTGCATCATAGGTTATCACCTGAGCTTGGCTTAATAATATATAAAAAAAAAGTGCATCCAAAGTGCAGTTATCTCAAACTTTGTTTCGCGCAACCATCAAAAGTTTGTTTGGCTTGTGTCGGTTGAATCCACAGTTTTCAATCTGCATTATGGTAGTAAGATGTTAGCTATCCATCCCAAACTCTATGTTGCAGAATCCGGCCCGGGTGGAATTCGTTTGAGAATTCAGGTCCACTACGGGTTCCTATAGATATTTGTTTCACTCTGTTTTCCCTTTTTCGTCAACACCTTCCATTTTCTTTCTTTATTCCTCTGACATTAGTTAAATTAATTAAGTAACTGTCAAATGAAAAAAATTGCCAAAATGTACATACATATGTATGTATCACACTTATTAGGTAAGGCATTTTCCAAGTATATAAAATAAATATGTATAGCATTTGTACGATATGAAAGGCTATTTATTACATAAGCTACCAAACTAAGGAGGAGAAGAATTAGACTGGAGTGGGAGTTTTTATTATTAAAATTACTTCTTTATTAGTCAACAATAAGGCTCTAACAATACCAGCTCAAAAAAAATCTTGTTATATTATAAATATTAAAAGTTTGGCTAATTTCAATTCAGACATTTAATTTAAACATTAATTTTTACATAATCACATCATTTTCTCTTAAATATCTCAATTCTTTTAAATTATTAAAAATTCAAACTCTTATACATAATTGAATTTTGCGTGCTCGTTCAAATCCATATCTAAAGTTACTGATATGACAAACCATCGCGTCATATGTAAGCCTTTGTTGAACATTCATCCACTTTAGAGTGTTTAGCATACTCAAGACTGGCGTTATGTACTACATATCAAAATCACCCGCATAGCTCTATTTTGAAGTATTTGGAGCCTTGAAATTAAACTTAAACAAAAAAAGCTAGAATTGATCGAGGACCAATTCTTATGATAATGAATACTCCTATGTAATTTTGTATGGTCACCAATCAGTGTAAGTTTGATCGTTGAAGGGGTTTTTCGCATATATTTCTAAAACGGTTCATCGGACAGTAAAAATGATTATAACCAATTTCATAGGATTTCATATTCTGATATCACAATATACAGTATGTGATCATTAAATTAGACGCACCTTGCAAAAAACGAAATTTTCTAATAAAGGCGTAAATTCTAGAACTTAAAAGACTTTTTTAAAAGAAAACAATTTATTGTGCAATGGGGTATTTAGTTTACATTAACTTCAACGGCAAATTGTTCAATATTTCGTTACATTTCCTTTTGTTTGAATTACTTCCTTAATTCTGCGTGGCATACTATTTATACATGCATTTATCATTGCTCGCAAATTTGTATCATTATGCCAAATATGAGTTATATTATCCTTTAGTATTTTTATTGTAGGATTCGGACGGCTATAAACCTTTGACTTGAGGTATGCCCAGCAATTTTCAATCGGATTTCAATCCGGAGAATTGCCGGGCCATGGCAAAACCTCAATTTCTTCACGATTTAAGAAATCCTTAATTAATTTCGAGGTGTGACAAGGTGCTCCATCTTGCATAAATATAAAATTGCTTCTTGTGTATGAAAACGAATTTACATGTGGTAAAAGGACATCTGACAAAATCGTTTTATACTGGTCCTGGCGTAAAGTTCCCTCGACGAAATATATGGGACCGGGACCTTCTCCACTAATGCAGCTCCATATCATCACCGAAGGTGGGTGTTTCACGGTTTGCTCTATACAGTCTGGATTGTACCGTTCCCCAGGACGCCTGCGCACAAAACGCACCGATTCCGTTACCGCCTCTAGACGGCACTCGTCACTAAAGATTACCTACAATATTTAAAAAATGCATTAATCTCATGTAATGTGTTGTAAGTTCGGTTATAACAATTTTTGTATGACTAAATTTCACTTTAACTTTTTCCAATCATCAACTGAAAAGTGTTGATGAAGTTTAGCCCATTGCACTCTTCTTTTTTTCATTAATTCCGTTAATTTGGGCTTTTTTGCTGGCCGCCTGCATTTAAAATTTTGTTCGTACAGCCGTCGTCGTAATGTAACCAATGATATGTCCACTCCTTGCTCCTGAAATTGGAGGTGAATGGTCCTATATGGTGCCCGACGTTGTAGAAGTGCGCTTCGAGTAATTTTTCGGTCTGTCCTCTTAGACGTTTTCCTCGGTTTTCCGCAATTTGCACGCTTACTAACAGGCAAAGAAGCACTTAATTTTAAAGATTTCGATATTCTGTCGACTGTTGATGCGGACACGTTTTCTTGGCGAGCAATTTGTCAATTTCAAAGATCTTGCGAATGCAATAATGTCATAATAACAGTTTTTTCACTAGAAATGTCTTTTTCGCGCCCAATTTTCGTTAAAAATCAAAACACAGTGTGCCACTTCTTCTTCTTATTGTATAAGTGCACCAACAACCTCACGAACTTAGTTTATTTTAAAAACAAAACAAATAACTACTGTATAACAACTAATCATTTTTAATTTCTTTCCTCGTATTTCTTTTTCCACATAAAATCCAACTTTCCCAATGCAACAACACGACTAATGTGAGATAATAAAGGATCGAATTGCATTTATATACCTGAAAAACATAGTTTAGACTATTTATGACCTTTTCCTACCTCTGGAGGGTTGCAGACAAATGCATACGTCTACGATAATTAGAAAAAAATCTGTACAAAGAAAAAGCATAAAATTAAAAGATGATTTTGGTGTGAGTTACTGAAATCGAGGAGTGCGTCTAATTTAATGATCACATACTGTACGTAAAAATTCTAATTTTTTATATGAAGGTGTTGCCCGATTTAGCCCATTTTTGAAGTTATATTTACTATTTTTATGAAAACACTGCGTATAAAATTTCAGCTTTCTAGGTAAGCCCATCTGTAAAATTTAAGCTAATTACACGCGTTCTTGAGTTATCGTGCGGACGGATGGACATGCAAAAATCAAAATAACTTTTAATGTTATGCGTGCGTGTTCAATTCATTATGCTCTACCATCATTATTTCTAGGTGTTACAAACGGAATGACAAACTTAGTATACCCTATGATTTCATCTAGGGAATAACAAGCATAAAGCAGTGTTCAACAATAAGAGTAATGTTGTAAAATAAATGCATTGTACAGCAATATTGCAGTTTTTAAAGATAAGCACTGTCTCAATATGTTATTTGTATGATTCTTAAATTTTAACTTATTGTCTAATAACACTCCAAGATATTTAAAATGTTTACTATATTCCAGTTCTGATCCATCAACCCTCAGTAATATATCATCACTTATGTTAAGCTTCATAAACTTAGATTTAGAAATATTCAATTTTATTTTATTAATTTTTAACTACTCACTCAACTTTAGTAAACCCTCACTATCATCAGAAAATGGGGATATTCCGCAAAACTTCAATACCGATAATATGTCGTTAATATACATCATAAAAAGTATAACACCCAAAACGGATCCCTGAGGTACTCCCAACTCAACATCTATAGTGCGTGCTTGATAGGACATTGTTTACTTTTCTATGCTATGATGTCTAACATCCAGATACGATTGATTTGATTCAAGATAAAACTCCAATTGGTCCGCTACATCCCAGGACGGGAATCGAACCTACACTTGTTAGAATCGGTCAATGATGGAGAACAGAAGAATTTTAAGAACTTTTATGTTTAACGATTCTAAATCAAATCATAAATACAAGAAGAAGAAAAAAAAATAAATAAAATTGAATTTACAATTTATTTGTACGCTTTCATCGTTACTGATTAATGCCAGCTGAAAGAAAACGTGGCTAAGTTTACTAGTTATAAATTAATAAATGCAAGAGGAAAAATTATCTGTCTCGTTAGCTCAGTGGTAAGTGCAGTCGTCCGGCAAGCGGAAGGTCCCGGTTTCAATCCCCGGACGAGGCGTTTGTTTTCTCTTCTTGTATTTATGATTTGATTTAGAATCGTTAAAAATAAAAGTTCTTAAAATTCTTCTGTTCTCCATCGAAGCATATTAATTAGTCTGAACTCTTCGTATTTCGTAGTACATATTACATATATTCTCCACTGGCGCAACAATTAATTCCTTCCAAAAACCAAGTAATTCTCCGTTTTCAATGACAAATTCATTATTTTCGTTAAGATAGGGTCAATGATCTCTATAGAATTATACACTTGATCACAACACAAACCATTTAGTATAGTATACATTTTTTATTCTTATACCTATTCATTTCATCATTGAATCTAAGATATATTCAATTGTGGTAAAATACACTCCACAGCTTGGATAGATGTTACATATGTATATGTATATCTTTTACATTAACGAAATAATCATTAAATTTGTTGGGAGGGGAGGGGGGGGGGGGTTAAATCCCTAAATCGATTTCTTGAAACTTTGAATGTATCAATTTCAAGTAGGATCAATCAGGGACAAAATGTGATATAGATAATTACCGTCTAGCATCCTTATGAAGTGGGCTGTTGACCTAAGTGGAGTGATGACCAGTTCGTCACTATGCCTACGGGGCATAATGATGAAGGACTCGGGGGCATATTAACGAATTATATTATTTAATACATGAAATAACATCTTTTTTTATCAAAAAAAAAAATATAATTAATTAATGGCCATAATGAGCCTTGCAGGAATATGGTTTTTACAATAAAATTATACATTCTAAAATAAGCAACACCTTCCTGGATTCCGGAAGTTTTAGGATAAATAGGTTGACATTCCAAAATTTCTTTTGTATTCATAGACGTCCGAAATATTCACAGTTAGCGAAATGTAAAACACACTAATTGTTGGAGTCATTTTCCTTGACAGATTCCGGAAGTTTTAGGATAAATAGGTTGACATTCCAAAATTTCTTTTGTATTCATAGACGTCCGAAATATTCACAGTTAGCGAAATGTAAAACACACTAATTGTTAGAGTCATTTTCCTTGACAAAGAAATTTCTTCTAATGTAAATTTATGTCTTTGAATCCGCTCTTCGTTGAGCCTACCAGAATGTGAAAATCGGAAAATGATTATGCCCAGTAAAAAGTTACCTAGTCATTATGCCCCGCAAAAAAAACCGGTCTTTAAGCCTCACCACACATTAGTCTTTTTCCGACATGTTTTGCCAAATTAATCGAAAACATATGAAATATATCATTATCCCGACAAACTGCATACCATAAATGTACTACACTTTCTCACCATTCAAATCCAAACGGCTAAGATATTCCCTCAAACACAATCTTTGGCAAAGCTAAAACTTTTGCGTGTTCTAATTGCAGAATTCGTCTGCTCTTTTCCTACAACAAACATAGGCTAATATAAAAGAATTATTGACCATGTATTGGCATTACTTAACCCTAAATTCTGGGTATCATTGCGCGAGTTTAAAATAAAGCTGATTACAAATAATATTTATTTGTCACTATGCCCCGTGCGTCAATGAAATTTCATTTAATTAAAGCGTAAGTAGCAATGCTTAAATAATAATCTAGGTATTTACATTGAATAAATAACTAATAAGGAAACGGCATATCGGGTGAAATTTTTATTTCTTGGCGTTGCCTTTGTATGACTGAGATAATTTAGGCAGCAATTACAATTTCATAAAATATGAAATGTCAGAAATGTTAAACTGACGCATAGGTAGTAACTAGTAGGCACTCTTTTCATCCCCCCGGATCATAGGTTATACTGTCATTGAATTGTTTAAAGACGTACACTCTATTCGCACGGTACCCTCTTCCTTATTACTTATTTATTCAATGGGTATTTATAGTAATCATTTCATGTGGCACAAAAAATATTGTGTTTCTGTGTACCACAGTTTGAGCACCCTTTAAAACGTTTACTATGTAAAACTTAACAAATAGATGAAATTTTACATCCGAAAATCGAATTAAATTAAAAACATGTATTTTCTTGTGTCCAAATGATATTTTATTTTAATCGCTTATAAGCACTCTTATAAGAAATTAAACTCATTCCGACTTTAATTTTCAAAAGGTCATTTTTACCTGAATCCTGCATATGGGCAAGAGAGATGAAGCATGGTAAACACTATCTTTACCTTATTATACCCTAGATGAAATCTATAGGGGTATACTAAGTTTGTCATTCCGTTTGTAACACCTCGAAATAATGATGGTAGAGCAAAATGAATTGGACACCCACGCATAATATTAAAAGTTATTTTGATTTTTGCATGTCCGTCCGTCTGTCTGTCTG
Source organism: Dioctria linearis (assembly GCA_963930735.1). Taxonomy (NCBI): domain Eukaryota; kingdom Metazoa; phylum Arthropoda; class Insecta; order Diptera; family Asilidae; genus Dioctria; species Dioctria linearis. The sequence goes on from OZ005743.1 coordinate 67,163,325, forward strand.
TGCGCACGATAACTCGAGAACGCGTTCACCTAGAACGCTGAAATTTTGTACACGGACATTAAAAAAAAAAGTAAAATTAAGTTCGAAAATGAGACAGATAGGGCAACTCCTTCGTGGGGTTGCCATACAAAAATTTCGTTTTCCACGATATATTTGGACACTACCTGAGAACACGTCGACATAGAAAGCTAAAATTTGGTACACTGTGTTTTCATACTAATAGCAAATAAAATTTCAAAAATGGGCTAAATCGGACAACCCCTTGGTGTTGCCATATAATAATTTTAGTTTTTTACATATACTTTGAAAACGATCAGTCCTAGACATTTTTATTGTACTAAAAACTTCTTCAGAATAAGAAATCATATAAAATTGGTTATAATCATTTTTTCTGTCCGACGAGCCGTTCTAGAAATATATGTGAGAAACCAATGCAAAAAATCAAAATTGCTCAAAAGGGGGACCATACGAAATTTCATACGTGCATTCATCTAGGGTATCATAAGAATTGGTCTTAGATCAATTCTAGCTTTTTCCCTTGTTCTTCCTGCAGTGATTGCATCTGCAACCAACATAAAAACATCAAATGGCATAATAAAACGTTCAGTAAGCGATATTTTGTGTTGGTAGCTCCAACTCTGCCATATCACGAAAGAGAAAACTATAAAACTTGTGCCATTCCTTCCTATAGGAAAATGACAATACGCTCAGTCCTTTGTTATAAGTCAGAGGGTAATCATTAATAACCGGTATTTAATGAAATGACTGATTTAAAAATTAGTCTTCATTGTTTTTTTTTGTTTTACATGGCCTTCCCCAAAACCCTCGAAAATACTTCAAAAGCCATGAAACAGACTCCCTCACTACCACATGAGAATCCCAACGGAGTCCTAACATTCTAAATATTTTCAGTGTTCTTATGTAAATCTGACAAAAGTTTGATTTGAATAGCTTATCCGCCCTAAACTACTATTCATACAGAAAAATGGTGTTCTGATAATCTTAAGCTCGCTTTCTTACCTTCCAAACCAAAATAAAATGTTTATACCTTTCCTAACAAAACTATTTGAAACAAGAAAAAAAGCTAGAATTGGTCTAAGACCAATTCTTATGATACCCCAGATGAATGCTCGTATGTAATTTTGTATGGTCATCCATCTGCAAGATTGATTTTTGAAGTAGTTGCTCGTCGAACAGAAAAAATTATTATAACCAATTTTATAGGATTTCATATTCTGAAGAAGTTTTTAGTACAATAAAAACGTCTAGGATTGATCGTTTTCACAACATATGTAAAAAACCTAAATTATTATATGGCAACACTAAGAATGGGTTGCCCAATTTATTCCATTTTCTATGCTAATTGAGCAGCACGTGCTTCTGTTTACATTCGTTTTGCTGTGAAGAGATTAAGTGGGAGAAATTCTTGCTGGATTCTCTGATATTTTCGGGGAAAATGAGAATTTCATTTGAGAGAAATTTTACATCTCCTTTCAGCATCTGGGCCTAAGCGAAATTTATCTTTTTCTTAAAAACGTGAGGTAGTGTGACCTGATGTACATTATTATGAATAGGTTGAAGGGATTTTGAGGGATTTAATAAGATTTTGTCGTTCGGGTAATGCTACGTTCTCTCAATTTTTGTTTTTAACTCGTTGTCTCAGTTGCACTACAATCGTGCATTGCCAAGTTCTTTTCCCCCATTAATGCAAAAGACGAAAGTATATGAAATTACTTGTTTCATTCTTAAAAAACACCAGAAATTCTCCAATTTTGCTCTACAGCTTGTACTTGAATAAATAATATAATATTTGAATAAAATCCCCCAAAAATGTCTTTTCCATTTATGAATTTAGGACTTACTTGCTAGAACAATGCTTGGTTGAGAAAATATAGCCGCTTAAAGTTGAAACTTTGAACTCCCGCCCCTCCCAGAGCTTGCCCCTCCTGCAAAAATGAAGATTCGGAATAACGAAATCTACGTAAATATCAAGTTTGGTAATAGTGTTTTTTCGAAATTACCCCTCCATTTTTAAAATTCGAAATCGAAAAGTACCCTATCTAATAGCCAGTTCAGATTCCCGTACAATGACATATAAATGGTTGTCGTAGGTTAAAAATTGTAAGAGGAGATAGAATCCTACGAAAAAACTGAAGATTACCTCGATGGGCACATCTTCCAAATGTTTGCTTATAACTTTTGATTGTTATTGTTGATAGCACTTACGGAGGTTATTTTGGAAAGGGGACATAATGCGCAAATTTTTTCATAGTTTTGCCAAGTTCGTGCAATGGTGATATTTCGAATAAATGTACTCTGAAGCGCGACACAAATTTTGGTGAAATAAAAAATTCTAGAGAAAACTGTTTTTTTTTAAATAATTGAATGCACAATTAAAACTTATTGTACATTCTTAAAAAGGCCAATATGTGTTCTTTTAAATAAAGTTTTGAACGTCACAATCCGTTAATTACAATAGAACTTATAACGAAATTACTCTGAAGAGGTATGGAAAATCTCGAAAATCGATATTATCGATTTACTCGAAAACCAAGCGGAGTTCGATATAAAAGTATCTAGATTTTTTTTTACCCAAATGAGCTCTACTTTCATCCCCTTAAAGGATTAAAGACATTTACGGAACACCCTGTATAGTTCAAATAGAATAACTCAACAACGACATGTACAAATTTATGTGAAGTTGCCGGTATGCCAACAAAAATCGACTACAACTTTATTTGTAAATCACACAAATCCCCACGTTTACTTCTGTGGTTCTTGGATTTAAACTTGGAGTACACAAAGCAACTGAATTCGGTCACATAAAACACTTTGAATTGAATTTGTATCAAAACATCTATTAATTGAGTAAAATAAAGTTCATGCACTTTTTTTAATTGTTTGATGGCTTGAGATGAAAGTGGGTGCTGTACGATAATGTAATCCTTAAAAGATCTTATGTTTTATCCGGATAGACATCGACACACAAAAGGAAACAAAGCTATTGATGTGCTGTTGGTGATATTGCAAAGGATTATTATACCGCCATTTTCTCATTCCTGGAGGTTGATTCTGGTCTTTTGTAGTCTTTTAATGTTAAAATATACGACAAAATGGAATGAACTTTTCTAATGCCTTGTTTGTATTTTTATTCAGCTCAGCAAGTCTTGCATTACGTAGAATGATCTGAAAATGACACTCACATTAAAAATTCAAAAATATTATTTCGTATGTCGTAGCACTTGTAATGCTCTAAGTAGGTGTAGAATATCGATTTACCATAGTTATAATTTTTGTCACAACGTCGGAAGTAGTTGACTAAATTGCCGTATTTTTAGCCGTCTATTCTGACGTTTAATCATTGCAAATTCATTTTAGTTCATTTTGTGGTTGATGAAAATGATAAATAACAAGCAAAAAAGCTAGAATTGGTATAGGTATTCTGAAGGAGTTTTTAGTACTATAAAAATGTCTAGGACTGATCGTTTTCACAGTATATGTAAAAAACCTAAATATTTATATGGCAACACCAAGAACGGGTTGCCCGATTTACTCAATTTTTGGAATTCTATTTGTTATTACTATAAAAACACAATGTACCAAATTTCAGCTCTCTATATCGACGCGTTCTTTGGCAGTGTCCAAATATATGTATATAGTGGAAAACGAAAATTTTGTATGGCAACCCCAAGAAGGAGTTGCGCGATTTGGCTCATTTTCGAACTTAATAGTTTACTTTTTTTTTTAAGTCTGCGTACAAAATTTCAGCTTTCTAAATGAACGCGTTCTCGAGTTATCGTGCGCACAGACAGACGGACGGACATGCAAAAATCAAAATAATTTTTACATGGGTGTCCAATCCAATTTACTCTACCATCATTATTTCTGTGCGTTACAAACGGAATGACAAACTAAGTATACCCTATAGATTTCATCTAGGGTATAAAAATATATTTGAACCAAATGACTACGATTTCTCAAACAAAAACTCTCAGCTGGGTAATCATTTTATATGACGCTGTGCCGTGATCATGGCATGCCGTGGGCTGATGACATCGAATGTAGCTGCCTAGAGAGTCGGACTTCCGGCTGACATACACACATGTGAGAGCTAGTGAGAGTAAAATGGTAAGGTTCAAAACCCTCGAGAATACTTCCCAAGCCATGAAACAGAAATCTATATGTGTGCGTTCGGAGTCCGTTCTCTAAAATGTTCTATATTGATGCTTATGGAAAAGTGCCAAACATTGACTTTATATATGCCATAGAGCCTAAACTAGTATCCATACAGGAAAATAGACTTCTAGTAATTTAAAGCATGGTCCCTTACCTTCCCAAAGGCTACACTTACTATATACCTTACTTAACAAAATAATAAAATAGTTTTGATTCCAACCTTACGATTTTACGCTCAATTCATCTTAGCTAAGTGATAATTGCATGTGTGTATGTGCAGCCGGAGTCCGAATCTGTAGGCAGCTACATTCGATATCATCAGCCCACGGCATGCCATGACTCAGCTGAGAATGTTTGTTTGAGAAATCGTAGTCGTTTGGTTAACATAAATTTTTTTAAATAATTTTGTTAGGAAAGGTATGAAAATTTTATTACGGTTCGGAAGATAAGAAAGCAAGCTTAACATTATCCTTACACCATTTTTCTGTATGGATAATAGTTTAGGGCGGATGAGCTATCCAAATCAAACTTTTGTCAGTTTTACATAAGAACACTGCAAATATTTTAGAATGTAAGGACTCCGATGGGCCTCGCATGTGGTAGGGAGGGAGTCTGTTTCATGGCTTGTGAAGTATTCTCGAGGGTTTTGTAAGGTTACTTTGTATGCAAAACTATTTTATTATTTTGTTAAGTAAGGTATATACATAGTAAGTGCAGCCTTTGGGAAGATAAGGAGCCAAGCTGTAAATTACTAGAAGATTATTTTCCTGTATGGATTTTTGGCACTTTTCCATAAGTATTAATATAGAACATTTTAGAGACTCCCAACGCACACATATAGATTTTTGTTTCAATTCTTGGGAAGTATTCTCGAGGGTTTTGCCTTCTCGCATTGATGTGACAATATTGCACCATGATTTTGATGTATTTTTGTTATGTTTTGCATAATTCTCTACATTATACTGATGCAGATGTGATCACTTTTTAAAATTTTATGGAATAAAAAGCAGCCAATTAATTTTCAATTATAATAATATGTACAGTTGTGTCCAAGAGATGCTTATCCGTTAATGAAATTTAAAAAAATATCCCGTTGATTAATGGTTAAGCATCTTATCTTATTGTAAACCCTCGTCATTATGCCCCGTAAAAAGCTAGTAATTTTATCCTTTAGTCTTTTTCCGACATGTTATGCAAAATTTATCGTAGACCAATATGAAACCTATTATTATCCCATCAAACTGCACACCATAAATATCTAGACTTACTCACCATTCAAATCAAAACGTCTAAAATATTCCCTCAAACACAATCTTTGGCAAAGCTGAAATTTGTGCGTGTTCTAATTGCAAGATTCGTCTGCTCTTTTCGTACAAAAAAATTTTGACCATATGTTGGCAATACTTAACCCTGTATTCTGGGTATCATAGTGCGAGATTAGAATAAAGCTGATTACAAATAATATTCATTCGTCATTATGTCCCAGGCTCCCCTATACTAAGTTTGTCATTCCGTTTGTAACGCATACAAATAATGCTGGTTGAGCAAAATGGATTGGACACCCACGCATAATATTAAAAGTTATTTGGATTTTTGCATGTCTGTGTGTCCGCACGATAACTCCTCGAGAACGCGTGTACTTAGAGAGTTGAAATTTTGCAGACGGCCTTTAAAAAAATGTGAAAATGATACAAATCGGGTAAGTCCTTCGTGGGGTTGCATATAAAAATGTCGTTTTTCGTTATTTATTTTGAGACACTGTCTGAGAACGCGTCAATGTAGAGAGCGGTACACGGCGTTTCCATAAAAATTTCAAAAATAGGCTGAATCGGACAACCGCTTCTTTGTGTTACCATATAAAAGTTTAGTTTTTTTTACGTATACTATTAAAACGATCAGTCCTAAACGATTTTATTGTACTGAAAAACTCTTCAGAATATGAAATCCTATGAAATTGGTTATAATCATTTTTACTGTTCAACGAAGCGTTCTAGAAATATATGCGAAGAACCACTTCAAAAATCAAACTTACACAGACCATACGAAATTACATACGGGTATCATAAGAATTGATCTTATAAACAAATTCTAGCTTTTTTACTTGGTAATTTAATTTTTAAAGGTCAGGAGAAATCGTCTACCCTACACCCCATTATAGACCAATTCTAGCTTTTTTACTTGGTAATTTAATTGTTAAAGGTCAGGAGAAATCTTCTATCCTACACCTCGATATTTTTATATTATCTATTGCAATTTGCTTCTGGAACCTCTTCGTTCTTTCTATTTTATAACAAATAATCTCATAGCTATGTAGTATCAAATCTTTTTGATTCTTAGTTTTGATCAAATTTTTACAAAATTCCATTACAACATTGAAAAGGAAATTAGAAACTCTTGTCATATTTTACAGTTAAAACTTTGTTTTCACATTGTAAAATTATCAAATAAGTGTTAGTTTGTGTCTAATAGTAATAAGTATCGATATGATAGTCAAAAATCTTTTCGATATTAGTATTATCGTTGTTCATGATCATAAATACGCTAGCTAGAATACTACAAGAGTGCAGAATATATATAAAACCTATGGAAGGACAAAGTCTCCTCAAATTTCGTCTTTTGATAATGCGCACTAGGTTTGTTTTATCGGGATCACTACCATTTTATCAACTTGGTGAACATCGACGTCATGCAGTAACATACTGACAGTTTTTAGTTGTTGGAAAAGACGTAGTTTTATCACACTGGCCATTCTGAGGTTGACTTCCTTTTATTATATATCGGATGAATCTATAAGATCTTATAACGTTCAATGGATTCAATTGATATAAGAATGACACTTATTGTCGAAATAAAAACAAAACAGCAAGAGTGGTATCCATTCATGAATTATCTTGAAGGTTACTCGTTTTTAGTCTGATAACTACATACACCAATTTTTGAGTAATTCTATCGATAGTACCGCACGAAACAAACAACTTCTGCATCGAGGTACATATATTCACCAATCAATGAAAATTTGTTATCAACAAATAATTTGAAAAATCTTGAAAAATTCTGCGCCGTTTCTTTTTTCATATGCTTTTTATATCCTAGCGATATGTCTCAATTACGACATCGATCAGTACTCCAGCGATGTTATTTATTTAATCGTTCTTCAAAATTTCTCGTCTAGATTTATTTATTCTCGATGAAGTAAAAATTTCAAGGATTATTATATTTTAAAAGAATATTCATTATACCAGAACCGCACGGAATCGACTGTATTGATTACATTTCTCCTCTTACAACCATGAGATTGTCCGTCAACGTATACGCTCATAACAATTTCAAAGTAATTTAATGAAATTGGAAAGCGCTACACGAGGCCACAAGATACACAATGAGTAAGGACACTATGAAAAGTAGGTCAAGATTTAAACTTGACCGATTTTTTTTTTACCCCCATTGTGAACCAATTTGTGGCACCTAAGTCCTTAATTTTTGCGGATATACAAAATTAATAAATTAATAATGCATAAAAACTAACTTATGACTCTTCGCGCATTGATTTATAATTCTCCTCTCCCTAAATTGAATTTTACGTACCTACATATGATTCCCTCAAAATCCCTTTGTAAAGTTTTCCTTGTTTTAGATTTTTCTATTTTGATTACTTTTTGCAACGATGTTCCAGAATTGAAGAGGATGAGGAGCATTTTATTTCTTTAATTAAGACTAACGGGAAATTAAGTAAGCGCTACACGAGGCCACAAGATACACAATGAGTAAGGACACTATGAAAAGTAGGTCAAGATTTAAACTTGACCGATTTTTTTTTTACCCCCATTGTGAACCAATTTGTGGCACCTAAGTCCTTAATTTTTGCGGATATACAAAATTAATAAATTAATAATGCATAAAAACTAACTTATGACTCTTCGCGCATTGATTTATAATTCTCCTCTCCCTAAATTGAATTTTACGTACCTACATATGATTCCCTCAAAATCCCTTTGTAAAGTTTTCCTTGTTTTAGATTTTTCTATTTTGATTACTTTTTGCAACGATGTTCCAGAATTGAAGAGGATGAGGAGCATTTTATTTCTTTAATTAAGACTAACGGGAAATTAAGTATCAATCTCCTTCCTTTCTTTTTAACGAGTTTTTGACTGATTCTGCACCCGGAGGTAATACTGTACAATTTTCTCAGATGGCCTGATTTATCTCTTCATTTTTGTTAGTCATCTCAGTTCGACCCGGCTACATACATATGTGCCTGGAATTCGAATATGGTTGAGCCAATCTATTTTTGGAGTAGACTATTTTCGGTATGGATTTGGAGTCTTCTTTTTATGATCATCGTACAGAACAAGCAAATTACTCGAGCCGAATACTTTTTACTTCCGTGTTCGCCTCATCACCTTTATTTAAAGTGTTTATTTTTGTTGCCAAACCCTAAGATCGAAATTTAACTTTGTTTTTTAGATAAAGAGAAGGAAAGGGGGGTGGGGGGGGGCAAAATTGGATTTTATTACAAATTCTGTTGTTACTTACCCCACAACGGCAAATGCACAATCGACATTTTTTGACAATCTACAAGATCTGAAGGTGGGCAAGCAAGACTTTTGGAAAAAGCTCATGAAATAGTTAGTTCATAGTAATATTCGCTATTAACACAAAAAGAGGTAACCATTATTGTAAAGAGCGGAAGAACAACTAAGCTCCTTTAGACGATAGATAACCAATTAACAATTGAGCTAATTTTATTGCATAACTCCTTAATTCCCTTGAATGATATAGGACATAAACGATTTCTCCTCAGCGGTGTCGTTCTCGCAACAGTTTTCAGTTTCTTTCAGGATCTCGTAATAGTTTGCGTCACAATATCTTTCCGAAACTCTTCTATATGTATTTGTTTTTGGTGTTTTGATACGCCAGCCTCTTTAAGAATTGCAATTCAGGGATTGCTTGAAAATGTTGTTCGCCTTGTTGTCAGTTCAATTCTATTTTCTTTTGGAGAACAGAAGAGTTTTAAGAACTTTTATTTTTAACGATTTCAATCAAATCATAAATACAAGAAGAAAAAACAACAGCCTCGTCCGGGGTTTGAAACCGGGACCTTCCGCTTGCCGGTCGACTTATCTTACCACTGAGCTAACGAGACAGATGATTTCCCTCTTGCATTTATTAATTTGTAACTAGCCTACTAAGCCACGTTTGCTTTCAGCTGGCATTAACCAGTAACGATGAAAGCGCACAAATAAATTGTAAATTCAATCTTATTTAGTTTTCCCGTGGACGGGAATCGAACGTACACTTGTTAGAATCCGTCAATGATGGAGAACAGAAGAATTTTAAGAACTTTTATTTTTAAAGATTCTAAATAAAATCATGTATTGTATTTATGAGATAGATATACAATTGCTGTGCTGAAAACTGGTTGAAGTTCGTTTTCACGTAAGTTTCATCTTCCATAACGCAGCAGTCGAATTTCCTTAGGAAATTTTCACTTTTTGGCCCTCTGGCGCTTTTACTAAATTGTTCGTACCTTCTGGACACCAACATAGAAGTACAGCTAAAATTAGCAGCGATATCTCAAAAAACTCAAATCGCTTTCCCTTTACTATCAAAACGTAAGGGGGATTCGGACAAAAACTGCAGAAATCTTTAAGTCCTCTGTTGCAAATTGTTTTGATATAGTTGCTTTCACTGAAACTTGGCTGCATCATGGTTTTCGCGATGCTGAAATCGTTGACAATTCTTATCAAATTTTTAGAAGAGATAGGTATACTGATTCTGAAGCTCGTGGCGGTGGCGTACTCCTCGCCTGTAAAAACCACTTAAATTGCAGCCAAGTTGAGCTCCCCAGTTTCTCCAACACTCTCGACATTGAACTTATAGTTCTTAAGATGTTTCTCTTAAAATATGACTTATACATACTTTGTTGCTATATTCCTCCAGACTCCATAAATATCGTCGAGGACAAAGGTCAGAATATTTATGACCTACTCATTTTAACATCTAATTTTATCCATGGTAAGATGGAACCTCTTGACGAATTACTACTTATTGGTGATTTTAACCTACCCAATATACAATGGGTACTTAATGATGATGACGATACTATCTTCCACTTAATAACTTGACAACAAGGGAATCACTTTTCCTTGACACTATTTCATCTCTTGGTCTCAGCCAAATCAGTAATGTTAAGAATGACATGGGTAGGCAGTTAGGACCTGGTATTTTCTACTGACGCGGGTAACTTATTAGTTGAACCTAGCCCAGTTACAATGTCTACTCTTGACAAACACCACCCCCCTCTTCAAATTACACATTGCTATGTAACCGAAAACCTCACATATTGTGACGAAGCGCAATATTTTTTCAATTTTAGAAAGGCTGACTTTTCAGAACTTTCCAGTAGACTTACCTCTATTGATTTCTACACATTTTTGCATAATTCTTTTCGATTTATTTTCTTCTTGTATTCCCCGCGAGCGTCAGCGGTTGAATAAAACATCACCGCCATGGTTCAATAAAGAACTTAAACGTCTTAAAAATAGGAAGAATAAACTATGGAAAAGTTATATGAGGGACAGGGACATTATAAGTCACAGCAACTTCCTCACATCCTTTAATAAGTTCAGAGAACTTTCTTCTGCACTTTATGATGAGTATGTTCAAAGGATGCGTACGAAATTATTTAGTGACCCACGCATGTTTTTTAAGTTTATTAATATGAAGAAAAAAACGGACAACTACCCCAATACCATGAGGTACAAGGATTCTGCTAGTGATGATTCGTCTGAAATTTGCGATATGTTTGCTTCATTTTTTGACAATGCCTGCCTCATCAAATTTTCAACCTCAAAATGGCAACTTCAGTCATATGAATGATTCCCATAACGTTTCATTCACTATCCCTTCAATTTCAGAAGAGGATATACTGGATCATATTAATGGGCTTCCAAATGACTTCACAACTGGTCCTGATGGGATCCCTCCAGCCTTTTTTAAGTCATGCTGCCTCGCCCTGGTAGCTCCGCTGAGAATTATCTTCCAAAAATCGCTCGATAGTGGTTGTTTCCCGCAGCTATGGAAAAACTCCTTTATCATACCTATCCACAAAAAAGGTAGTAAAAATGAAATTTCTAACTATAGACCTATTGCAAAATTATCTTGCATGCCCAAATTATTCGCATCTATCATTTACTCTCAACTATCATCTTCCTGTAAGAATTTGCTCTCTCTTTATTTCGGGCAGGTCTACAACCACTAATTTGTTGGAATTTGTCTCGGATACCATTTGCGGGTTTGCAAAAGGCTATCAGACAGATTGCATTTATACAGACTTTAGTAAGGCGTTCGAAAAGTTATCTCACTCCGTGATACTGTTTAAAATGGAAAAATATGGGTTTCCCCCAATATTTCTAAAATGGACGGTGTCTTATTTAGATAACAGAACATACCAAATCTTATTCCGCCATTCCATCTCTAGAGTATTGAAGGCTTCGTCTGGCGTACCACAAGGGAGTCACTTGGGCCCGTTGTTCTTTATTCTGTCTATTGACGACATTGTCTCTGTTGTGAGGTACTGTAAGGTCTTGATTTATGCTGACGATATTAAGCTTTTCGCTCAGATTAAATCTGCTAACGATTGTGAACAGGTACAGGGTGACCTTCAAAAATTTTACAATTGGTACAAGAGCAATGATTTGGTACTCAATATCAACAAATGTGAGGTTATGACTTTCCACAGGAATCAGAAACCAATCACTTATGATTATGAGTTCTCGGATTCCTCGGTTCGCCGTGTGGACTCTGTCTGTGACTTGGGTGTCAAATGTGACCACAGATTGAATTTTATCTCCCATATAAACTACATGGTTTCAAAGAGTAGTTCTATGCTGGGCTTTATAAAACGTTTGTCCCGAGAGTTTTCAAATCCTACCATAACATTGCGTTTGTACACTTGCTTTGTGAGACCACTTCTTGAGTATGCTATCCAGGTCTGGTCTCCATTTTACGGTACACACATCGACCGTATCGAGTCTGTTCAGCGGAACTTCCTACGATTTGCTCTCAGACATCTACCCTGGAATAATTCTTTAATTCTTCAACCCTACGAGGATCGCTTGAAGCTTTTGAATATGCACTCGCTTGAGAAACGTCGCTTGGTTGCCGATGTAACATTTGTGCATCAACTCTTAAACGCGAATATTGATTCTCTATTGTTACGTAACAAAATCTCTTTCCGTGATAGTAGCCACAATTTGAGAAGGCTACCTCTATTGCATGTTAACTCTTCAAGGTCTAACTTTAGCATGTATGAACCTATTAATCGCATGTGTATTACTGTCAATAATATGGCTGAGAATTTTGTTGTTGACGTCCCTAAGCATGTTTTAAAAAAACGCCTATTTAATATTTAATTTTGTTTTAATTAACTTTTTTAAATTGACTTGTTCTATGTTGCATGTCATTTTATCCGGTGTTCGGTATATGTTTAGTGTAACATACTAGTACTAACACCGACTAAATGATGAAACGCATGTATTGTTGAGACGTTTATTTATTAAACGTGTCCATGCAGCGAGCTTGTGTTAAGCTGGTTCTGATAGTCAAAAAAAAAAAATAATCCGGCTGCTGCATTTCGAAACTTGGTTCCTGTTTGGTGTTCTGTCCTGTGTTTTGTAAACATGGAAACTTCGTATGCCGTCTCTTCTTTTAATTCGATATCCGTAGCAGATGTTCTTCCAGCCTTATCAACCATATCTCTCAACGACATGATTTGATTTCGTTTAAAGTTGTTTACCAATTCTTTGGCCAATTTTTGGTCTACCGAACCTGATTTCATTCCTGACCCGGACTTTCTCTGGACACTATACAAGATTCCCGAAATTTACTAAAAACATTTTGAATGGTCGTCTTCGGGATTTTCAACTTTTTAGCTAAGCCTCTTTGAGACTTATTCGGAATTTTCTTATGTGTTGAAAGAATTCATTTGCGACGTACTTTTTCGCTAACTTTTATTTTGCTAACTCAAGTCAAGTACGTTTGTGCCATTTTCCTCTTACAGTTATCGTAGTTTCCCTCCATGTTCACATTATTGTCTTCTCTATTCCATCTTTACCCTTCAGTGCGGTTCTATGTCTTCTCTTGTCCTCTTGTTGATAGTTGTCCTTCGTCTTCCTTGCAACTTTCCGTTTTTCTGTCGTCTTTTGCTTTACAAATGATGCGCCATATCAGCCGTACTCGATGTCATTCTGTCATTGGAGTTAGTTGTTAGTGGGACGGTGGGGAAGGAGATAGGAGGGATAGGATGTAGATCGTTGGGAGAGTTTAGGAATCGATGGTTCCTAAAGAATTGGTCATTTTCAGAGAAGCTCTGAGTAAACGTGGTTAAGATGTGACTACCTGCGGTAGTAATCACCTTTGTCAACCAAATATTGCAAATATAAGTGCACACCCTTTTATAGATGCAAGCTTACCAGCGTCCCATAATCTTGTTTACCTGGGAGTGAGTAATGGGAGTGGATTGGTGGTCGTTGTTTTTCTGAATTAGTCCTTATCATATCCCTGTATCGCTCAGCAATAACGGTTGCGGCATTTCCATTCATATCTTCAAGAAAATAAGGGCCAGTTTAGCATGTAACAGCATAGAGAGTTTTGCCATGAAATAAATTCATAGCGAAAATGTAACAGCATACCGTACTGTGCACCTAAGCGGATATAATTCTTTCTGGTGCATAGATAACCCCTGGATTTTCTCTTCCCCATAGTCTGCAGGTCGTTTACAAAGCCTTGAAAATGAGCTTCATCGCTCATTATATGGATGATGAAGTCTTTATTTTATCTAGCCAATTTTTGAAAGCTTGTGGCATAAATTAGGCATTGCTGAAGAATTGTCGGCTTAAGCTCTTTTGTATGGGAAGAATGTTAAGGCTGTCTGCAATATTTGCGGCAACGATCTCCAAGTTATGTTTAACTGAATAGAACGCCTCATAGTTGATGTTTGTGAGTTTTCCTCGATACTTTCCCGTACATGTTGAATATTCGCTTCATTTTGGGAAATGCGTGTTCTTTCGGCCCTTGACAAATTCCCTGCGCAACCCTGCTGCAGAAATCGTACCACCAATCGTCTAATCATAGAAATATAATGCTTATGACAGACATGGGGTATCGATGTCTAGATATTCAGAATATCCCGTTTATACGCCATGTGTGTTATCAAAAACTCCTAATATACCCAGAAAAACTAGCGGGTATAGACTAGATATCAATATCCTCATAAATTACTGGGTATAGCTTGATCATCGGCACTTCTTACTTTGCGCAGCGCCATCTTGTTGTTGATAATAATATAATAATGTGTCTAATTAAGCAAAAATGAGTCTGTGCTTACTCAAAAATGCGAAAAAGAAGAAGAAGAAGAACCAAACTTTTTTCAGGAAAAGTAATAAAAAAAAGGCAAACATTAAACTCCGCAGAGTTAATTAACTATTCCATTACAATTTTGTTATTTTTAAACAAACCGTCGACCACACTTTTCTTCGTTTCACACAAAATTGTGAATTGAGACAACACATCCGCCGATAAATTTTGCACTTCAACCAGGATATTATTGCAAAATAACGCAATTTTTTCTTTCTTCGTTCCAAATCTTGAATTTGTCGTATATTTACAATTAATTATTGCCGTTTAGCCTGCGTTAAAGCTAATATATTTGTCACTTCCATTTACAAGTATCTGTGAACTGAATTGAAATGTCAGAAAATTGTTTGTCACATCAATCCCCTTTTTATGTCTGTCAGGTGTACTTTGATATCTAGCCGTGCGTTCAGGTGCACGCACAATGTCACATAATGTCACATTTTTACACACCATGTCGTTCAGGCGACCGAAGCGTTCTCATTTCCCCAGCACATCGATTTGCACATTTTACGCTACGGTCTGGTAGCGTAGTGTCCCGGTGCGCTTTGTAGTTTTGACGTTTAGCGTAGTTTAGTTCTTAAAGAACTTTCAAAATTGACATTTCGAATCGAAGTGCACACCAACCGTTCAGGTGCTATCCCTACTTTTTCAATGATGAGATGTGCGCACCGATGTGCTGAAAAGCATAAGACGGATTTCTTACATTTAAATGACAGCAACAGTTTCGTTATGACTGTATTATGGAATATTAATTTGTAAATAAGATTCTTTGACTTCTGTTCGCTTGGAAATCGTGTATCTTTCCATAATTATTTTCTATTATCATTTTAAATAAATCAAATAAAAAAAGTTATGCATTTTTAAACCAGTTTGTCATACTGTGTATGTATATAAAAACAAAGTAGAGATAGACTAGAAAAAAAACAAATAATGGAAGGTACGTGATTTTCGTACCAATAGTTTCTTGTTAGAAAATTTCGTACCCAGTCAGTACGTTTTCTACGGTTTACATTATTTTGTTGATCCGAGAAAAAACTTTCCCACTTAAACATTACAAACAATTATCTGCATTTGGTTCTCGCTCTGGTTAAAACAATTGCATCGAACAACGAATTTCAAATAAATGCATAAGAGAAGAGAACTAAACGGAAATTAAAATGCAGCACTACAAGGAACGACGATCAAATTAAAGATTGGCTCTAATAGGTCCAGTTCCTTGGTAATTAGCAGTCTTAGATTATGCACATTACCGTAAATTGTTCCGCTTTTAAAACTTCAATAGCGAACTTTTACATTTGCTACTCGAAATTGTACTACTTGAATTTTCTTTCATTCATTCGTGAAGGAATGAAGGTGAAAATTCCTCTAAACATTTTCTTTTAAGGAATGAATGAACTTCAATCATTCTTTTTTATTATCTAGACTAGACTATCGCCGAAATTGGATGCAATACTGAAATTTAAGCAACTTAAAATATTTATTGCTAAATAATCTGAAATCTAAATTTCGTGAAGCGTGCATAATTACAACTTCCTTTTCTTTTCATTATTATTGTATTTTAATTAACACAAAAAAGCACATCAATCACATAAAAAAATAATTATATGTACAAAAGGCTACTCAATACGACACAGCAGCCGTCAATCTTTCTCAGCGTTTTATCACGCTCTACATGAAAAGTTTTATGTAAGGCGAAGAGCTGACAAAGTGAATGCAATCACTTTTGATTTCAAATAAATTCACTCACTTTGAAAGATTTCTTTTCCATAATACCCCGACTATAATTAATGAAAATCCGGAAGTTTACCAGCGCGCGTCAATTTCACATGTTTTAAGCAGTAGTAGTAGCAGCTAAGACACAACAAACTCGTAATGAGCACTGAAAGCAACCAACAGCATAAAAGACATTTCCTGTAGAAGTTGTGGTTCTTTATTTGTGAGGTCGTTGCAAACAATTGCTACAGGTATCCACTCACGGTGAATGATTTGTGTTTAATTAAATATATGCACAAAATCAAGTAGTTAAATTGCGTAGTATCTCTATAGGTATTAAGATTACGAAATTTTCTTTGAACTCAACCAATAATTTTATTATGCAGAATTCTTGTTCATTTTATGCTAGGAAATTGATCTGTGCCATTTATGCTTTGTTCATTAATTTACAGTGGTGTAATAAAAATTTTAAATTTCGAAATAATTTCACTCAAATATTGGCGAGTTTGTAAGACATATTTTCCTGTATCTCAGGGAGCACTAGACTAATAATAGACTGAATCACATTGGTCGTAAAGAACTTTATGAATTTGAACGAGACTGAGGTTTACTTACGAATGATTGAAATTTTTGCTCTAAATAGACGTCACATTCAGTAAGGGAGACAATTAATGTTTTCAATTTTAGAAAGAATAAAAGCAAAAAAAATAAAAAAATATAAGTGATTTAATTAAAGATTTGGGCCTTTTATGGACATTATATAAAAAATATAAGAAGAATCTGAAGAAAAATCGGTAGCACTTCCAGAAGCAATATCTCGCTTTCTTAGCTCCTTCCCAAACTTTCTCTTTTCACATTCCTCTTTTTTTACTAAAAAAATAAAATAAGAGTGTTACCGATTTCATTACTATCATTGGATAACCTAGAACATATAACTAAACGAAGCGCAATAAGCCTGAAAAATTAAGGTATTTCCCACTATGGGATAGATTTCTGTTTATGAATTCGTTATGCTCATGGAAGTATAAATCTGAAACAATTTTGAAGGGGGGTTTGGCGTAATTATTTAAAATAAAACAAAATTGTGAGCTACCACTGACACATTGAACAAGAAAAAAAAACGAAAATATTAGGAACAGAAAACGTAATCAAAGAAATATTTTGAACACTTATCTTGATATTTTTGTTTCTCTTCCCCTTTTTCACTAGCTTTGCACGTATTTGGAGAAAAGAAATTTTCTAGTCAAATTTCAGGACTTCAATTTACATGAAAAACACCTTCCCGGGATTATTTCGACGATTATTTATTTATACAGTACCGCGCAGCACAATTCATTGTGCAAATAATCACATGTTTATCAACATTAGTCCAAGGCTTAATCACTAAATTATCACTTCGAATGTTTTTATTTAAAATTAACAGAATTAACAGAATAATTTAACGTTTTTTAGTTAAATAGCACACAACCCGGCGCAAAAACGCGAATCTGACGTTTAATTCTAATAGACACAATTGACTAGTGTCAAGTTAACTTAGTTGGTTAAACTTGGTTAAAAGCTTCTTGCCTTTCTATCCCTTCGCCTAAAAACCGAGTTTCGCTTACACCGATAGGGTTTTTACACAATATTTCGCTTCCTTTAGTTATATGTTCGAATGGATAAACAGACTTGTACGTACGTAACGACCAACTCTTATTTTTACTTACTGCAATTTTGGATAAGTCTGTTTAATTTAAAGGGTACGTTCGCCTTACGTAAGTAACTTTATTTACGTTAAACTTCCGTTATAGTTCTGCCTAATGTTGGATTTTTCTGAATAGTAATAGATGAGAGATATTTTCTGTGAGTACAGAACAGGTTGGCTAATATCACAGCCATCGAATTAGAAACTTTCTGATATTGTAATGCTTTTACATTACTTCTTTTTGTATGTACTTTAGTATAAGTAAGTAAGTACGTACACAATGCATCTTTACAATTAATATTTTGTTACAGCCCCCTTAATTTTAGCTACTGTATTGTTATGGACCTATAGTTAGTGATTTGCTTGGGACATAAAGTCCCGACTGTCAGCATGAGCTGACAGATCACTCGACGGGCAGCGTTGACTGCAGGGCGGCACGCTATTTCGCCTCAGCTATTGGCGGAGAGTGTGGGGAGGTTCCACAAAAAAACCTGCCGCTGCCGTCAGCCATAATCAAAAAAAATTTCGTGCCTATCAACACAATCGGCACACACCGGTCCTGAAGGGGCCCTTACGTCACTTACCTATATTTATCCTCGAAGGCGCAGATGTTTCGGCCTTACTGCATGCCCCAACCACCCATTTGACACTGAGGGCAGATAGTTTACAGTGTCCCTAGTTGACCTGTAGCGAGAGAGAGAGAGAGAGAGAGAGAGACTAGGCGAGCCTAGACGACCTTCATGTGCGAAGGCTCCAGGAGAGTGAGAGGAGAATTAAAACTTTTAGAATTTCATGATTACGTTATAATCTTTCCCGTGTACAATGTGATTTAATAATAAAATAAACAGCCTCTCTTTAATTCTTTACATGAGCTATCGGCGGATGAATAGAATATCTACTTAAAATTACTAAATTTCAGTTTCACCAAATGAGATATCTAGTTTTAATAGTAACAGCCTCTCTTTAATTATTTACATGAGCTATCGGCGGATGAATAGAATATCTACTTAAAATTACTAAATTTCAGTTTCACCAAATGAGATATCTAGTTTTAATAGTAAACCATTAAAAAGTTATCCGTAATGTATATTGTGAATCCATACTCGTTTTGGTGTTAAGACTGGCAAATATAATTGAGTCCGTTTATATATGTAGCTACACATATGCATATATGAATATTTCCGACAAGAAAACGTAAGGAGAATCCTATCAATAAACTATATTACGGAATTCTCCTATATTCAATATTATAAACCCGTTTAGTTTCAATGGTTAATATGCCGGGAACGAACAAAACTCGTAAATGATAAATTTAAAAAAAATAAATATATGTAATATAGTAGATGTAAATATAAAAATTACTAGAGGTAAATATGTATTATCTACTAGTTAAATATAATAATATCTAGGTATAAGGCAAAGAAAACATTTAAGCCGTTTGCTTTAAACAAAAAGGAAAATTGATAACCACACAAAGTAATATGAATCGAAACAATTATTTTAAAAATCCAGTCTCTATGAATTCGATTGCAAAGGGTTTTTCTTGTTTGGTTTGTCTTTGTTTTTTTTTTGTAATGCGATCGCCCCTTGCTAAATTTATATGCAGATATATATATATATTATTATAATATCTTGCGCTCTATGGCCGTACAGATATAGTTATAGCTACATTCAAAGGTAATGCTACTCACTTTTTGTATAGTTTTCTATTGTGGTAAAGTGGTAGCATTCGCTCTAATTCGGCATCCATTAAACTTTGTACTGCCGGCGAAATCGGATAAAAGCGCTGTTTTATCGGGGCTGCGTCATTCGTCTCAATCTTGTGAGTGACCAAAGATGTTTTTCCCAGGCCTAAAGAGGCGAAAGAGGGGAAAAGCTGTTTGGTGGCTTCTAAGCGTTGTTGATCAAGACTAGAAAGAATATGGCAGTCGGTGTCAGAGGTAGCTATTACACTTGGATTCACTTCTGCGACTATACCCAGGACATCTGGAGCCAACCCAAATAGACGCCAGAAGTCTATTCCGAGATATAGTGCCTGTGTGAGTCCAGGAACCACGTAAAAACGCACGTTTTGGGTCTTATCACAGAAAGTGACGTCCAAGTTCACATGACTATGCACAGTCGTCATGGCACCATTAGGTACTTGGACCTGTGTACGATACCTCTTCCATTCGACATCTGCTTCTGCAAGCTTCTCTAGAGCTCCCTGGCCTAGAATACTGACAGTGGCACCACTATCAAGCAATCCAGGGTCAGTTCGCCCGAGCAGTCTTACTTCTGCGTACGGTCGAATGTCGTCTGGCATCGACACGGAAATCTGTGGAATTTTGCCTCAGGAGAGACCAGTACCAGTCCATAGCTGGTCCAGAAAGCAGGGTTGTCATGTGCCTTACCAGAAGATCGAAATCTCCTTCTAAGGCCGAATAGGTCAATGCTTCCACTCGAAACACAAATTCATCGACAGTGAGCCGTGAGCTATCACCGCTATAAGATATATTCCACCTGCGGATAGGACTGCCAGAACGTCGCTGTCCTACTCCTGCAGGGTTACGAATAGGTGGTGGTGGTGGAGGTGGGACAAAATCTGGTCTAGGCTGATTACTAGGCTGACCAAAAGCTGAATGCGGTCTATTTGACGACTGCCTACGCGAGTCGTGAAACTCTTGTGATGGTCTTGGGTCACCCATGGACGGAGGTGGTCGTGAAAAATCCATGGGCGGCATTGCTGCTGAGATCTGTTGTCGGACACTAGTTACTAGTTCGGTCCGCAAAACATCGAGGCTCTGTTCGAGGCCTTCGCGTACTAGGTCTTGCATTTGTAGGCGCAAGCCTGCCATCAAAGCATCCGTAGCTGCTGAGGTATGTCCACTGCCAGAAGGCAGTGGGCTATTTCGTCGCGAGTTAGGATTGGTAAAAGTCCTTGAATGTAGATCTGGCATTCCAGGAGAGAGTGATCGTCGACTAGGTGGTGGAACTGTCAAAGGTGGTAACTCTAGTGACGCCATGGGAGGTAATGGATCGTGACTGACAGTCTTTACGGGCTTTGTCATCTTCGGGACAGCACCAGTATACTCAGTGAAATCATACTGAGTGAGATGAGATCTACAGAACGGGCAGTTTGAATGCTGTCCAATCCACGTTTTCAGACATGCTTTGTGAAACACATGTCCACAGACCGTCTTCACTGGCTTCCTCTGTCTTGACCAGTCGCTCTCTAGACAGACGGAGCACGGATCTGGCAACAGCATCGGTACCCCAGTTGCTCGCGGTGGTGTTCGCGCTGTAGCCATTATAGAATCAGTCGTACTTCAAGAAAAAAATCTTCAAACCAAGGGTTTGGGATAGATATCAGAAAAATTCCAAAGAATTCGAAAATTCGGAAACTAACAGGCTCTTCAAAAATGAAGAACGAAATACTGCTTTAAAAATTTGAAGGTTGGAACGATATACTAAATTTCAAACGAAAATTCCTTCCCAAACGTTCGGAGATTAGGACTAGATCGTTGTATCACCAGTTCGGAGAAATTACCAGTGAAATTAAAAAAATCAATTAGTGCGTTTCAAAAATTCCTATCAAAAACATATGAATTCTCTCAGGTCAGAAAATCTATACGAGCAAGCGACGTGAATGTGTGCATTGGAAAAAAAATGTTTGAGTCCTCACGGAAATCTGGGAAGAGTCGGGTTGGAGAAGCTAGAGACTGAAAATGATACTAGGGATTCTTCAGCCAGGCAGTTAGCAGCATGCCAACTCCTGATTACTGAAGGTCTCCAGCATCACTACCATCCTCCAACAACTCTTTCCTTCCTCTTCACCTGATTGTCGTGTCCAGCTGACCTTCCAACTGGGCAGAGCCATGAATCTGGTCAACTAATTAGCTGAAAGCCAAAAAGCCGTCTCACAGATTCACCACTCTGTCCAGCCAGTTGGTCAACAGAGACATGTCTCCGTGAGAGCACAGATCAATTTCAAAAAATTCAAAAAAATTCAAAACTTTCAAAAACTAGACAATTGTTCAGACTCGAGGCTCGACCAAAGTCAAACCTAGAGTAGAACTTCAATTCAAAAACTTTCAAAAATCTAAAACGTTACGTTACTTTACTTTGCTCAATCAAAAATTCGAAATATCAAAAAAACTTTCAAAAGACTTCCAAAAACTTTACTTTAATCGTTCAACTTTAAAAACTCTAACTTTACTTTACCAAAAATTTTCAACTAACAAAAACCAAATGTCCATATCTCAAGTAATCGCAGTCCTCAGCACAAGTCATACTCAGACCACCGAAGTCCAACTGAGGTGGCCCCACGTTGGGCGCCATTTTTGTTATGGCCCTATAGTTAGTGATTTGCTAGGGACGTAAAGTCCCGACTGTCAGCATGAGCTGACAGATCACTCGACGGGCAGTGTTGACTGCTGGGCGGCACGCTATTTCGCCTCAGCTATTGGCGGAGAGTGTGGGGAGGTTCCACAAAAAAACCTGCCGCTGCCGTCAGCCATAATCAAAACAAATTTCGTGCCTATCAATACAATCGGCACACACCGGTCCTGAAGGGGCCCTTACGTCACTTACCTATATTTATCCTCGAAGGCGCAGATGTTTCGGCCTTACTGCATGCCCCAACAACCCATTTGACACTGAGGGCAGATAGTTTACAGTGTACCTAGTTGACCTGTAGAGAGAAATAGAGAGAGAGAGAGAGACTAGGCGAGCCTCAACGACCTTCATGTGTGAAGGCTCCAGGAGAGTGAGAGGAGATTTAAAACTTTTAGAATTTCATGATTACGTTATAATCTTTCCCGTGTACAATGTGATTTACTAATAAAATAAACAGCCTCTCTTTAATTCTTTACATGAGCTATCGGCGGATGAATAGAATATCTACTTAAAATTACTAAATTTCAGTTTCACCAAATGAGATATCTAGTTTTAATAGTAACAGCCTCTCTTTAATTATTTACAGGAGCTATCGGCGGATGAATAGAATATCTACTTAAAATTACTAAATTTCAGTTTCACCAAATGAGATATCTAGTTTTAATAGTAAACAATTTAAACGTTATCCGTAATGTATATTGTGAATCCATACTCGTTTTGGTGTTAAGACTGGCAAATATAATTGAGCTCGTTTATATATGTAGCTACACATATGCATATATGAATATTTCCGACAAGAAAACGTAAGGAGAATCCTATCAATAAACTATATTACGGAATTCTCCTATATTCAATATTATAAACCCGTTTAGTTTCAATGGTTAATATGCCGGGAACGAACAAAACTCGTAAATGATAAATTTAAAAAAAAATAAATATATGTAATATAGTAGATGTAAATATAAAAATTACTAGAGGTAAATTAAATGTATTATCTACTAGTTAAATATAATAATATCTAGCTATAAGGCAAAGAAAACATTTAAGCCGTTTGCTTTAAACAAAAAGGAAAATTGATAACCACACAAAGTAATATGAATCGAAACAATTATTTTAAAAATCCAGTCTCTATGAATTCGATTGCAAAGGGTTTTTCTTGTTTGGTTTGTCTCTGTTTTTTTTTTGTAATGCGATCGCCCCTTGCTAAATTTATATGCAGATATATATATATATTATTATAATATCTTGCGCTCTATGGCCGTACAGATATAGTTATAGCTACATTCAAAGGTAATGCTACTCACTTTTTGTATAGTTTTCTATTGTTGTCATAGTCGCCTAATTAATTGACAAATGCACGTACCTATTATGATCGCATGTTTCCTTATTCTTATACCTTTCTCCCAAAGTTATAATATTAATTAATGATGTGCAAGTTTTACTTTTGTGATAGTTTAAAACACTGATAAAAGTTTAATTGATAATCATCAGTAGTTGAGACTGTTTAGAAATAATGTAATTTTTGTTAACTTTGCGTAAAACAGTTCAAAAAATGTATTAAGAGGGATTTCTGATATCAAGATAAAGAATATGAACTGTATCTGAATTTTCTCATGCCAAGGCATCTTGTCTAACGCTTAAATTATGGCAGTTAAACACTATGATAAAATAGTTATTTATGAAATGAGTCTCTACCTTAAATTGTAGTTTTTGAAGAGTGTTTCAAGACATTCTAGGAATAGTTATTTTTCATGTTGATTCCAAACAAATAACCCCTTTGGTCTAATTCTTCAATTACGTTTTCGGTGGCTGTTTGACATGGGTGGAGGTGCTGTTGATTGATTGGTCAATTCTAACGACATAGATCCACGAGTTCTCTTGACTGTCTGAATATTTTATCGCATTCGGGACAAAAATAGATATTGCCCACAGCCTGAACTCTGCAATTAAGCCCGAAACGTCGGAATCTTCCTAGCTGAATCAAAAAATGTTGCCTTAATTTGGGGGTTAAGACGTGATGCTCTCGATATTAATACTGCTAGGAATTAACAATAGATCAATACCAGAAATGGAAAATATTCTAAATTTACTTACAATTTTTATTTCCTTTCCGATGTCTACAGAATTCTACTTATTGTAATCCTTCGTTCTATTGCTGGCCGGTTGATGTGACAGGAAATGAAGATTTCTTCATCTTCTCCGTCAACGCCAGGTATGATTTCTCCGAGCTAGAGTGAGTGCGGACTGTCGATATGGCAGCCGGACGGCATCCGTGCTGCAGTAGTTCTCAACCGCGATTGTTCAAGGGTGTGTCTCCAAGGCGTCGTCGAAGTAGTGACATGCTGACAGACGAATACAGGAATGGATTCCAACAGGTATATCACCCACCATTGACGGGGCAATAGGAGGGCTTCGCGATATCCTATAGTTTACCAGTGAAGCTGGCTGGATGCCTTCTTAGGGCTACCAGGAATAAACGTGACAGTCGATAGATGCCGCTTTTAGACTGGATATCACTGCCTGATGTCTCTGGCGTGATAGACTCCTAACAGTTTCCCCTGCAGATCTTCAAGCTCGTATAGGGAGTTTCCTTTCTTGGCTTTAACCCGACACTTGACAAATTTTCGTCCCAGTTTAGCACTAGTCTGCTGTTGGAAGTTGCTTTGGGCAAAATTCCGTCTAAATACCTCTTGACCCACCTTGAAATCATCAGGCTTCGCCCTGAGATTATAGGCTCGTGAACCCTGTTCGAACGCATGGTGTAAATTTTCCTGCACTCTCGCACGGATCAATCTCAGTTTGTCCTCAGCATCTACTCTCAACGGCTCATTAAGAGTTCCAAGGCTCCTCAAGATGGAATGGGAGCTGCTATGTTCAATCATTTGTTGACCGAAGAGTGTTCGATAAGGAGCTTGGTGGAAAGAGCTCCTGAGGGAACTAGCTATCTGGCTCAGCTTCTCATCCCATTTTGTGTGTTCCTTTCGAATATATGCTCTAATCCCTGACAATAGAGACCTGTTTACTCGCTCTGAGGCGTTTGCTTGCGGAGTAAACTGCCGTTCGCAAGTGCTTCACCCCATACTTGTCCAGCAATCTGGTAAACTGAGTCGAGCAAAACTGGACTCCATTGTCAGAGACGATCGTTTCCGGGACTCCGAACACGTGGAACACTTCCGTCTCGATGAATTGGCACACATTGAGTGTAGATGCTTTTCTCATAGGTTTGAGAATTGGAAATTTTGAATAGTGGCCAAGAATATTAGAATGCAGACGTTTCCTTTCATTGACCGAGGATATGGACCCAGAAAATCGATATACAGCTTTTACCATAGTCGTTCTGTCACAGACTGGATTTTCATAGGTGGTCTAAGAATAGTATTGGGAGCCTTCGTTTCCTTACACACGTCACAGGCGCCTACGTAGTTTCTGACATCAACTGTCATTCGTGGCCAGTACAAGTGTCTTCTCAGACGTTCTAGTGTTTTCCCTATACCACCGTGTGAAGCCAGTGGCGGGTCATGAGCCCTTGAAATGACGTCGGTGACAAGCCCTCGTGGAATCCAAAGCTTCCCAGCTTCTTCTTCCTGAATCGGATCGCCTGTTCTCGGAACAGTCCGAATGTAAACGAAGCCATCCCTGTCGCAAAGATCTGGTAGTTTGCCAGAAGTCGTTTTAACCTTATGCCTCAGTTCCTCATATTCCAACGAGTTGAAATATGGCGAACTAAGGTCAACTTCCGGGCCAGGATCTTCGTTTGTGGACAGGCTGTCACAACGTATGCGTGACAGCGCATCAGGGACGACGTTCAGGCTTCCTTTTCTGTGCTCAATAGTGAAGTCGAAGCCCTGAAGCTTCAAACTCCACCGTGCAAGTCTACCGCTGGCTGAGGGCCTTTTGAGACATCAGCCATTTCAAGGTCGCATGATCAGTCACTATCTTAAACGGCATGAGTTCTATGAAGGGCCGGAACTTCTGTACGCTCAAGATTGCAGCTAAGCATTCTTGCTCTGTGACGGTGTAATTTCTGCTTTGTGCTGAGTTCAACTTTTTCGAGACATAGGCTATTCGCTTCTCGTGGCCATCGTCATCTAGTTGAAGCAGCACTCCTCCAATACCTTGTTGGCTCGCATCGCACTGGATAACGAACGGCTTGGTGAAGTCCGGGTTCACCAACAACGGAGCAGAAGTAAGTTTTTGCTTTGATATATCAAGAGACGTCTGGGATTCAGGTGTCCATTTGAACTGACTAGGGTTTTTCAAGGTGTCTGTAATGGAGGCAGTTACATCAGCATAGTTCGGGATGAACGGTCTATACCATCCCGCCATACCTAGTAGGCGTCGGGCTTGCCGAACAGTTTTAGGTGAGGGATAGTCAACTATGGCTGAAATTTTGTCAGGGTCAGTATTTGGTCTCTTTGATGCAAAACTTGCTCTTCTCGACGTTGATAGCGAGGCCAGCTTTCCTCAACAATCAGCTACACGGGCTAGCAGCGTAAGATGAGTGTCGAAGTCTGATGACAGAATTAATAAATCGTCTAGACAGACGAGAACGTTCTCACGAAGATCGAAAGGAATGACTATCCATGAGGCGGCACATCGTATGTGGAGCGTTGCATAGGCCGAATGGCATCACTGTGTACTGATAGAGAGGATAACCAGGTACTGTAAAAGCGGTCTTCTCTCTGGAATCAGTGTCTAGTGGGATCTGCCAGAATGCGTCTTTAAGGTCCAGGCTCGTTATGTAGTTTGCCGGATTAAGTCGACTCAGAAGTGCGTCTATCTGCGGTAGCGGATAGGCATCCTTCTTCGTAACAGAGTTGACCTTCCTGGCGTCAAAACAAAGCCGGACCTTTCCAGGCTTCCTCACCAGAACAACTGGAGAGCTCCAAGGACTCTGGCTCTCCTCTATCACACAAAGTGGTAGCATTCGCTCTAATTCGGCATCCATTAAACTTTGTACTGCCGGCGAAATCGGATAAAAGCGCTGTTTTATCGGGGCTGCGTCATTCGTCTCAATCTTGTGAGTGACCAAAGATGTTTTTCCCAGGCCTAAAGAGGCGAAAGAGGGGAAAAGCTGTTTGGTGGCTTCTAAGCGTTGTTGATCAAGACTAGAAAGAATATGGCAGTCGGTGTCAGAGGTAGCTATTACACTTGGATTCACTTCTGCGACTATACCCAGGACATCTGGAGCCAACCCAAATAGACGCCAGAAGTCTATTCCGAGATATAGTGCCTGTGTGAGTCCAGGAACCACGTAAAAACGCACGTTTTGGGTCTTATCACAGAAAGTGACGTCCAAGTTCACATGACTATGCACAGTCGTCATGGCACCATTAGGTACTTGGACCTGTGTACGATACCTCTTCCATTCGACATCTGCTTCTGCAAGCTTCTCTAGAGCTCCCTGGCCTAGAATACTGACAGTGGCACCACTATCAAGCAATCCAGGGTCAGTTCGCCCGAGCAGTCTTACTTCTGCGTACGGTCGAATGTCGTCTGGCATCGACACGGAAATCTGTGGAATTTTGCCTCAGGAGAGACCAGTACCAGTCCATAGCTGGTCCAGAAAGCAGGGTTGTCATGTGCCTTACCAGAAGATCGAAATCTCCTTCTAAGGCCGAATAGGTCAATGCTTCCACTCGAAACACCGAAATCACCGCTATAAGATATATTCCACCTGCGGATAGGACTGCCAGAACGTCGCTGTCCTACTCCTGCAGGGTTACGAATAGGTGGTGGTTGTGGAGGTGGGACAAAATCTGGTCTAGGCTGATTACTAGGCTGACCAAAAGCTGAATGCGGTCTATTTGACGACTGCCTACGCGAGTCGTGAAACTCTTGTGATGGTCTTGGGTCACCCATGGACGGAGGTGGTCGTGAAAAATCCATGGGCGGCATTGCTGCTGAGATCTGTTGTCGGACACTAGTTACTAGTTCGGTCCGCAAAACATCGAGGCTCTGTTCGAGGCCTTCGCGTACTAGGTCTTGCATTTGTAGGCGCAAGCCTGCCATCAAAGCATCCGTAGCTGCTGAGGTATGTCCACTGCCAGAAGGCAGTGGGCTATTTCGTCGCGAGTTAGGATTGGTAAAAGTCCTTGAATGTAGATCTGGCATTCCAGGAGAGAGTGATCGTCGACTAGGTGGTGGAACTGTCAAAGGTGGTAACTCTAGTGACGCCATGGGAGGTAATGGATCGTGACTGACAGTCTTTACGGGCTTTGTCATCTTCGGGACAGCACCAGTATACTCAGTGAAATCATACTGAGTGAGATGAGATCTACAGAACGGGCAGTTTGAATGCTGTCCAATCCACGTTTTCAGACATGCTTTGTGAAACACATGTCCACAGACCGTCTTCACTGGCTTCCTCTGTCTTGACCAGTCGCTCTCTAGACAGACGGAGCACGGATCTGGTAACAGCATCGGTACCCCAGTTGCTCGCGGTGGTGTTCGCGCTGTAGCCATTATAGAATCAGTCGTACTTCAAGAAAAAAATCTTCAAACCAAGGGTTTGGGATAGATATCAGAAAAATTCCAAAGAATTCGAAAATTCGGAAACTAACAGGCTCTTCAAAAATGAAGAACGAAATACTGCTTTAAAAATTTGAAGGTTGGAACGATATACTAAATTTCAAACGAAAATTCCTTCCCAAACGTTCGGAGATTAGGACTAGATCTTAAGATTTCAGCAAAAATTGTTATCACCCGTTCGTTGTATCACCAGTTCGGAGAAATTACCAGTGAAATTAAAAAAATCAATTAGTGCGTTTCAAAAATTCCTATCAAAAACATATGAATTCTCCTTCACTTCCCGAAGCTACCTCTCAACATAAAAGTCCTCAGGTCGCTCTCCCCCCTCTCAGGTCAGAAAATCTATACGAGCAAGCGACGTGAATGTGTGCATTGGAAAAAAAATGTTTGAGTCCTCACGGAAATCTGGGAAGAGTCGGGTTGGAGAAGCTAGAGACTGAAAATGATGCTAGGGATTCTTCAGCCAGGCAGTTAGCAGTATGCCAACTCCTGATTACTGAAGGTCTCCAGCATCACTTCCATCCTCCAACAACTCTTTCCTTCCTCTTCACCTGATTGTCGTGTCCAGCTGACCTTCCAACTGGGCAGAGCCATGAATATGGTCAACTAATTAGCTGAAAGCCAAAAAGCCGTCTCACAGATTCACCACTCTGTCCAGCCAGTTGATCAACAGAGACATGTCTCCGTGAGAGCACAGATCAATTTCAAAAAATTCAAAAAAATTCAAAACTTTCAAAAACTAGACAATTGTTCAGACTCGAGGCTCGACCAAAGTCAAACCTAGAGTCGAACTTCAATTCAAAAACTTTCAAAAATCTAAAACGTTACGTTACTTTACTTTGCTCAATCAAAAATTCGAAATATCAAAAAAACTTTCAAAAGACTTCAAAAAAACTTTACTTTAATCGTTCAACTTTAAAAACTCTAACTTTACTTTACCAAAAATTTTCAACTAACAAAAACCAATTGGACTCAGGTCTTGCCTATAACCTCCACTGATTGTGCGATTACCGAGTCAGACTATTTAGCTACAAGCCAAATGTCCATATCTCAAGTAATCGCAGTCCTCAGCACAAGTCATACTCAGACCACCGAAGTCCAACTGAGGTGGCCCCACGTTGGGCGCCATTTTTGTTATGGCCCTATAGTTAGTGATTTGCTAGGGACGTAAAGTCCCGACTGTCAGCATGAGCTGACAGATCACTCGACGGGCAGTGTTGACTGCTGGGCGGCACGCTAGTTCGCCTCAGCTATTGGCGGAGAGTGTGGGGAGGTTCCACAAAAAAACCTGCCGCTGCCGCCAGCCATAATCAAAACAAATTTCGTGCCTATCAATACAATCGGCACACACCGGTCCTGAAGGGGCCCTTACGTCACTTACCTATATTTATCCTCGAAGGCGCAGATGTTTCCGCCTTACTGCATGCCCCAACCACCCATTTGACACTGAGGGCAGATAGTTTACAGTGTACCTAGTTGACCTGTAGAGAGAAATAGAGAGAGAGAGAGAGACTAGGCGAGCCTCAACGACCTTCATGTGCGAAGGCTCCAGGAGAGTGAGAGGAGATTTAAAACTTTTAGAATTTCATGATTACGTTATAATCTTTCCCGTGTACAATGTGATTTAATAATAAAATAAACAGCCTCTCTTTAATTCTTTACATGAGCTATCGGCGGATGAATAGAATATCTACTTAAAATTACTAAATTTCAGTTTCACCAAATGAGATATCTAGTTTTAATAGTTACAGCCTCTCTTTAATTATTTACATGAGCTATCGGCGGATGAATAGAATATCTACTTAAAATTACTAAATTTCAGTTTCACCAAATGAGATATCTAGTTTTAATAGTAACAGCCTCTCTTTAATTATTTACATGAGCTATCGGCGGATGAATAGAATATCTACTTAAAATTACTAAATTTCAGTTTCACCAAATGAGATATCTAGTTTTAATAGTAACAGCCTCTCTTTAATTATTTACATGAGCTATCGGCGGATGAATAGAATATCTACTTAAAATTACTAAATTTCAGTTTCACCAAATGAGATATCTAATTTTAATAGTAAACAATTTAAAAGTTATCCGTAATGTATATTGTGAATCCATACTCGTTTTGGTGTTAAGACTGGCAAATATAATTGAGTTCGTTTATATATGTAGCTACACATATGCATATATGAATATTTCCGACAAGAAAACGTAAGGAGAATCCTATCAATAAACTATATTACGGAATTCTCCTATATTCAATATTATAAACCCGTTTAGTTTCAATGGTTAATATGCCGGGAACGAACAAAACTCGTAAATGATAAATTTAAAAAAAATAAATATATGTAATATAGTAGATGTAAATATAAAAATTACTAGAGGTAAATTAAATGTATTATCTACTAGTTAAATATAATAATATCTAGCTATAAGGCAAAGAAAACATTTAAGCCGTTTGCTTTAAACAAAAAGGAAAATTGATAACCACACAAAGTAATATGAATCGAAACAATTATTTTAAAAATCCAGTCTCTATGAATTCGATTGCAAAGGGTTTTTCTTGTTTGGTTTGTCTCTGTTTTTTTTTTGTAATGCGATCGCCCCTTGCTAAATTTATATGCAGATATATATATATATTATTATAATATCTTGCGTAATGCTACTCACTTTTTGTATAGTTTTCTATTGTTGTCATAGTCGCCTAATTAATTGACAAATGCACGTACCTATTATGATCGCATGTTTCCTTATTCTTATACCTTTCTCCCAAAGTTATAATATTAATTAATGATGTGCAAGTTGTACTTTTGTGATAGTTTAAAACACTGATAAAAGTTTAATTGATAATGATCAGTAGTTGAGACTGTTTAGAAATAATGTAAATTTTGTTAACTTTGCGTAAAACAATTCAAAAAATGTATTAAGAGGGATTTCTGATATCAAGATAAAGAATATGAACTGTATCTGAATTTTCTCATGCCAAGGCATCTTGTCTAACGCTTAAATTATGGCATTTAAACACTATGATAAAATAGTTATTTATGAAATGAGTCTCTACCTTAAATTGTAGTTTTTGAAGAGTGTTTCAAGACATTCTAGGAATAGTTATTTTTCATGTTGATTCCAAACAAATAACCCCTTTGGTCTAATTCTTCAGTTACGTTTTCGGTGGCTGTTGGTCAATTCTAACGACATAGATCCACGAGTTCTCTTGACTGTCTGAATATTTTATCGCATTCGGGACAAAAATAGATATTGCCCACAGCCTGAACTCTGCAATTAAGCCCGAAACGTCGGAATCTTCCTAGCTGAATCAAAAAATGTTGCCTTAATTTGGGGGTTAAGACGTGATGCTCTCGATATTAATACTGCTAGGAATTAACAATAGATCAATACCAGAAATGGAAAATATTCTAAATTTACTTACAATTTTTATTTCCTTTCCGATGTCTACAGAATTCTACTTATTGTAATCCTTCGTTCTATTGCTGGCCGGTTGATGTGACAGGAAATGAAGATTTCTTCTTCTTCTCCGTCAACGCCAGGTATGATTTCTCCCAGCTAGGGTGAGTGCGGACTGTCGATATGGCAGCCGGACGGCATCCGTGCTGCAGTAGTTCTCAATGTAGCATGCTGCTATAGGCAGAACGCTACGACTATAACAGTATTTATACATTCGGGTATACTTTCGTTTCAATGCATTCTGAATCATGGATTTTCTATTCTCTTTGTAAATATTTCAAGCGTTGGATTTGAAAAGCTAAAACTTTAGATTTTAGCATAGCACAGCGCGGTGAGTTCCCCCACCAGGAAAGTAAGGGAATTTTTTTTCGTGAGTTACTTTTGAATAGATTTTGCGGTATGGCAGTGAGGGCCATTTTGCATAAAAGTATATGATATTCCTTGGGCGTTATAATATTCAATATTAGGCCAGAGAACAGTATCCAAAACTATATGTGCTGATCTTGTCCCATTGTTTCCATCAAAATAAAGAGGACGCGAAGCCTTTCCTTATATGCAGCTGCAAATCATGACTACTGGTGGATGTTTGATTATTCTCAGTAAACAGCTCTCCTCGTATTTCTCTGGCGGTCTTCTCTTGAGATAAAGACTTCCCTCCATTATAGCTTCTAGCCGGCATTCATCACTGCTTTTTAATTTGACCTATTACACCTACTGTTGCCTTTGAAGGATTATTAGCTCTTAATCTTAACCTGTTTAGGTCAAAAATAATTTGTTCCCTTAGTAACGGTAACTCCGAAACGGTTTAGATAGCCCCCGCCATACAATTTATTGTTTGCCTGTGGTGAGCTCTTTGGAGCTCTCACCAGGAAAAACCCTGTATGTGACATCAAATGAACGAAAAGAAAATAGTCGAAGCAAATACGTAGATGTGGATCCAAACAATATTTTAAGCTGAGTTATTGCAACTTTCAGTATATTACACAAATGAGAGCATCTAAGCAATTATAAGATTTCAATATAGAGATTGTGATTATCGACATAAGATTGACTTTGAACTTGGATACTCCCAAGCTAATGGTGAATTCTTTTCACCTGAACTGAAGAAGAATTTATTATAGAAATTCGTGTTTTGTTTGCTCGCTTGATGATTTTTTTTTATCAACATAATCGATCTTCTGAGCTTGCTATTCTTCGAATTGTTCGAAGATTTGAAAAGTGCCTAAAGTGAGACAATGTAATGAAACCCATAGTGCTGCTGTTAGCGCCAGTGTTTGTAAGAATGAAAATGTTTCTCTTCCTCGATGTTCTCAACAATTGGTACTTCGTGAATGTCAATATTCTACGTAAAGATCTGGGCTTGCTATCAAGATTGAATTGACTTTTCGGCCAAAGTTGCTTGATATTGATTTGAATGGAATGTGATTTCAACAAAACGGTGATACGTGCCACACTTATTTTGATGCCATCGAGTTACTAAAGGGAAAGCTCTACTTTCAATTCGAGTGGCAAAATATTGAAGTACTGTAGTCCCCTATACATCAAAGAATTTTGTGTGTTGCTTTTGTTCCATCGTCTCAGCCTAAAGTTATTATTTTGCCTTAAATTGTACGGCTACACTTCCGATTATACACAACGTTTCCAATTAAGTAAGCCAGATATATTTGATTTTAAAAATGAAAACTATTGTATCTTACATCTATTGGAAATGGAAACAACTTTAGGTTAGTGACATCCTAGTAAACTGGGTTTGGAGAATGGAATATTCAGGAAGGTTCTAGGATAATTCGTAGAGTATAAATACGGCGCTGCTCACATCCAGGAGGCGAGTATTATTTCACACAGCGAAGTGAGAAGTGAACGAAGTAAACTATTTGCATTGCGATAATTAGAAGTACAGTACTAGCGATAAATAAAGAGTTGATTTGATAATTATTTGTGAATTTGTGAGAGTAAACAGTAAAGTTAAATAAAGAAAGAATTTTTGAATTATATCTGAAATATTGTGTTTTAAATAACGAACTAAGGCCACGCTCGTAACAATATATAATAGAAATAGAATAACGCCCGGAACTGAACCCTGTGGTACACCAAGATTAACCTCGACTGACTCGGAGCATATGTCATTCACCTTAGTTCTCTGCTGTCGTCCTGATAGGTAGAATTCAAACCACTTATACAGCAGGGTATTTCCACCTAGGTGGTGCATAAAACAGGGAGTAATAGCATTCACCTAGACAAACAGTACTTTTTTTTTTTTTTTTTTTTTGCAAAAAGGTCATTAACATAACTTTTTTTTATAAAAACTGTAAACTGTTAACTCTCCTGTTTAATTTGACGTATTACGCCCTATGTGCTATCTGTAGTCGATAAAGAGTTATTAGCTCTTAACCTATTCTGAAAGATAATTTGTTCCTTAAGGCTTCCATTTAACTATGTAGTAGTAGCGTGAGCTTTCGATTTAGTGTCACACACAGAAGCAGTATTCGCTGTATATAAGTATCTTGACCTAGCAGCAGTACATAATCAATGCTGTATTGACATGACAAACATTTTTTCTTCTTTATTTTCTCTAGGAAACATGTCTGCCATATTCAAACCGAAGCGTAAAGTTTTGTTGTTGTTCAGTATTTAATTGAACTGTATGTAATGTATATGCACAATGGTTCAAACAAGTTGTATTAAATTGCAGGCATCGGAGGCATTGGAGTTCGCAAATGGGCTGAATCGGAAACTCCTTCGTAATCACTTAATCACTATTCAAAATTATGCGCATACATACATCCATATAGAATGTACCCAATTGATAACTTCAATTATTTGCCGAATACACCTAGAGCGAAAAAAACCGAGTATTTGCACGGATTACAAAACAAATTCCCAATCTCAAACAAATATGCAATAAAAAAGTGAAAAGACAAAAAAAATTCCAAATAATTTTCTCTCGGCTTATATTCTAAATAAATATCTTTCGTCTCTTTTAACTAAACCATAAACGAAAAATATTAACAAATATTCTCCCTTTTCTCTCAGTGCATTCCTAATCCACTCCAATAACAAAGTTGCACACACAGCTAGCAGCAGACTGGCTGTGCTTGTGTTATGACGCGCCGTTAATATATAGCATTCTCAGATTTATTTAAACCATTAACAAATGAGTTTAAACTTTAAGCAAATAAATTTAAACCTTGAACAATTGATTTTAAACCCTTAACGAATGAGTTTCAACTGTTAACAAAAAAACTTAAACCTTTAGCAAATTTATGTATATTTAAATATTTTATTTCAACTTAGTAAGCATTTCATACAATTTTTTCTCAAACTTTGGGTGCATATATACTCTGCAATACTTCTGAATTTTTAGTGCATCGGTTGACCATCCACTGCCTTGGGAATAAGTAAAACCATATCCATTATTAGTTGAAACAGTCATTAGGTGTCATTTGTTGCAGGCTATCTTCGATCACTGAGAAAAGATTATGTTCTCTACTCATGTCACCTAAAACTGAAGGAGAATGTGCCTTAATTTTGGAAAACGATTTCGATATGGATTAACACAGACGAGAAAGGAGGCAAAAATTATAGTGTTAAATTCGTGGTTAGAATATTCGTCTGATAAAATTTCAAACCCGTGCTCGAGTTATAGTTCCAGTAGTACGTGGCAGAAACGATACACTTATTGCTGCGATAAGTAACCAACGATTTGTAAATTCAACTTGCAATTCCGATAGGCTTTCTCTATTTCTGCGCGAACTTGTTAAGAAATTGAAAACAAATCCATCGCTTAGTGACTCATTTTTAATTATGGATAATGCCAGAATACATGAAACACAACAAGTTCGCGTTGTGTTATCTCAAAAGAATTTAACACTAAAAGTTTTGCCTACTTACTCGCCTATGTTAAACCCTATCGAAAAATCGTTTTCTAAAATGAAGACTAATGCACGTTCAGTTTTAGATGACATGAGTATAGAACATACATAATCTTCTCTCAGTGATCGATGACTATTCCAACTATATTTTGGTTTTGGTTTTACTTATTCTTGAGACACTGGATGGTCAACCGTTGCACTGAAAAGTCAGAAGTATTGCAGATTATTTATGCACTCAAAATTTAAGCAAAATTGTATGAAATGCTTACTTAAGTTGAAATAAAATATTTTAAATATAGATAAATTTGTTAAGAGTTTAAATATATTTGCTAACGTTTTAAATCTTTTGTTAACAGTTGAAACTCATTCGTTAAGGGTTTAAATATATTTGTAAAGGGTTTAAAATGATTTGTTCAAGGTTTAAATTTATTTGTTAAGGGTTTAAAATCATTTGTTCAAGGTTTAAATTTATTTGCTTAAAGTTTAAACTCATTTGTTAATGGTTTAAATAAATCTGAGAATGCTATACATTATATACATACGTGCAGGATAGAGACTCATTTTTAGAGACACATAAGATACATTTTTGGCCTTTTTTTACTGGAGCCTATCGCCATCTCGGAAAGCTTTTGAGAATTAAAATGAATAAAAACCAATTTTATCATTCACTTTTTATAACGATAGAGGTTTACAAAATGATTTTTATAAAATCTACTTTCGGGATTAATACAGTTTTGTGCCACTGAATAGAATCACCTCAATATTCATTATCGTATTAAAATAATCGTGTAGCAACAAATTTTATTCAAGTTACAAGAATCTCAATCTTAATGTTATGAAAGTAATTATAACATGAAAAATATTAACAATTTTGAAAAAACAGCTCCGCTAGCATTTACAAATATGTTTGGAAAACCTATGTACGAAAAATAATAAAAATTGGTGTGTACATGAAAAAGTTATTCGGGGGGAGAGGAAAATAACACGGGTTTTTTAGGTTTTTGATTTGTTTAAAAAAACACAAAAATCTAAGCCCGGTAGCATTTGAACTGAAGAGTTTCTAATATTTTGCCGAAGGTTTCAAATCAATATCATAAATCTGTGGAAAATAAGACGGGGGAACAAAATGCTTACAAATTTATTTAGCCTTAAAGCCGCAAAACCAAATTTCATAAAGAAATGCTGAGAGAATACTGTGTGTTGCGATCAGTAGTACAGGGGGCTCTCATCAGGACAGTAATGAAATCCTGAACTGCCTGCTGTTTGCACTACAGTGAACTCAGATGCCCAAACGTTTATGATAATCATATAAAGATTTTTTGCAAAATCTAACTATGGATTATTTTAAGGAAAATGGAGTTTCTTCACAATTAAAATGATTTTGGGCATCTCATTCTAATTAAATACATAGAAAGGGGAATTGAGTTTTACTCTTTCGAGACCCATATAGAGTCTGCAGGAAATTTTTCAACCTACTGCATTAAGCGGAAAATTAAAAGACAATTCAGGGTTTGATTGCTGTCCTGATGAGATCGCTCTGTATTGCTGATCGAAGCACGCAGGATACTCTCAGAATTTCTTTATGAAATTATGATATGCGGCTTTAAGCCAACAAGCTGACAGTACCTCTGTACTTGTCTTTTAATTTTCTGCTTATTGCAGTAATTTGAAAAATTGCCTGTAGACTCTATATGGGTCTCGAAAGGATAAAACTCTATCGACCTTTCTAGATAATTTGTTCCCTTTGTGACTGAAAACGCGTCATTTTGAAAAGCTATCGGTACTCTAATAACTCCTTAACGGCTGCAGATAGTACATAGTACATAGTACATAATTTATGTTAACGACCTTTTGCAAAAAGGAGGTAAATCCGAAGAAATTTGCAGTTTAGACCACAATAACTTCTGATAAGAGTAGTACGAGGCTTGTTGAGCTGGCTTTGAAAAGGTCATGCAAGGTTATGCATACAATCAGCTTTAGACAGTGACCGTACACCCCGTAATTTTTAAGATACAGGGCGTTTTGTGTAAAACTATAGATTTTTTTCTTAATCAAGATGTAACTCCGAAACAGTTAATATATCAAGATGTAACTCCGAAACAGTTAATATGACATCCCCCCCCCCCTCCACCTAAAATCCTATATTTCACCCCCTCTATTCCGTACATTAAGAGCTTCGGTAAAAGGTCTCAAAAGCCTATTTAAAATTGAAGAGTATAGTTATAACAGCAATTTCAGCATCCAGTTCTTTCTTTCGGTCAAATATTATCCAATTTACGGGAGTTTCACATGAGTGTCCACCTCTAAAACCTTTGCTCTTCAGCTAATAATTTCCTAGAGGCGATGTATTCCATTAGTCTGTTACATACATGTCGTTCCAGTATTTATTCTTCCACAGGTGCATATTTATCGGACAAAATTCTTCACAATTACTTGTAGTATTATTATATCTTCTCAATTGGGACAACTATCGATTCCTTCCAAATTTTAGGGAAAATACCTGTATGTAGCGAGAATTTTGAATAACACACGACCTAATAGTCCTATTGTTTGGAAGAGTATATCACAATCTAAGCCATTAAAATCTTTATTCTTATTGCGCCTTTTCAAAATATCACAGATAATTTTTGTATGACAGTATGTCATTTTAATTCCAGAATCGTTAATTTCTCTAATACTCTCGATAAAATATATGTTGAACTTGTTAAGCAATTTTTACTGGATCGCGTATACATCCTTGATCACAATCTGTAAGCCGATTACTTCGAGAAATAGGCCAAGATCGTATAGGGGCTAGGCCTTTATTAGATTATATTCTATAGATATTGATCTACGGAAATAAACCACAAACTAATGATGAATTAAAATTTGACATCAAAAGTTGCGTTCGTGAAATTGGTCTTGATGAAAAACAAATAAGAGGGTCTCTTTATTGCATGCTGGTTCATACACATGATACAAAGATAACAAGGTATGGCCGATTCGACAGGAATTTTTGGTGTTGCTACGTCATGAGGTGACTAAAGTCATTTCCAACGAATTTGTTTTGAGTTTTTCGTATTTCATTGACTGAATTACATTTTGAATATATTATTTAAACAAACATTAGTTTCTTCGTTTAAATCACTTCGGGAAAAGTAATTATGTGCTAGGGGGAAAGCAAAGAAATTTCCAAATAGAAAATTTTTTTTTCACTGTGATAAGGACGATTGAAATTGAGACGAACCAACTGCTGACAATTGTCGCCAAATGAGGTAAGCAACCAATTGACAGATTTTTCGATCATACCTTGTTAAACTTTGTATCATGGTTCATACATACATACTTAATTATATAGAACAAAGGAAGTATAAATACGGCAGCCATAAAAGAATCACCATAGAATTGCAATTTAACAAATGCATTTTAAATGTAGGTAGGTATCATCTCAATTAAAAATACCATTTTCCAATGTTCGCATAAACTGTAGCTTAGTAAGCTCGTTAATTTTATGAGTTTACGCCTGAAAACGGCATATTACATCTTGCATCTAATTAATACCTAAACTCCAACAACTACAAAACTTCAGCTTCCTTCAATGACAATATAAAAATTTCATCTAAAAATATTTCACAGCAACCTAGTTTAAAAATTTCCAATTTCATATACGGATTCAATAGCCTGCTTATTTCATCCACAGGCAACCATCTACATCAGAAGAGGAAGATAATAATGAAAATGAAATTATACCCCCACACTGCCACATAACCATAAGATGCACCCGAGAAATTGCTGGCTTCAATGGATTAGGTGAAGCTGTACGACGTTTGGACTTCCGTAGTGCTGTCCGGGACCGTCGAAGATTTCACTATATTTGTGCTCTTTTAAGACTGCTAGTAGCGGGTAAGGGA
Organism: Dioctria linearis; assembly: GCA_963930735.1. Classification (NCBI taxonomy): domain Eukaryota; kingdom Metazoa; phylum Arthropoda; class Insecta; order Diptera; family Asilidae; genus Dioctria; species Dioctria linearis. The sequence goes on from OZ005743.1 coordinate 67,203,443, forward strand.
ATTGCTAGTTTACCAGGAAGTGCCCAACGCTTATTATTGCAAATGGTTGAAGAGGTCGCAACTCAAGGTGAGTGCAGTATAATATTTCAGGAAATTTGATATTTTTTCTGCTTCGTGTGTGTCTACATAATACCGCTAAAATAATTTTAGTTACTGACAGTCAACAAAATATTAACGTCCTACGTGGATTAGCAATTCAGCTCCAGCACATAGTGAATCAAGAGAATCAAAAATGTTGGGGAAAACCTCTAGGCAGTCAAAGCCTTTGGAAAGGACATGTTCAGACAATTCAAAGAATTCAATCGATTGCTAGTCAAATTCAAATTACGGAAGTAAGTATGTTTGTGATGCGCAGGAATTATAATTACTTACTACATGAATCTCTTCCAATTTAATCAATTTTAATTTTGTTGTTAATAGCCTGGTCCAGAAATTCGTCCAAAATTACATGATTTACCTGAAGAATGCATTAGAGAAATAATTTTAAGGATTCCGGATCATAGAGATTTAGAAGTAAGAAATCACAAATTTTACATTAAATTAATTTCATAATTAAAATTCCTTTCCATCTTAATATTTTTAGGCATCCTCAAGTGCTTGGACTCTAATGGCCGCCCTAGTTTCTGAGCAGCGTGTTTGGCGTGAACTGACTCGTTTTCATTTTAATCAAAAGCAAGTCAATTTTATTTTAGACAAACATAAATGTAAATTGATGGGCGATGTTAAGGATTGGAAGAACATTTATCATGATTTAAGAAAAACTTATGGTGTACGAGAAGATTATCAATTTGCTGAAGTCCTATCATTGTGCCGATATTGTTGTTGTTTATTTTGGCCATCTGCCGGCCATCCGTGTATTGTAGATCAATCACCTGATTTTAAAGCACGTTTAGAAGAAGCTGGTGGGCAGTTAGAGGAATCGCAACCAGTTCCGCCTGCTCAATTTTTAAAGTTTTTCTCCTTGTAATGGCTAATGTTACCTAATCATGATATTATTGTGTTTTTTTGTGATTTTAAAAAGTTTTCATTTTCCTATCAAAATCGTGATAAAAGCGTTATTTTCTTGCTATACGAAGACTGGTTTCGGCCTTAAATCAATAGTTACATTATGAGTTTATGTTATTGCTTTTGCTGTAGATTTAATATAGTTATTTTATAGTTTATATTTTAATTATTTTAAATATCACACTAATAGTCCGGGAGGTAGCTTTGCAAGTGAAAAAGTCATAGTATACTGGCTGATTTTGATATTGATAATTGATCTCGTACAACTAATCAGTGAACCGACCGTGTTATGGTAGTATTGTAAGAGAGTGAAGTCCAAACTGCCAGCATGAGCTGACAGATCACTCGATGACAGCGATAGCACAGGGCGGCATGCTAGCACCTCGGCTAAGAGTGGCGGAGAGTGTGGGGGGAGTTCCCGAAATACCTGCCGCTGTCACCACCCATAATCAAAAAATTCTTCATGCCTACATACACAAGACGAGCACCCACTCAGTCCTGAAGGGACTTTTACGTCACTTACCTATTTCTCATGAAGGCGCAGATGATATGCCTTCCTGCCAAGCCCCATCCTCCCATTGACCTTCGTGGCACTGTTTGCAAAGTCCCTTTGCTGACCTGTGAAAGAGAGAATAAGCGAGCAAACCTACACGACCTTCAGATGAGAGGGCTCCAGGATAGCAAGGGAAATAAAAACGTTTAGGACATCGTTACGTTATAAATAACAGTTTTATTTTGTTTTATCCTCATTTCCAATAGTTTGATTCCAATCCTCGAAGTCACCATCCGGTGAAAAAAAAACATAGGCGTGCTACTAGCCGGTCTGGATCATACTAATCTCGTAACTTGGGAGAAACAATGGCGGGTTCAGGGCAAGTAAATTGAGTAATACTAACACACAAAATGTGATTATGCATACAGGCTTGCAAATGTATAATAAATTACCAATAGAACTTAGAAATACAATGAACTGAGAGGATTTAAGGAGAAAATAATTGAACATATCAAATTAAATATTCCTACTACATAGAAGTTTAAATACGAATATACGCCCTGATTGTAAAACATGCATTAATCACTATTGAATAACGTACTACGTAGTGGGGTGTCTCCCAATCCTACAACTAAAGCAAGCTATAACAGTTCAAACTAAAGTATTCGGCAGTTCAAATGCATTGAAAATATCTTACTTCTACGATAATATATAATGTTTCAAAAATAAAGTATTCACCGATTCAAATGCATTGAAAATATCTTTATTATTATTATTATTCCGGGGGATGCAGACAGGACTCCCGTCTCTCATCCTGCCACCGCGACCTAGGAGATCTTTTGTGACATTACCCCTAAGCGCCCTAGGGCGCCCATTCGAACTTAAGGTCTTTAATGAAACCTATAATGTCCTTGGGGGCCATTTTAACAACATCCTCAGGCTGTGGAAATGCCTTTCCTAGATGTCTTAGCCTTATGCGGCATAGAGCTTCACAATCACACAGGATATGCTCAGCAGTTTCATCGTCTTCTATACAGAATCGACAGGTCTCATCATCGACCTTACCCATCTTCTTGAGATGGTATCTAAGTGGGCAATGCCCAGTAAGTAGGCCCGTTATGAGCCTTAGCTCCTTTCTGCTGAGTGTGAGGAGTTCTTTTGTCCTCTGTTGCGAATACCTTATAAATTTTTTCGCTTGTCTCAGCCCCGGGGTGTTTTCCCAATATTCCTTTTTAGTTCTGCTCTCCCAAAGTCTGATCTGAGCCAGGAGGTGACTCTTTGGGTGTCCAAAGACAGGCTCCGGGCCAATAAACGGAGATTTGGCTCCTTCCTTTGCAAGGCGGTCCGCAATCTCGTTCCCCTTAATGCCTTCATGTCCTGGTACCCATATTAGTGTCACCCTATTTGTCTCAGCCAGTTGCTTCAAGACAGTAAGACAGTCCCAAACCAGCTTAGACTCAAACGTAAACGAGTTTAACGCTTTAAGTGCTGCTTGGCTATCTGATATTATGTATATTTTTGCTCCACGCATATTCTTATGGATTATCTCGCGAGCGCAGAGTTCTATTGCGTGTATTTCTGCCTGAAAAATGGTTGGTGAGGCCCCCAGTGCCTTTGCGAGATGGCACCTTGGCCCATATATGCCCACGCCTGCTTTACCTTCCATTTTGGACCCATCCGTGTACCATTTAAGAGATCCTTTTTCAAAGGGTAGGTCCCCAGTGTGCCACTGTTGACGGTCCCCCAAGATCACCTTAAATGGCGTTTCAAAGTTATGGCGTTTTTGCATAACATCTGAAATTGGGTTAGTCATCGGGTCCTCTACGAATTCCTGGAGGACTCTTAGGTGGCCAGCCAAATTGTTTGTGATTTGGAGATTTGACCTTTGCAGTCTTATTGCACTATGTATGGCCTGCCCTCTCACATGCAAATGTAAGGGTAGCAGGTCCAGCATAGCCTCTAAGGCTGTGGTTGGGCAGGTACGCATGGCACCTGCAACCCCTAGACATGCAAGCCGTTGTAGTTTTTGCAAACCAGCTTGAGCCGTCTTTTGTTCTGTTTTTAGCCACCAAACGAGTGAAGCGTATGTGACCATGGGTCTTATAATAGATGTATATGACCACAGAGTCATTTTTGGTTTTAGACCCCAAGTTTTGCCAAAAAGCCTGCGGCATGTCCATGTTGCCACTGTAGCTTTATCTAGTATTCTTTTTAAGTGAGAGTTCCAGGTTAGTCTATTATCTAAGGTAATACCCAGATATTTGACCTCCTTTGAAAATTCCACTGTTGTTCCCTCAAGAGATGGTGCTTTCAAACAAAGCTTCCTTTTTCTTGTGAATGGAACAACTATTGTCTTGCCCGGGTTTGCTCGAAGTCCCATTGTTTGGCACCAGTTGCAGACTATGTTTAGGGCATTCTGCAATAGTTCAGAGATTATCTGATCATATTTGCCCCTAATTATAATAATCAGGTCATCTGCATATCCCTGATTTTCAAAGCCGGAGTTGGTTAGCTTCTGTAGAAGATCATCTATAACCAGTGACCATAGTAGAGGGGACAGAACCCCACCTTGGGGACATCCCTTAGCAGCCACTACTGTTATAGAGTCCTCCCCCAGGTTAGCTGTGATTCTCCGGCTTTCAAGCATAGCTTTTATCCATTTTATCAAGGAAGGTTCGATTCCTTTATTGGTAGCTGCGTTCTCAATGGCTTCAAAGGAGGTATTATCAAATGCTCCTTCGATGTCTAGGAATGCACATAGGGCTGTCTCTTTATCCTCTACCGCCTGTTCTAGTCTTAGAACAAGACTATGTAGGGCAGTTGTAGTAGACTTCCCTGCTTGGTAAGCATGTTGGTGCAGCGATGATCGCTTAAGTGCACCGCTCCTAATATAATTGTCTAGCACTTTCTCCATTGTTTTGAGGAGAAATGACGTTAGACTGATCGGACGGTAGGATTTGGGTAGTGCAGGTGAACGCCCTCCCCCTTTAGGTATAAATGATACCTTAACTTCCCTCCACGTCCTGGGTATATACCCTAGAGCATAGCTTGCTCTAAAGGTCTTAATGAGATTTGGCAGTATCTCCTCTACCCCTTGTTGAATTAGGGCCGGAAAGATGCCATCAGCTCCAGGCGATTTGAATGGCTTAAAGGAGTTGACGGCCCATTTAACTTTCTTTTGAGTGAAAATTCTGCCAGAGAGACTTTTAATCCTGTTGGAAGGCCTGCATTCAAGTCTTAGCTCTTCAGGGGTTCCGTCGTCATCTTGCATAACTCTTGAATCAGGAAAGTGAGTTTGTAATAACAAACTTACTGTTTCTTCCCGGCTACTCGTGTAGCTACCATTGACTTTCCGTAGAAGGCCGTTACTATTGGAGTGATCCTTAGAGAGAACCTTTTGAAGTCTTGCACTTGTGGGTAGATCATCTATACCCTCGCACAGATTTCTCCAAGTTCTTCCCTTGGATTTCCTAAGCTCTTTATTATACTCAGTCAAGGCGCGCTTGTATTCATCCCAAGCACCAGTTGTTTTTGCCTTGTTGAAGAGCCTTCTGGACTTGGCTCTTAATCTATCTAGTTCCTGTTCCACCAAGGTACAGCTCGCGTTGTTTCCCTTTGTTTAGCAGGACTACTTTGTTCATAGCAACAGATTATCAGTTTGTGCAACTGGGAGGAGATACGGTCTAGATCCGTACGGGTCTCTATTTGGCCGTTATCGAGTTCCTCCAGACCCATTCTGATGTATTCCCTGTAGGAATTCCAATCAGTGAGTCGTGGAACTCTTGTTTCCTCCCTTTGCATAGGGGAAGCCTTAATATCGAACCTGATATGGTTATGGTCCGACATCGAGGCTTCGCTTGAGACATGCCAATTCACAATGCCATCCGCCATATTTGGGCTGATAAGTGTTAAGTCCAGCACCTCTTGGCGAATAGCATTGCAGAATGTTGGTTCATTCCCTATATTGGCTATGTCTACATTATTTTTAACTAAGTAGTCAAAAAGGTACTCACCTCCTCGTCTGTTGGTGTCACTGCTTCCCCATACGATGTGGTGGGCATTCGCATCACACCCAATGATGAAGGATTTATTCCTTTTTCTGCAGAACTCCAGCAGTTTTGTAATTTCCTCTGGAGGAGGTGGATCCATCTCACCCGGGAAATAGGCTGAGGCCATTACCACCTCATGTTTGCCTTTATCTGTTGGCACCTCCACTAGGGCAGCCACTAGGTCCCTAGAGATTAATTCTGTAATAGGAAGGAAGTTGATATTAGGTTTAAAAAGCATTGCTACCCTTGGGGTGGCATGGTTCCTATCATAAATCAACTTACCTTGTTTAGTTGGAAGCCCTTTTACTTCACTTCCAAGAACCCAAGGTTCTTGCAGGAGTGCTATGTCTATACTTCCCCTAATGAATCTTCTGCTAAGCACATCTGATGCAGCTTTTGCATGATGAAGATTCACTTGGAGTAGCCTAATATCACTCCTGCTTCTGGTCATTAAGGATGACCTTCTTTTCTGGGACTCTTTTTAGTTCCCTTTTTCAGGCTTTTACGGGCTTTCGCCCCTGGTTTTCATTTAAGGGTTTTGGCCCTTTTAAATAAAAACTTGGGGGTACTGTGGTTTTGCAGGGCGGTTTTAATTTAACCACTGCCTGCTCCCCAGCAGTACTGGACAGCCTGTTGCTCTTTTTAGAGGTTGAGGGTGTCGCAATTACCGGCCTGTTAGGCCCACTGGTAGCTGTGGCTACCTTCTCAACCTGTCTTGGGGTTCCCGTCTGGGTTATCGCCCTTGGTGGCTCCGGTTCAGCCACTTCCCTATTCTCAGGAGCATCAGCATTACTATCGAGGTTTATGCTCGAGGTTGAGGTGACCGCAGCTGCTGGGCCTAATGGCCGATGTGCAGTCTTGGACGCCCCAGCCTTTGAGTTGGCCTCTGTTGTGTTGCTTTGCTCCTTTTGTAGCTTTAGATCACCTTTCGGTCTAAGCTGCACCTGTCCAAAAAGGAAGTTAATCTTGAAGTTTAACTTCTTGAGCTTTTCCGCCGAGCAGTGGTCCACTGAGAGAGTGACCTGTGAGACAACCTCTTCAGTCACTTTCCTTAGGACCTTCCACTCAGCTACTTTAAGCTCATGGTTTTGAGCACCTACGAACTGTAACAATTCGTCAGCAGGCATCTCTGTACTTTCAGGGATGTAGCCAACCAGGATCTTTGCTCGAGGAATTTCACTTTCCTCTACAGCCCTTAGATTGGCATTTTCCCGTGGTTTTATCTCACCCGTTATCTGCTTTAGCCACTCCGAGGTAGCCTTGTCAGAGCAGGTGAGAACTAGCCATCCTGGTCTAGCACTGTATCCGAGGAATGCCGGCTTGAGTTGGTCATTCTTCATCTCCAGAATCTTTCCCAGGATCGCTTACGTACAGATATAATTTGCTCTGCCGTCAGCATTTCTTCGGGGAAGTTCGCTGAAAGGATTCCCATTTTTACGCCTACCACCACTTGTTTGTAGGAGAGGGACCTGGGAGCTATTTCCTTTTTGGATTGCTCCTGCTTCCTTTCTGCTTCTTCACCCTGTTGAGTTCTCAACCTCTTGACCTGTGTGGGTTTAGGGGTAGAGTCCTCGGAGCGATTCCGTTTGGATCCATTGACGGTCTCCTTTTTCGGCATTGGCTTCATTGCTAGCTCACGGGCCTCCGCTGGGCAGTGCCCGTGTTTCACCAGCCACTGAAGCCGTTTCTTGGCTGCTCCGCTCAATTTACTTTTCTTTTTTATATCCTTCGTGGGGCCTATTGGATCCTTATCAGATACATTTGAGCCCCCAATGGATCCTTTTGAGTCCTTAGCGGAGCTCTGGATTCCTGTCGGATCATCTATTTTTACCTCACCAGATGTAGAGGGTTGAGTTACGATCGACTCAGCAGGATTCTTCTCACTCTCACGGTCCGGCTGTGAGATTAGCTCGACCTCCTCATTAGAGAGAGTACAGTCTTTTCGCATAAACTCCGCTAGACTTTCAAGACCTTCGAAGTCCTGTTCCATTAGCAGGTCGTCTTCTCCGTCTACTATTTGAGGCATAGTAGCTGCCTTTGGTTTTGGTACATTGGGAGGGGCACCACCTTCTTTAGTAACTTGGTTTTCCATATGATTCCCACGAGTTACGAAGAAAGTAGAGTCACCCACGGCAGAGATTCGTATACCGTGGGAAGGCTAAATTGAAACTGGAGGTCGCCTGGTATCCAGAGTTCATCGTTAGAAGACACACTCACGCAGTGCCATTCATCCCATGGGCACGATTGTTTACACCCGGGATTGCGGGTTTTATCGAGTTTTCTTCTCTAGATCCGCCGTATTCAGTCAGGCATCTGGCTCACTCCAAGGAGTGTCACCGTCTGCCTGTGCAGGAACACCTCGGGCAGGATGTGACTGTTACGTCACGTACGGACGGTCTTGAGAGAGGGACTTGCAATGCAAGGGACTTACTTAGCAAAGTTCTCCCCTGATGCGGCGTTCACCCCATCTTGTCCCCTTGAAAATATCTTACTTCTACGATAATATATAATGTTTCAAAAATAAAGTATTCACCGATTCAAATGCATTGAAAATATCTTACTTCTACGATAATATATAATGTTTCAAAAATAAAGTATTCACCGATTCAAATGCATTGAAAATATCTTACTTCTACGATAATATATAATGTTTCAAAAATCCAATACTATGGAGATGTGTACTAGCGAGTCGTTAATAAACTTGCAGCTAAGCCACCGGCTATAGAAATTTGTTTGAAAATTATTAATGTTGAAACTCTAAATAGTATTGAGGCTACTTAACAATGGAATTTAGTTTGAATGATTGGGAGTATTGCTCCCCTAACCTCTATGTCCGTTCATAACATGGCTTGGGTCCCCGCGTTCAATAATGGAACACTTAATTCAAAATTTTATGGCCTGAGGCCTTACTTCCAGGATTTTACTCGTAGCTCTTCTTAACGAGCAGTAACTAAATAACTACTTTATTTATAACAAGGTTGTCGTGCCGATACACGATCTTCTTAATTCAATTGCAATTTAATTTAACATGGACCACATGTGTATATATTTGAGCAAACATTGTAATAAAAAGGCAACACTTACGCATGTTTTATGCTGGGGATCCCACGCAGAGGCGCCTCCGAGATGATCCGTTGTGCCTGATGAAGAGAAATTTAGACTTTTTCTTTTTTGTTTGAACCCTACAGGTCATCCACATCCATGTCGGACCACTAACTAACTTGACGTATATATATGTGCCTAAAACAACATGATACAGAACATTATTCTAAATTTACATTAGTTTACACAACGACTTCCGTATGATGACCGCTCTGCTAACATTTCATTATTGCTTTTACTTCATGTGTCTGCATGGTTTCACCGGGGGTGAACTGACATGCTGCCTGCATTAATGCCAGGAAGGCTTCGTAGATTTTGCTTGGACGGGATCTTATCTTCGTCGGGAGAGCTCTAGGGCTCACTATTGGTGGTACACCCAGTATGCTTCGATTTACATCGAGGAGATTACGCTCTTAGAACTCATATGGTTCCGTCGTCGATTAACTAACCATCGACTATCAAATTTTAAGTCGAAAATGACTTCTTGAGCGCATTGAACGCCACACATGCATATATAAAGAAATTGTTGCTTGGCTTGTGTTTTCGCTCAATTTATCCGTCCGCTTTTTGCTTGGAACTTATAATTATACGTTTTTTTTCTTCTTTTTTTACACTCAGTGCCTCTTAAAATGCTAATCTCCGTGTAGGTTAGGAACAGACGAAAAGTCAGGTACAAGAACAGATTATTCCGAAGTGCAGCACGAAAAATGATCGCTAGGATTAACACTAAATCAGTATTAGAACGGAATAATATGATAATTTTACTTACAGGATTGTTTTTCTCTTCGATGGCTACGGAAAGTTTTTCTGGTTAATTACTCAATGCGGCTAAGTGTACGGCTGTGACAAGACGAATGAATGTCTTCTTCTTCCTTATCAGTCATGTCACCATGATCTCTGAGCGTGAGGGAACATTACGGGCTACATACAATGACGACGGCCGATTTTGTCGTCGTAACCAAGGTTGGGAACTTTTCAACTTTTTGTCGGTGGTGTCGTCGACATTTGATTTTGACAGTTCAGAGTTCAAGAGAAAAGATGTCTTTTGAGGAAGAATTAATTAATTTAGTCAGGGAAACAGGTTATTATTAGAACAGAAATTTAGTACATGGTATTTTCATAGCAATAGTAAATGAAATCTGGAAAATGGACTAAATCGGTCAACCCTTTCTTGGTGTTGAGATATACAAATTTTGGTTTTTTAGTATATTGTAAAAACAATCAGTCTAGACTTTTTTACTGTACTAAAAAGTTCGTCATAATATGAAATTCTATGAAATTGCTGATAATCATTTTTACTGTCCGACGAACCGTTCTAGAAATATATGCGAAAAACCACTTCAACATTCAAACTTGCGGAGTTGACCATACGAAATTACATACGGGCATTCATCTAGGGTATCATAAGAATTGACCAGACACGGATATTTTTATCATAATAGTCGGCAATATGAGTGCTCTTTAGAATGATTTAAAAATTACAATGCACATTGGTTCTGGGAATACCCAAAGATTCGTCAATATTACAATGTTATATGAAGAAGTAAAAAAGCTAAAGTGTTTTTTGCATATATTTCTAAAACCGTTCGTCGTACAACAAAAATTATTATAACAAATTTCATAGGATTTGATATTGTGACGAACTTTTCAGTACAATAAAAACCGTCTAGGACAGATTGTTTTCACAGTATACGTAAAAAAACAATTTTTTTATGGTAATATCAAGAAAGGGTTGTCCGATTTAGTTCATTTTCGAAATTTCATTTACTATTGCTATGAAAACACCATCTACCGAATTTGAGTTCTCTACGTCGATGCGTTCCCAGGCTATTACTTTACTTTACGTGTTTTTTTACAAGTTCATGGGAGCAGCTAACGCATAATCCACCCTTCGCGATGCAGCTGACGATTTTTTTTTCAACTCAGTATGATGTCAACTGTTTATAGAAAGTTCCAGCCGGCATACTATTACTTAAAAAAAAAAATTTACCACTTTCGCAACCTCCCGCATCTACATCCACCGCGGGTGCGTCAGCTGAAGGTTGGTTCACTTATTAGTCAAACCAGATCTATCGAAAAAAATAACAATCGATCGGCATAAAAACACTACCTAAAATGCAACGATACCTCCCGGACTATAAGAGTAGCAGCAGCAGCACATTCAACTTCATTATTAAGAACATAATTGATTTTGTTGGGATTTTATGGCATTGCAAATTTTCAACAGGTGAGCTTATTTTAAACAACCTATTAGAATACATTAAGAATTACGTGGAACAAGTAAGCTGCACTTATGATGCGTACAGTATTTCTACTTTATACTTATAATTACAAATGGCATTATTGATTGCAGGTTCTGATTTTGTTACCAATTGTACCTATATCATATAAGTAAGCGACGTTATATTTCACTTAAATTTTGTTAAGATCTTTTAATATAATTTTATACAAATTCTTAAAACCCATTTAGAAGCAAATTTATACAAAAAAATGTCTTGCTGTTAACATTTTCTAATAACTTTTTAATATGATCATCAATCGTTCTTTATTGTGTCTTTCTAAGTAATCACTGATGATAATACATCGTTATTTGTATGGGCAGGTTTATTTCATACTTTTATCTACTTTTAAGAAAAATCAAAATGTCCAGAAAAAGACACGCTGTTATTGCATTTTCTTTTGCTCAAATATAAAGCAATTAGAAATTGCTTTCCTGCACCTTCTCGGCATTTTATTGCTTGAGTTAAATTTGACCCAAAGAATAGATGAGTGAAAAAGTAGATCGCACTTGATCATAATTTTTGTTTGACCAAACGACAGGGGCAACACATCCCAATATTTTATTTAGCGCGTTCGTGAGACATCATTCGATTAAACCGGAGAATAGACTCAGAGAGGATACTTCTCATTGTAGTACTGCAGAAATCATCTCAGAGCACGTTCAGTAGCTACAGAAAAGTGCCAGTTGGGTGCCTTGATTACTGACAGTTGAACACAATTAAACCACCAGCAACTAATGAATGTTTGTATCGTTTTGAAAGAGAAGGAAATTAGTTTTTAGATAAGACAGATAAAAAATTGAAAATTTGATAATTTTGTCTCATTATATGTTCCAATTATTAGCGCAGAGGTAACTTCAAATTTGAATCTTAGATAATGATTTCTGTATGCGGTTTCTTGAAGAAGAATGGAAAAAGATCGTACGTACACATACATAAGAGTACACTCAGAGTGCGATGGAGCAAATCATTAGGGCGATATTCTTTGATATTCATTCTACTAATTCCTTCCGAAATGTCAAAATGTGCCGACAATCTCATTCTCATTCCGGCCTGATAAAAGAATTCAAATTGGATGTATCGGAGTACCCTTCATTCTATTCTGGCCTGATTTATCGCTCTACGATTTTCAATGAAAAATTGACTGTCGGGCGAAAAACCTGGAACATATAACAAACAGGAATGTGGGTATGATATAAAATTGGTGTACATGAGTGAAGCCAATATACTCCTATTTGCTTGAAGGGGTTAGTGATAACAAAGGATGAAAGATGCTGAGAAAAATGATACGCAGGCAGAAAAAACTAGTAACAAGTGGCAGCTTAAGTCAAAGATAACATAATAAGAATATAGGACACAGCCGGGCAAAATTGAAAATTTTCCTTGTTTTCTAGAAAGAAACAAGTCATGTCATATACTTTCGTCTTTTGCATGAATGGGGGAAAAGAACTTGGCTATGCACTATTGTAGTGCAACTGAGACAACGAGTTAAAAACAAAAATTGAGAGAACGTAGGATTACCCGAATGATAAAATCTTCTTGGATAGCTTCAAAATCCTTTCAAACTATTGATAATAATATACATCGGGTCACAATACCTCATTTTTTAAAGAAAAAGATAAATTTTGCTTTGGCCAAGGTGCTGAAAGGAGATGTAAAATTTCCATCAAATAAAATTCTCATTTTTCCCGCAAATATCAGAGAATCCAGCGTGAGTTACACCCATTTAATCTCTTAAAACCTATGTAAACAAAAGCATGTGGTTTTCAAATATCATAGAAATAACACTAACAAACTGGCCAAAAGCGCGGGTACATATTATGAGAGTAAAATCTGAAAACTCCACCCCTTCTCATTTATTTATGAAAACGACTCATTTGCCATTCGTTGCATGCAATGTGCCCTTTCACATTTTAGAATTCACAGCCTGTTGAGAGCGAAGCCGTTAACCTTCAAATTCAGAACAATCAGTTCCTGAAGGAAGAAAAGGGACCTCGGTATGGTGCTGGAATAGCTGAAGTAAGCTGTCAAAGATTTTTTATATAAGTTTTTTTTTAAACAACACTTTTCAGCGCGCGGGGCGCTGTACAGTTTCAACGGATGAGCCGATTCACATGAATCTCTGCGCAATTGAAGGAAATTCAATTTGCAGGGCCACCAGGAAGCTATTTTTGTCAAAAATTGATTTAGAAGTTTTTTCGTCCGTTGAAGAAAAAAAAAGGCAAACAAACGTTTTTTTTTCAAACGGCTGGTATTTTGTTATTCAGAGGTTTTTTTGAAGACGAAATTCGGTAAGGCCCCCCAAATTTTATCTACATAGTTTAATTATTTTCGACCCTATTTGTCGGATGAACTGGCAGTTGCGGAGCGCCCCGCGCAGACCAAAACATGTCGTGCACGGTTTGGTTTGATGGGAGCTGGAGCCGCCCCGGGCGGCACATATTTTGGGGCGGCATTTTTTATATTTCTGTCTAAATTATTTAAAAACTAAAAGTTAATAACATAATAATGTTGTAATCCACGGAATCATTTATACTAATAAGTAATTAATTTAACAAAAATGCGTGCTGACCCCGGCAGTTCTTACGTAGAGATTTTTAAGCTTAATCACGTATGTAAACAAACATCAGCTGTTAATACTTTCTTTAGCGGCATTGTTGTTATTGTAAACAGAGCCCCAACGGTCATGGACATCGCCAATATGTGGTAGTTGAAGCAACGTTAACTTAAAAACAACTTAGGAAGTAAGAAGATATCTCTTTAACACTACATTGCTTTTTAATTTCGTTTAGAAAAAAAATTATGTCGACAACGATACAATTTCTTAGAATTTGGAGACTTTATATGCATGATATAAATGCATTTATTTATAGTTGTATTCTGGCACGATTGACAAGAGAGGAAGGCTGACTTTCCTTTTCTTAGTCAATGGTGGGATGTTGGAAAGCTCCAAATTCGATCTTGAGGTTTTCGTATTTTATTGACTGAAATACGTTTTGAATATATGTATTAAAATATTTAACAAAACATTAGTTTCTTCGTTTAAATCATTTCGGGAAAAGTAACTATGTGCTTGTGGGATAACAAAGATATTTCCAAACAAAAATATTTTTTCACTTTGATAAGGACGATTGAAATTGAGACGAACAAATTTGTGACAATAGTCGCCAAATGAAGCAAGCAAACTATTGACAGATAACTCCGCCATACCTTGTTAATCTTTGTATCATGGTTCTTACATATAAATAAAAGGCATGATACAAATATTAAATAAAAGGTAATAATATTGCATGAAATGAAATAAAATTTACAACTTAGGCAAGCTTAGCTAACTGTCAAAAGTCTCGTCGAGATTGAAAAATAAAAGCTTTTTTTCTGGTTGACAAAGTTACAGGATAAGCTTTTAATAATAAATTGCAATAATCATCTTATCGACTAGATTTGACCTAGAAAAGAGCATATTCTAAAAATAAAGGTAACTAAATTTAACCATCTGTGTTCCAATGCCAAGTAAAAAAATCCATCACGGGTATAAGAAGATCCTTCTGCTGTTTTATAATTTTATAAATGTTTTTCTTTTTAATCAAGATATGTACGATTTTATAAATTTTTTGTGCATTTACATTAAATCATACATTAGTGTCCAGTTATATTAGAGATAATAATGCTTTTCTTTTTCATAATTGTTGGAAATCAAAATATATAAATTAGAAAAGCTGCGTGTTTAAGATTTTCGGCTTTAAGTATTAATTGAAACACTATTTTTAATAAACGTTTTTTAAAAATACGTTGTTAGTTTTTAATCAGTCTGTGTAGACTAATGTCTCTTGTAATTATACATAATGTAGTTTATATTACATTTTTTGTATTATTTACTCTATTATGTCCATTTTTATGAATTTTATTACTCAAACACAAGTTCTTGTAATTGTGATAAGCAGATTTTATTACTAGAGATATTTTATTGTGAAAGTTTTTAAGAATATATATTTGAAAATATTTTTTCTACTAACAAATACAATATTATTGATTTTTTTAACTTTTCCTTGTTCAATATTATATAACTTGATATTATTAATTTTTATACACTTTAAGCAGAGTGAGAAACTATAAAAGGATTTTTTTTGTATACATGTATAATTTAGAATTATTCTAATAAATATTTCAGATACCTATTATTTTCTGAAGTGTTGATTAAGTATAATATTGTTTACAGATGTGAAATAAGAATAAAATATTTATTGTTAAATACAACAGTTGAATTGAGAAATTTATATCCCAAAGCAAATACGAGTATAGTGTAGGTTCATAATTCCCATCAGATTGCATTTTCTAAGAGTGTGCGCACACCACACAGTAACCGTTCCGATCCGGTGCGAGATGAGACGTGATCTGTTCAAGGACGAAACACATCCCAGCCTCGAAGCTTCCTCAATGTGTTGTCCAAATTTCCAGAACGGATTTTTTAATGAGGCAGCACTAGCCGAGTAGTAGTCGCGAGGCTAACTACAATATGTATATCGTCATACTTTGTTACCGCGAGACTACTAATATTCACTATCGGTTAAGTTAAAAAAATTAAAATGAAGTTTTCAGTCGACATTAAAATTGTTTTTTTTTTTTTTATAATGACAAAATTATTGGTAGTGAGTTCTGGATAGGACGAGAAATATCATATTTTTGGATTTTCGTTACGTTACCATTATATATTATATGCCATTTGGCTATTTTGGTATAAAAAAGGATATAAGAACCAAATATGTATATAGGATTTATTAATGTTATTAAAAAGTGGAAAATTTATTTAGTTGTGATGCCACTAGTAGAGTTGAAAGCATCCGAATCATCCTGCATAATTGGAATCTGATTTCTGAAGTCCAGATCTAATCCAAACTATCCGGATGCACCGAACTATGCGGATTCAAACAATGCAAAGATTGCAAATTTCTACAATATTGCATTGTTTCATCGGGAAAATGCAACTCCATACCATTTCCATTTTCCGAATGAAACAATACAATCAGGGGCAAGATGTTATAATTTATCGATAGTCGGTATGTTGTAACACTTTCAACAGGCGATAATTTCGATAGAATATCACTGAGTTTTGCTGAGAGTGATAGTACAAGCGAAGATAATAAAATGTATGTAAAAGTAAAGAAATTAGATTTAAATGTTACATTTTTTTTAAAATTTATTCAATATAAATGATTTTATATTTAATTATATAGATTCTTCAAACTTGAAGTTATAAAACTTATAAGAATATTTCTTGATTTCAAAAATCAATAAGTACCTATATAAACAGTGCATTTTGTTAGGCATATCCATAACATAATACCGCTGCCTTAAAAATTTTCTTTTGCCCCGATAATTAATTATTTCGTCGTCATTTTCGTTATCCACCACAAATAAAGCCACTGCGCTTGAAAAATTCATAAATTCCAATTTTATTATTATTAAAATTTATCAACAACTAGAAAAAGAATCTATAAATGTCATTTGTGCTAGGGGAAAAAAATCGGAAATAATTTCGAAACAAGCAAAATCGCCTGTCGAACGAAAATCTTATAACATACCGCCAGAGCGAAATCTTGGCTTTGATGATCGCTTTCGATGCGAAGTTATAGCATGTCGCCACTGGAGTAAATTTTTAGAATTGTTTGCTTAGTGTAGATTTGAATAGTTTGGTTCAGGATCCGGACTTGAGGAATCGGATTCCAATTATTCCGGATAGCAAACTATTCGGATACTTTCAGTTCTACTAGTGACATCTAATCCATTTTTATATAATATTAATGAATTAATTATTTTACTCTCTAGTGAGACGAAACATTGCGCAATGCTACCAACTGCTTTGTCTATCCGATTTTTACATGGAAATAATAATATGAAAGAATAAGTGCGAAGGGAACTCTCGCTTGGATGTGGAAAAGAATCAACGTTTAATTACCTTGTTGTTATGAGGACTCGACTTCAATTGTCCTGCATCTAAGCCGTGCTCTTCCATCCCATAACATCCAGGACCAACCTTGTTTAGATGTCCCTCATTTTGAAATTAAAAAAGTACGAGCGAAAAAGTCACCAGAAAGGGAGTGAAGAGAGTAATAGGAAGGTCTTCTAGTTATGCGTTATCCATTAAGGCTATTAAACATATGGCAAAATGAACTTTTTTCGAAGGTCATTTCTCAAAAAAGAATGCAAAAAATGCAGTTTTGCAAATGGTTTTTTAACAAAACAAGATGTTTCACAGAAAAACGTTTAGGAAGGGGTCGTTTGGTAAAGGAACATTTCGCAATGAAACATTTAATGGTTTTGCGAGCAGAGTTTCTTGCTCTAAATGCTCTATGACAACAAACAGTACTATGTCATTATAAAACTGTATAAAAGAAATAAAATTCCATTTTTTCGATTTATTAAAAAAACTTTTTGAAGCTTATGATCGGTACCTGGGTGCAATATCGCCGATTCTCGGGGAGTTTGTTTTGAAGCCGTTAAGAGAAAACATAGGGCAGTTCCTCTTTTCAACCCGTGGATTGAAATTAAATTTTAAAGAAATACCAGAGAAGTTAAATAAAAATCGAGGTGTTTCAATTTTTGTTAATTGAAATTAAATTTTAAAGAAATACCAGAGAAGTTTAATAAAAGGGTCAATATTTGATAATGGAGTACTCCGCCTATGGAGCAATGGCCACATACTCAACCAAAGTTTTACTACGAACTTTCGCACTTTTTATGTTAAGTACGTTACATACGTTATAATCTGAAGCGGGTCAGATATTATTTGTAGTATTATCGAAATTGTTTAACTCCAGAGGAATTACAGCTACCAGGAGAATTACATTTATGCAGGGGAATTACATTTTACGCCAGGGTAATTGAATATCTAAATCAGAAAAGAAAAGATAGCGGTAAATTTTTATAGGAATAATTATATTTGTTAGAAAACACAATTTCAACGACTAAAAGACTATATACAAAAGAAATCGAAATAATGATAAGGAAACAAAATATCACTTCTTTGGTTTAGTCAATTAAATAAACTATTATTATTTTAGAAAGCATTCAGTTCGTTAAAGAATTATACAATAAATTAACAGCATAATTCAGTATCAAATGAATAAGGAAATCAACTATATTTACATTGCAGCCCTCATATTGGAGATATACTTAAAACTAATATTGCTTGAATGTAATCTTCCTTGACTTCGTTTTCATCCTCAACTGCTAAAGTTTTAGATGTTGTGGTACTTAAGCTCACGTAATTTATAATGATTACAACCTTCTTTGTTACAAAAGTAGCGTAAAGACTTCATACAAATTTTGTTTGACAAAGAAATAGCCCCACAAACTTGATGAACTTGTAATGTCCCCTTGAATAAGACTATATTTTTAAAATTTTGATCAATTATAGAGGCCACTTCATCTATATCCTCATTATTGATGACATAAACCCGAATTCCTGGGCAGTTCTCTTTTATTATATTGACCACAGAATCTAAAGAAGAAATATCTCTACCTAAACCAACAAATTTATCTGCAGTTCTTTTGCAGACTGCCCCGATGCCATCTGGAGCACCTTTACCATGACCAGCTTCATGAAAATTCCAAGTGAACCGTCTTATTTCAGGAAAAAAGTTTTGTATTAGGGAGGCTAACATATAAAACATAGTTTTATTTCTGTACTGAGTCACTGGTCCATCACTTAGAAAATGAATGTTTTTAACTCGTTCCGGTAACAATTGAAAAATTGGTTTTAGGTGCGCCCAAATGGCAGCTGGACCATGTGCTAACTTCTTAGATAAAGTACATGTACAAACGGTAGATATTGTATCATCCAGATTGCGAGTATAAATTACAAAAGTGTGAAGACTTATTTGTGTTCTTGAACCCCCAAAATGGAAGGCCTGAATTTCCTCGGAATATTTAGTATTATAATTTGCGCTAAAATCCATATGGATTATACAGTCTTCTTGGGAAATAGTATCCTTTAGTCTTTTCATTTCCTTATATTGGTGCACAATATTGAGCTGATGGTTCAAGAATTTTGGAAGACTATTTTCAAGTCGGATTATAACGTCACGAGGAGCGAGCTTCAATGGTTTTTTAACATTTTTTCGAATTTTGCGTGGGTTTTTAGATTTAACTTCTAATATGGTCTCTGTAACAGTCTCCCATTTTTCAAATTAATATACATTAAATTGTCAAATTCTTTATATTCGATGTGATTTATCACACACTGGTGACATTTTCGAGCAAGACAGGCTTCACTGTAACGATTGCAGCAGATAAATTCCAGAAGCTTCTGATTGGGCATAGTAATTATTGTGGCTTAGTTGAGGCTTTGCAAAAGAAGGTCAAAATTTGCATGGACAACGCATAAGCACGTATCGCGATTTATGGTCTTCGGTTGAACAATCCAAAATGAACGAAGCTGGCAAAAAATACTGTAGCTGATTCTTGCGTTGTTATTAGATGACAAAAATTGTGTGTGAAAATTTTTCATGGTGTCTTATACGCTTCTGTTTCTTTTCTTTATTTTTCGTTACAATTTTTTTCTTTCCAGCGCACCAACGTGAGTTACTGTCTTCTTCCAGAAACTTGTAACGGAGTTTCGGTGGGATGTAAATGCTTTCCCTAGATTAAACTTAACAATTTCATAGGTCTCCCTGAATTTTTGGGACTTTTGTTAGGGTGAGGAATATTGGTGTACCACGGGCCCACCGGCTTCCTGATATAATGATTTGGGGAGAGTTGGTTCTCTCCCAAAATTTAGAAAAGCGGGGGAGTATCCCGTTGTATCAGTCTGATTCATATTATAAGCCAACATTAGCTCTGGTAGATATAGGTCCCAATTTCGTTGATCTTTGTCTACGTATTGGGTTATAATGCCTTTGAGAACACGATTGGTTCGTTCGGTCGGGTTTGCCTGAGGGGTGTACGGGGGGTTAGTCGATGACGAATACCAAGTTCACTGAGAAAGTTTCGGAATTGAGAGCTAACAAATTGTCGACCATTATCGGAGATAAATGTTCGGGGGCGTTCAAAACGAGAAAAGATTCGTTCTTTGAATGCTCGAATTAACGCTGGGGTAGTAGCATCTCGGAGCGGCACAAACTCGGCCCATTTCGTGAACTTGTCTTGAAATACTAAAATGACGGTGTTACCTTTGCTAGATCGCGGTAATGGACCAATAAAATCGGCGCTGACCACCTCCCATGGCTCGGCAGTCCTGGTCATGTACATTTCCCCTGCCGTTTTCTGTTGTAGGGCTTTGTGTCGAAGACAAGAGTCACATGACCGTACATACTTGGCTATGTCTCGGAACATGCCGGGCCAGTTATAGTGTTTAGCAATTCGGCATGTTGTTTTGGATATCCCCCCATGCCCTGCGGTGACGTCGTCATGATTCTCTTTTAAGACTCTTTGTCGGAGGGGGCTGGGGACACACATTTTCCAAGGTGTGGTAATTTCGTTGTCGGTAGAGGTTCCCATCTTGGAGCTTGAAATCGGGGTGTGCGGCGCAGTTTTCTTGCACCGCGTGCAGTTTCCGTTCATACCAGGTGCAGTTCGAGGTCTCGGGGGTCATGCTACATACTGCTATATCTGGTATGGGTTGTCGGGAGAGGGCATCGGCGACAATATTTAGTTTCCCCTTACGATAACGAATCTCGTAATCATATTGCTGCAACTCGAGAGCCCAGCGAGCTAACCTGCCAGACGGACTCTCTATTGAATTGAGCCATTTGAGAGACTGGTGGTCAGTTACTATCGTGAAATGATATCCCTCCAGGTAGGGCCTCATTTTCCTGACACCCCATATGATTGCGAGACATTCCTTTTCGGTTACAGAGTACCTCTTCTCTGTTTGATTCATGGTACGGCTAGCGTAGGCTATGACCCCTTCTCTGCCTTCTATTTCTTGGTAGAGTACGGCGCCTAATCCCTCTTGGCTAGCGTCCGTTTGCAGCACAAACGGTAGGGTAAAGTCGGGACATGTGAGTACGGGTGTTTCGGTGAGCTTCCTCTTAAGATCGTGGAATGCCTGCTCTTGAGTCTCCTCCCATTTCCATTTCGAATTTTTACGCAGTAACTTGGTGAGGGGAGCAATACCTATAAAACGGCGTAATTCTCTTGGATTTTTAGGCGGGTTTAGCTCTCGAATAGCTCTTACTTTATCGGGGTCTGTCTGTATACCCTCACGACAGATGACATGACCTAAGTACTTTATGCTCTCGCGGAGGAACTCGCATTTCTCCGGGTTTATTTTTAGGTTGGCCTGTAGGAGTCGGTCAAACACAATCTTCAATTTCTCTAGATGTTCGTGAAGGGTTCGTCCAATGATCACTATATCATAAAGATATGCGAACGCGAACGGCTCCATCTCGGGACCGATGATCTGATGTAACGCTCTCTGGAAGGTGGCTGGGACTGAATGATGCCCGAATGGCATTACTTTCCATTGGAATAAGCCGCAACCAGGTATGGTAAATGCGGTATATTGTCGACTATCGTTCGCGAGCGGGATCTGCCAGTACCCCTGTTTAAGGTCTACGGAGGAGATATACTGTGCACCTCTCAATTTATCTAAAATGGCATTGATTTGTGGTAGCGGGTACGCGTCTTTGATAGAGTGTTCGTTTAATTGACGATAGTCAATGCACAGCTTCCATCCTCCCTGTTTCTTCTTCACGAGCTCAATGGGAGAACTATATGGGCTAGTAGATGGTTCAATGCGGTCGCTTTCGAGTAGCTCATCAACCTCTCTATTAATTATCTCTTGCATCGCAGGGTTTCGGGGGAAGTAGCGTTGTTTAATTGGGCGGTCGTGTTTCATACGGATTCGGTGTTCGGTTATCGGTGTTATCCCTGTGACGCTATTGAATCGGGAGAGCTCTTCGGTGAGAAAGTCTGAGATGAGTCGTTCCTCTTCGGATGCTAATGCCTTGGGTGAGTCCACTGCTAGGCTACTGTTCTCAATACTACAACTGAGGTTCTCCTCATTTGGGTGCATTTCTTTCCCCAATAGATGCAGCCTAATATTATATTTCTGGAGTAGGTCGACACCAAGGATGACGACTTCGTCTAGACCTGGCATGTGGAAAAATGAATGTGACAGGACATTTTCTCTCCATCTCTCCATCGAATGTCCAGTTCATAGTAAGTAGTGATTGGAACTTCCGACCCATTGGCAACTGATGTTTTTAAGTTGCATGTATGGCTGGGGATGTTGCGACTAACTATAATGCTCTTCAGTTCATCTCCTATAAAAGATTTCCCGGAGCCGGTATCTATCAGCGCGAAGAGAGTTTTCCCTAAAATATGAACCTTGAGGAAATATCGTGATTCGCTACTGCTGTTGGTGGCTTCGGGACTGGTGTTGGGGGTCTCTAATACTTTTGTTGGGGTGCCCGATTCCCCGGTGTTACTGGCACCCCGGTGGCATTTCTCGATCTTCGGGTCTCTTTCGGACACTGACAGTCTCGAGACAGAACGTCTTCTCGGCCGCAACGTGAGCAGAATAATGGCGGGGATTGCGACATTCCCGTGAGCGGTGCCCTCTCTCGCCACATCGCCAGCAACACTCTTCTCGAGAGTAGGCTTGTCTAATTGATAAGACGCGAGGGGCTGACATCATACGGCTAGTAGTGGATTTCTGGGCTTTTTGTTCCTCTAGTTTGATCTGTTCGAACTCTTCGGTGAGCTGACAGAGTTCTACTAGATCAGAAAAATCTCTTCGGCGGATGTACAACTTGTATTCGGGTCGCAGATATTCATAGACTCGTTCTAATTTTTGATTTGGTGACATATCGAACTGCCAACGCATTAGAGACTGGATAGCGATAATAAAATCTTTCGCCTTTTCTCCAGATTTTTGTATGTGGCTTCGGATATTCTCGGCTAATCTATCGTGAAAACGGGGTGGGAGGAAAAATGCTTTGAATTCGTCGACAAATTCAACCCATCCTGACCATCTCTCTTTGTTGCTTCGATACCAAGCTGAGGCATTCTTAGTTAGTAGCTCTGGAAGCGTTTTGAAAAGTCGGTTTATGGGTATCTCGTAGCAATCGGGAAGCTCCTCAATTCATTCGAGGAAGGCGAGGGGGTCTTGACCTTGGTCAAATTTCACTGCCCATTTACGAACTTTGTCCATAATATCAGCATCGGAAAGGCGGAGTTCTTTACTGGTCGTTATGAGCTTTTGCGGACCAGTATGAGGCTGAGTGCTCATCTCGAAATCCGTTTGAGTATTGAAATCTTTAGTCGGCTCTTTCGATGTGGTCTACACTGTCTGCTCCTGTTTCAGAGTACGGACGTATATTCCGTTCTTCGGAGGACTGAAATGTCCGTGTCTCTTTAATAGAGTCGCTGAGGCGTTTCCTCAGCTCCTCTACGGTACCTTGAGTATCTAAACCACGAGCTTCTAGCTCTTGGATGAGTTCCTCCTTTCGTAGCAGGTATACTGTCGTTGCGATTGAGATAGGCATTTTATATGATTGTTTGATATGAACACTTGTTCTATTATTTAGTCTGCTGAGTGAATGTCACACAATATTTCACGGGTGCAACAAAGTTCACTCTCAATATTTTTATTCTATTCTAAACTACTACTGGTTAATATAATTAGTCTACACAGGGAGTGCTTACACTCGAAAACTGTCTGTGCGACAAGTCGGGGCATCTCGCAGATCACTGCTCGGGCGCCAAACTTGTAACGGAGTTTCCGTGGGATGGCTGTGGATAGCTCGTCGTGCCAGGTTTTCTATAAATGAAACTCGGCTTACCACTCGGGAACAAATTTTGGACTTAGTATTAAAATGCCTAACGCTAATATGAGTCACTATATTACGCTACTCTTTCTCAGTTATTATAGGTGTAGAGACGAAGTAATAGTAAGGGGATTCTTCGCACGGCTTACCATTTCAACCTGAGAGGGAGACTGGTTATGTTTAAGGGGGAAGGTTCGGGGATTTTACGCACGACGTACCAGTGGATCTTTATTACTACTGAAAATAACTTGGGAATACCGACGGTTGGTTGGTTAAGGCTGGATATGTTAAGGCGGGAGAGTTCACGCTGACCTTAACACGGCGGAGGGGGAAGAATGGTACGGGGATTGTTCACACGGCGTACCAGAGATATGTTAAGGCGGGATGGTTCACGCTGACCTTAACACGGCGGATGGGGAAGAGTGGTACGGGGATTATTCACACGCCATACCAGGGATATGTTAAGGCGGGATGGTTCACGCTGACCTTAACGCGGCGGATGGGGAAGAATGGTACGGGGATTGATCACACGGCGTACCGGCGATATGTTAAGGCGGCATGGTTCACGCTGACCTTAACACGGCGGATGGGGAAGAGTGGTACGGGGATTGTTCACACGGCGTACCAGGGATATGTTAAGGTGGGATGGTTCACGCTGACCTTAACACGGCGGGTAGGGAAGAATGGTACGGGGATTAGACACACGGCGTACCAACAAAAAAATGTAGTAAAGCGGGATGGTTCACGCAGACCTTACTACGAAAATTTAGAAATGCACGGGGATTATTCACACGGCGTGCTACGTTATCATTAGTGCGGGAATTTCGCACAACACTAGTACCTTTCAAAAATAAGTCTGCCACTTCACTCGTCGAGCTCGCTGACTAGACTAAATTCTGTGGTCGGCTGGCGTTCTTTATATAGCGGGGGAGCCAGAGCTTCTTGTTGACTGAGTGGCTGATGCTTCCACTGGTGCGAGCTTGTTTATACCAGAAAAGCTTTCAAGCTCTTTTGAAAAGCTTTACTTGTATTGGCTAGAACATGTGCTTGCGTGCTGATCATGCAGCCAGTGGTTATGGTAGATTTGTTCGTATGTGCCAGTGACGTGGTTACTGGACGTAAATAAAAAAATGTTCCAGTGGTGGGCTAAAATAATTTGATTTGAGGTAAAATTTGTAACTTCGTTACAAACTGCACAACCATATTTTTAACTGTATTACTTATTTTATTTCTTCTGGTTTTTTGTGGTGGTCCAAAAGTGAACGACTATTCGAAACTTTCGTCAACCTTTTCTTTGAAATTTCCTAATAAATTCATTTTATAAACTTTATATTTCTTTACCATATCACCTGTTATGGCACGTATAAAAGTGTATTTTTCTTTAGAGGTAGTCAATTTGGAAAAAATTTCATTAAGTTGTTGCTTCATGACTTCCCCCCAAACAATAGGTTTTTTCCCAGATTCTCTTTTGCATAAGGAGATGAGTCGTTCAACATTTTACTAACCTTAGAATCAGGAGTTGAAATTTGAGGTTCAGTTATTACATTAGTTTTAGCACGCTGTAACCGTTTTTTTATATTTTTACAGCCTATTTTTCAACTTCTTTATTTCTGTATCTTTCTTTTGTATAATTTTATTCCGATCTTTCCTTATTTTTACCGATCTCTTTTTGCGGCCAATTTTCTACCATCTTCTTGGTTTTCGGCTGATGTCATATTTTCCGTAATTTCAGTTTACTGAATTTCAGTAAACTGAAATTCAGTTTCAGTATGGTATGACACAGTTTTATTGAATCTCAAAACTGAATTTTAGATTGCCCAGTGGCGTAGAGGTTTTTATTGTATAAAGATCTACCTAGCATTATTAGTTGTAGAATTTGTTGGTGTTGTTAGCAAAAATGGACTCATTAAATTTCACAGATGAAGAACTCGCGTGTATCGCTCTGTTAGTTGACGATAATATTAAGTATAAAAATAGAACATATTGGATACATCCATTAAACTTAAATCGAAATGTAGAAGGAGAATTTCACAAACTTTACGCGAAATTAAAAAGTCATCCAGAAAAGTTTTTCAATTATTATAGAATGTCGCTTTCCAGTTTTAATGATTTATTTGGTAGAATTAAATGGAAAGTAAATAAAGAATATTTTACAAGAGAAGCCATCAATGTAGAGTACAGACTCACAATAACATTAAGGTGTGTATATAAAAATTCAATTTTTAAAAGTTGTTGTGCTTTTTTCATTTATTTATTGAGATAATTTCAGAAACGCTTTCAATTGCATGTGAGGATAGAATCTTTGTAGTTGAGGGTTTGGGAGATATCATTGAAGTTTGTTCCGTGCTATATGGCACAACATCTGAAGGAACGATTTGTTGATGCTTTGCTTGTAGTTGTGTATGCGCTTAAGAAACAATGGATGACGGAGACATTATTGATGTAGATGGAGACGATATGTAAGGAGAATCTGTTGAGGAAGCGGATGATGGTGTTTGAATCGGATGAAATACCGTAGATTGTTGTCCTTGGGAATATTTGGTTGGATTAGCCGAAATGTAAAAAAAACTATTATTATTAAGGATTGGTGGAGGAGAGTATTTGACTTTTTTCAACAAATCCATCATCCCAGCTTTAAACTCCATTCTCTGAAAAGAGGTCATTTCCTCCATTTCCTGCGCAAAGCTCAACAAAAATGATTCATTCGGATTTTGCGGAGTATTTTCCCGTTTTTCTTGTGTTCGTTTTAAAATTTCGAGAATTTCCTGTTGAACGGGATTTACAGACTTGTTATTCCGTGTGCGTGTCCTAGGTTTAACAAACTCAGCTTTGTTTGAATTTTCCTTTTCATTATTAGTTTCGATGCTTTCTTCTTCCGTATTTTCTTCATCGTAGGTCACATCTTAACTAATATCATAGTTATTCTCAGTTCTGAAAATAATCTTGTAAGTATTTACCACTGACATATTTGCTGAGTTCTTTTGTGTCCTTAGTAAATCTGAAAAGATGTACTTTTTCCTTTTAATAAAAGGAGAGCCACTTTTAACTTTATTTTCTTGTTGTTTTTCTCGCTTGTAGTAGTCCCTAATATTATTCCATTTTTTCTTTAGATCTGAAACTAAAAAACATTTATTTTTAACTTTAGGTATCTGGCCACAGGAATAAGTTTCAATGCCTTAAAATATCAGTTTCGTGTGGGAAGAACAACAATTTCTGAAATAATTAAGGAAACCTGCGAAATTTTATGAGATGTTTTACAACCAACAGAAATGACACCACCTACGGAAGAGCAATGGCATCAGATTTCTGAGGGGTTTCAAAACAGGAGTGACTTTCCACATTGCTTGGGAGCCATTGACGGAAAGCACATCCGGATACAATGTCCTCATTTAAGTGGCTCTCAATATCACAACTATAAACACTTCAACTCTATTGTTCTGATGGCAGTTGTCGATAGAATTATCGGTTCATCTCAATAGACGTAGGATCATACGGCAGAGAAGGCGACAGTAAAGTTTTTCGGGAAAGTACTTTCGGATAGTTATTATATACAAAAGCGTCTCAATATTCCTGAGCCCCAAGCTTTATCAAATGCACCTCATATTAAACTTCCTTTTGTATTCATTGGATATGAAGCATTTCCTTTAGAAGAAAAGTTACTAAGACCTTATGCTCGAGCAAATCTGAATAATTCCAGAAGAATTTTTAATTATCGGCTAAGTAGAGCACGAAGATTTGTAGAATGCGCATTCGGCATTCTAAGCAATAAATGGCGAGTTTTCCACTCACCTATATTAGTGAATCCAAATTTCGCTGTTATAATTACCAAAGCTGCTTGTGTACTTCACAACTTTGTACGCTCCAGAGATGGGTATAATTTCCGGGACACTCTTACATGTGAGCTAGACAATTTTTCCACAGAAAAAAAGCAGAAGTACTCTCAGTGGTAGAAGTGTCAGAGAAAAGTTTGAAAATTACAGGGTAAAATTAAATGGCAAGATCAATATGAACATTAACCACTTGTATATAGCATTGGCTTGAAAAAACTTTTCTCGAAACACAATGTATTTTACATCAATAAAAAAATTATCAGCTTACTTTTTTTTCTCCTCGGAACTTAAGTCACTCATGCATCAATCACTTCCCTACCAACTTCGTCCCAAGCTTTGTCCTTAATATCCCGATGCATATAGTTTTGACACTTCGTATTTCACAAACACTCACTCCTTTCAATACCCGCAATAAATTTCTCCGTGTCGAACATTTTTACAAAATCTTCTGAACTTATTACACGCAAATAACTCACGCCACTGACAATTCAGCAAAATCTTAAAAACCGGAAAATGTGACAGCATTCAAGTAGATAAGCTATGTATGTTCTGGAACACTTTTTTAAGCCTCCAGGATTTCGCCACAGATGGCGCCACCGTCGCTAGGTGGTTTGAGTCCGTGCTAAATGCAGGGTTGTGCCTTGGTTGTATTGGTTTGTGTCTTGGATACAGCATTGCGCCTTGGATGCACCATGTGTTGCGCCTAAATGTAGGCTTTTGGTTTGATTGAGTCTCGACTGCGCCTTAGCGGGATTAATCGGTACTACCGGGATATGTCATTTGATCTTGACTGCACCCTAGCGGCATTAGCCGGTACTAACAGCATGCTCCCGTACTACGGTTTTCTTAAATAGATATGTGTTGCGCTTAAATGTAGGCTTTGGTTTCATTGAGTCTCGACTGCGCCCTAGCGGGATTAATCGGTACTACCGGGATGTGTCATTTGGTCTTGACTGCGCCCTAGCGGCATTAGCAGGTACTACCAGCATGCTCCCGTACTACGGTTTCCTTAAATAGATATGTGGTGCGCCTAAATGTAGGCTTTTGGTTTTGAACTAATATTAGTAATAATTAAAGTTAACGCTAGGAAATTTTTGTTCATGCCAATGGATTCTAGATGGTTGGGGTGGGAGTGTTAGGGGGGACGAAATTTTCATCAGAAATCCTCTACGTGCTCTGGTTTTCGAGATATTAGCGATTTTACCTTTTCTTTTATAGTTAATATTATTAATAATTCAAGCTACCTAGGATAGTTTTGTTCATGCCAATAGATTCTAGAAGGTGTTAGAGGGGCGAGGGTTAGAGGGGGAACGAAATTTTCATCAGAAATCCTCTACGGGCTTTGGTTTTCGAGATATTAGCGATTTTACGTTTTTAGATATAGTTAATATTAGTAATAATTCAAGTTTTTTTCGGTCATGGGGGTGCTGCGTCCAAATGTAGGCTTTGTTCAGCATCATTCGAATTTCACAACATGACATCACCGTGAACAGATTCTATAAGATGTCAGTGAGCCGATACTACCAGCATGCTCCGGTACTACGGCTTTGGATGTGTAGTACGATTCTTTTGGAAGTTTTTTGCTTCACTTTTGGCCCACACGTGGCAGCATGCTACGGTTTTGGGAAGTTTTTTGCTTCACTATTGCCCACACGTGGCAGCATGCTACGGTTTTGGGAAGTTTTTTGCTTCACTTTTTTGGATGTGTGGTGCGCCTAAATGTAGGCTTTTGTTGTTTTCAAGTGTTGCGCCTGGTTTTGAATTAATATTAGTAATAATTGATTTTTCTTGAGCGCCTATATGTAGGCTTTTGGTTTTGAACTAATAATTAAAGTTAATAGTAGGAAATTTTTGTTCATGCCAATGGATTCTAGAGGGGTGGTATGTGGGGCGGATAATAAAGAGAGGGAGGGGGTAATGAAATTTTCATCAGAAATCCTGTACGGGCTCTGGTTTTCGAGATATTAGCGTATTAATATTTCAAGTTATTTTTGCTCATGGAAATGGATTCTTGGTGGTGTCGGGTGGGAGGGGGAACGAAGTTTTCATCAGAAATCCTCTACAGGCTTTGGTTTTCGAAATATTAGCGACATTTGTTCAAACAATTAGCTAATTGGCAATTATATATTTACTAATTGGCAATTAGCAGCTTGGTTGGTAATTAGCTA
Organism: Dioctria linearis; assembly: GCA_963930735.1. Taxonomy (NCBI): domain Eukaryota; kingdom Metazoa; phylum Arthropoda; class Insecta; order Diptera; family Asilidae; genus Dioctria; species Dioctria linearis. The sequence goes on from OZ005743.1 coordinate 67,233,139, forward strand.
ATTGGCAATTAGCTAATTGACAATTAGTAATGTATTGTGATGCGTAATTCTCATAAAAATAATCAAGTAAGTTAAGTAATATCAACACTTGCTGTAAATATTTAATAGAAAACTTCAAGTTTAAGGTAAAAATATGGTTGCTGTGAGGTGTATTGATACAATTCCTTTTGCTGAAAATAATGTTGTCAAACCAAATTAAATTTCAATATTTATTTATTCACATCAAATTAATTATTTGTTTCTAAATCTTAAGTTATAAACTTTTTCCTATGTTCTGTATTCAAAATTGGTAGCAATATAAGTGAAGTTCTATGAATCCTATCTTGGAAACGAAAGCGATCCAGAGCATATGTCTCCCAAGGTCCTTTTCTGGGCTCATATTCAATTATATAAACTTGTGGAGCACACTACTAAACGTAACTTTCATTATCACTAATAATTTAGAAATATTAATAATAAAAAAACTAGTTTCACATTATTGATTTTATTTTTTATTTAACGATTATAATAATTAATTGGATACAAATTTTCGTCATGCTGAACAAATTCAATTTTGTATGAACGTCCGATTACTCTTTTATTGATTACGTAGAAGTCTCCCTTGGTGTTTATTTCATTCAAAGAGTCCTCTGAAATTCTGCTGTACCTCGAAGGAAGAAAAGGTGGTAGTTTTCCAAATCGAGAGCCACACGATCTCCAAATGCAGTTTTCATCGCCTTGCTGCAACAACCTTATATTTCTGGCCCAGCTCCATTTGGGATGTCTTCAGGGTTGGTGAGTATTGCTCCAGCTTCCTTAGTTCTTCCATTGCGCCAGCCATTGTTTTACTCTAAGTCTGGTGTAAATAATAAATGTATTATAGTTTAGTTTTATTTATTAAAGTAATTTGCATTATAACTACATGTATAAAGTATTATAATTATTTTAAATTGTTAAATGTTTCTTCAAGATATTATAAAACATCTTTGTTATTAATCCAAGAATTGTGTTTTGATGAAAATCCGAGCCATTTAACGTAAGCTTTATCTCCACTCTTCTTTATGATTTTCTCTATGAGATATAGGTTTGGGTGTTTAACTTTCAGCAGCTCCAATTCATAAAAGCCTCCTGTGATTGGATTTCCTTGATAATCTTCCAGCCGATATGTGATGGGTTTGTGTTTTGAACTTTAATAATTTTAAAAATCTCAGCTGTCCAGTTTGGTGTATAGCCTTTCTCAAGTATATGCTTGTATTTGCTGATGCGTGCAAAATCTCCAACTTTATACTTTGCAGAAACAACAATCTTTATATGACTGTATACAGTTGAAAGCAGTTGTTTCTCATTGGAGGCGTTGATATCACGTGGTCTCATTTTTGTAGTTCGATGTATTCTTGAATTGTAATCAGTGAGCAGTTTCTTTACCATACCAATCCACTGATAAGTTCCATTAAAGCTGAATTCCTTCCACATCATATCCTTTAGAGTTCGGTTAAATCGTTCCACTATTGATGCTTTGAGGAAACTGTACGTAGAGTAATGATTAATTGCATGCTTCAGCATTAGATTTTTAAAGAGGCTGTTGTAGAATTCCTTTCCATCATCAGTCTGCAGGTTTTTAGGTATTCGACCCTCGCTTAATATAGACTGCATGGCATCTCTTACTTCTACACCAGTTTTTCTTTTAATTGGAATTGCCCATGCATATTTGGAGAAGGTATCAATTACTGTCAGCAGATAGGGGTAACCCTTGTTCACATACTTGTAGGGATCCATTTCAACCAAGTCTGCCTGCCACATGTCATCTAGTCCTTTGATAATCACACGACGTCGTTTAAAATTTTTTCTCGCTGGTTTATGCAGCTCATTTACCACTCGTCTCTTACTCATCGTAATTATAAATGAAACAAATTTCTCAAGAGTTTTTACTCATATACACCATCTTTTGGTGTCAAGTCTTTCTTATTTATTACTGAAGTAAACAGATAGTTTTCAATCTTCGCGATTTCATCATTGATAAATAGCGTTAAATTTGTCACCTCTATATTAATAGTTTTTTTATTTCTTCAACACTTATTTTAATTTTCTTGTCAACATAGTCTTTGGTAGTAGCATTATCATTTTCAAAGGGTTCACCAAGTCGTTTTATACACTTTGAGTTTAGATCGTAGTCTCCGTTTATCGTTAAATTAAATCCAATACCCCGCTCTCCTTGCTCACCAGCTGGACCCTGAGCTCCTCGTTTACCATCTGGTCCTTGAATTCCTTGTTGACCGGCTGGTCCCTGAGCTCCTGTTGGTCCACGTTCACCTGCTTTCCCAAGATATCCTCGCTTAGAGAAACGTCCAAACTTGTCAACGCTCATCTGTAGATTGTGAAGAAGTATGGTAATGGAGTAGTATTTAAACTATAATATCTGCTTCTCGCAACTCCTCCAGGATAGATACAATTTCATTGTTGTGACTGGTGTTTCCAGCCTGCTTTGATGCCATTAGAAGACGCAGTCTATCCACTAATTCATTTGGATCATCCCAGTAAATGTGATCAATGTTTTCTTTAGGCAGACGCATTAGTCCCATGCCTTTATGCTGTATAAGTTTACTGATTATAGCTTTATACTTAGCCGCTCTAGTACCTTTTATTTGTCCATCTTCAGCATAGTCACGTTTATATGCATTGGTATCTCTCAAAATAGATCCATAATTAGTTAAATCCTCTTTAGTATATAGACTTTTTACAGGTTCCTTCATAAATAGCAGCTCACATAACCCCAAAGTTGTTTTATAGCTCTTCCCCTTGATAACAATATTTCCTACATCATCAAAATCAAACGTTGAATTACCGATTCTCCACGCGTTGTCATCATAGTAAACTCCATAGGTTGGATCAATTTTAGGGCTATTATCAGTGAATAGCTTTAAATAGTTTGAAACTATGTATCCAGACGTATCGGGGGATGTGACAGGAGACCTTCCTGTCAATGTTCTTGAATGTTTGGGTGTTGCGAATTCTTCTTCAGATGTTAAGGAATAATCTCCATAATTTATAGGTGTGCTACTAGCCTCCATTTTCACATATTTTCGTTTTGGAGGAGTAAAAGGTTCCACAATTTCGTTGTCTTCTTCTTCTTTTTCTTCTTTTGGCTCCAATTTGACTGGTGGCTCGTTTTTGACTCTGGTAACAAACTCTTTTAAGGGTTTGGTGATTGGCTTGAAAGTTTCTTCAAGTTGAGCTTCTGCTTCAATCCTTCCCGTCTTTAGAGCTTTAAATTTCCTTCGCACTGCATTCCTTGTCTTGATGATTTCTTTTAATAGATTTTCATTCATCTTCGATATTAACTGAATAACGGCTTTTCAAACAGCTCTGATAACAGCTTAACAGCTTTCCGAACAGCTCTGATAACAGCTTAACAGCTTTCCGAACAGCTCTGGTAACAGCTTAACAGCTTTTAAAACAGCTCTGATAACAGCTTAACAGCTTTTCAAACAGCTCTGATAACAGCTTAACAGCTTTTCAAACAGGTCTGATAATAGGTGAACAGCTTTAATCTACTCAGCAGGTCCACAGGATTCGGTGTGCTTTCGACTGAGTAACAACTTCGACTTATTAAGATTTCACATGTTTCACCCTTTTATAGTACAATGAAGGTATCAAATCCTTTACGGTAGCGCCCCTTCTTTAATGAGCTATCCTTATCAATCATCAAGAAACCATATTCATCCTTCCAACACTCAGCACAGGCTCTTCGAAATTTATCAAACTTCATGTCTGTGTTCACATGATCATTATAGATATGTTTCAAATTCAAGTCATCTTGCTTGAATAAGATGATTAAATTAGCATTGTCACGTATTAAGTGCTTTGGTATATGCGTATATGTTTGACAGAGATAGAAGCAGTCTATATCTTCGTGACGACCCATGCAAAAATAGGATCGCACATTGTTTTGCTTTTCACATGCTACATCATCGAAAATAAACACTGAATGTGATTTGGCTTCCTCTGGAGGTAGAACGTCGCAGTTGTTTGAGAATGTATAATATCCCAATCCTGATATGGGAGTCATCACTCGCTTCAAGTATTCATACTTTTGTTGATGTATAGATTTGGAATATATGTAAATATTTTCATATCTCAAACCATTGGGATGTTCCAGCAAACTTATCATAACATTAGTTTTTCCACAATTCGATGGTCCAACAATGATGCTCCTTATACTATTAGGCAATAGGGGTCCATGCTTCTTTTCACCTTCATAACAGCTACATCAGCATTTCGAACAGGAAAAGCTTGTTGTTGTTTAATGAACCGCAATCGAAGACTAACTGTATTCCTATAAATACACCTGCTTATATTACATTTCAACAGTATCATCGGAACCTTATAAGATGTCAGATCACAAATCGAAACGCTCCAGAAAATCTTTGAAAGGGGGCAGATGACTATTAAATTCAATCATCAACAATTTACCTGTAGAATTACATCTACCGGGATACCAGTACTGTGGACCAGGAACAAAGTTACAAAAAAGATTGGCGAGAGGAGATCCAGGCTTTAATTCACTGGATGCAGCCTGCAAAGAACACGATATAGCATACTCGCGACATAAAGATACAAGTGATCGACATATATCTGATAAAATATTAGCTGAAAAAGCCTGGCAGCGTGCAAAATCTACGGATGCAAATTTGAGTGAACGTGCCAATGCTTGGCTTATAACAAACGCAATGAAGGCTAAAATTAAGCTATGTATGGGTCTTAAGGTTAAAAATAAACGCCAACCCACATTCCGAGAAGCAGTACGAAATGCACGTAAGATTTTAAAAATCAAAAAACCAAAAGACTTGATGGAAGCTACAAAAATAGCTCTTAGTGCAGCTAAAAATATTGTGAAAAGAAAGAAGAAATCAATTAAAACTCCACGAGTGATACCTGTACCAAAGGTTGGCGGAGCACTTCCGTTCCTCATCCCGTTGTTTGCTGGGCTTTCAGCATTGGGAGCACTATCGGGAGGTGCAGCAGGCATAGCTAAAGCAGTAAATGATACCAGTGCGGCAAAGGCAAAATTGGAAGAAAGCAAACGTCATAACCAAGCAATGGAAACTATAGCGGTCGGTAAAGATGGAAACGGGCTATTCTTGAAGCCGTATAGAAAAGGACTTGGACTCTATCTACAACCTCAACCAAAAAACTATTAAAGACACTACCCAAACGACCGCTAAACGAGTTGGATCTTCGCAAATATACCACACACTTGCCACACTTCAGAGGAGTATTTATGCGTGATAATCTACCTAAAAAGCCATGGAGGCGAGAAAGCGGTATTGTTAACTTGGACATCTCAACTGGAGCAGGTACACACTGGGTAGCGTACTACAAGAAAGGTGATAACATCGAATACTTTGATAGCTTTGGCAATCTCCAACCACCACGGGAGCTCATAAACTACTTGGGTAGTAATATTACGTACAACTACAGTTCTTATCAGAACTATGATGCAGTAATTTGCGGTCACTTATGTTTTGAGTTTTTATATAATTGTTATAGCCATTAATTATTATCTATAAATAAATGTATCTATATTGAAATTGTGACAGTTCATTATCAACCGCCATGTCATTAACACTTACTCTCACGGGAAATTCATCTCTACTCACTGCTGAGTACTTTCCTCCGCTGGAGATAGCAACGGATTATGTTTGTGGATTAATTGATTTTCAAACATACAACTCTATACCAAATATTGATGTGAGCAATAATCTGGTTCATGTAGGGAATGAGGTTGTTGAGATACCTGTTGGATCCTATGAGATTGATGATATAGCAAAATATGTACAAGGATACTTGGATAAAGACGGGAGAAGGATAAAGGTTGCGATAAAGGCTAACAATAATACATTGAAGAGTGAAGTTAAGGCAACTGAAGAAATACATTTTGAAAAACAGAGATCCATAGCTCCTCTGCTAGGATTCAGTAAAAGAAACTTATCTGCCAATATAGTGTATGCATCAGAGTTACCAGTCAACATCATTAAAGTAAATACTATACGCATCGAATGTAATATTATATCAGGATCTTCAACAAGACACAAGTACACACTCTCCACGAGTTTTCCCCGAACGTTGGACCTGGGTATAAAATAGTGGAGGTGCCTGTGAACACCAAACGTATAAGTTCTCTAACATTGAAGCTCCTTGACCAAGACGGTGACTTAATCAACTTCAGAGAAGAGACTATAACCATCAGGTTACATTTGAAGCCACAGCATGTTGATATACAATAATGATAAATACGAGTTCGGAGCAGACAAGATCATTAGTCAGCGGACAACCTTGAACCGGTCAAGACCAACATTAACACCTGCAAATACAGCATATTTACAATCGATAGGCTTAACGCTGAAACAATGAATAAAGGAATACTAGATATTGCACCAGACGCTCGCTTTGATAACAGTGTTACTAAATTTGAACATCACTCCTATTCAGCATTTCTAACATCATTTAAAAACAGCGATGAAATCCGTATCTCTGTACAACATCAGGACTTGAATCTTCTACCCAGCAGGAGTTTTCTTTACATTGAGGGTCGCTCACAAAGCTGGATGGAGCCGTTTCAGCAACTGCAAAATTAGCTAACAACGCTCTACCATTTCTTTTTGAGGAAATACGCTATGAATTGAATGCAGTGGAAGTCGATCGTATAAAAAATCTTGGGATTGCGACAACATTAAAAAACTACGTATCGCTAAATGCAAATGTAAGCAGGATACTACTCAACGGCAGCTGGTCACCAGATTCATCCGTTATACCAGCCAATGGACTGTTTAACTACTGTGTACCTCTGAAATATTTATTTGGATTCGCTGAAGATTACAAGAAAACTCTGATAAATTCCAAACATGAACTCATATTGATCAGGAGCAGGACAGACGATAATGCCATTATATCACCAACTGATGTGGTGAAAATTGAAATTACCAAACTTCAATGGAGCATTCCGCATGTTACAGTATCCGATGATGAAAAGCTGCAACTATTTAAAATTATCGGGAGAGGTCGCCCGATACAAATACCATTCCGCAGCTGGGACATATATGAGTATCCAGTACTACCGGAATGCACGCATCAAACCTGGTCAGTTAAGACATCCACTCAACTGGAGAAACCTCGATTAATCATCTTAGCATTACAAACGGATCGAAGTAACGATAAAACCAAAGATGCAAGCAAGTTTGATCACTGTCAACTCACCGATGTTACAGTTCATTTGAACTCAGAATCATATCCCTATGATGATTTGAATTTGAAATTTGATTTGAATAGATATGCATTGCTGTATGAGATGTATATAAAGTTTACACAATCATACTATGGTCATCAGTATCAGCCGTTCCTCACATGGGAGAAATCGAAAACCGATGCTCCGATCGCTGTCATTGATTGCTCACATCAAAATGAAACAATAAAAACTGGACCTGTTGACATAAGGCTAGAATTCAAGATATCTGAAAATATACCGGCTAATACAACAGCATATTGCCTGCTTCTACACGATCGAATAGTGGAATACAGTCCGCTGACAAGTGAAGTTAGAAAGTTAAATTAAGAAGATGGCTGTCATCGTAGACGTCCAAGGATTCAAAACAAATCTCAATGAATTCATCACTAAAGAACTGGCAATTTTAAACAATGAAAACCAGATGCAGCACTTTATATTTCAACCACCGTTCAGATACAAAGATTTGATTTCAGCAAAAAAGAGACAAGTAAAATGGCTTCAACACAATTTTCATGGATTCCGCTGGGATGATGGCTACCTACCGTATCACAAGCTGTACACTATAGTTGAACCACTGCTTCGAAACAAAACCGTCTATGTAAAGGGAGCTGAAAAAGTTCATTGGGTGCAGAAGATAGTTGGAGAGGGTGAAATCATTATTAACGTTGAAGATGAATACAACTGTGGAAAACTAATAGAGATTAACACAAATGCGCCATCTTGCCAAGTTCATATTGGACAATGTGCTATAAGAAATACTTTTATAATAAGAAATTTTATTGGAAATAAAAACAAGTGTTTATAAAACATAAGACTTTTCAATACACACATACCCCCAGAACCCTCACTGACATCGTCTAGAATCTGTTCATGGTGATGTCATGTTGTGAAATTCGAATAATGCTGATATCTACAACTTCCCTGCTAAGAAAACTTATTTAGGTGCAGCAAAACCATGATGACGTCATACCGATATCTAGAACTCTCCCGCTAATAAAAGAAAACAGCAAAATCAAGGCATGCTGGTAGTTCCGGCTAAGACCGCTAGGGTACCTTAGTCAAGAAATGGCGCGTAGAAGATTTCTGATGAAAATTTCGTCCCCCCTAATACCCCCACCCCAACCATCTAGAATCCATTGGCATGAACAAAAATTTCCTAGCGTTAACTTTAATTATTACTAATATTAGTTCAAAACCAAAAGCCTACATTTAGGCGCACCACATATCAATTTAAGGAAACCGTAGTACGGGAGCATGCTGGTAGTACCTGATAATGCCGCTAGGGCGCAGTCAAGATCAAATGACACATCCCGGTAGTACCGATTAATCCCGCCAGGGCGCAGTCGAGACTCAATGAAACCAAAGCCAACATTTAAGCGCAACACATATCTATTTAAGAAAACCGTAGTACGGGAGCATGCTGGTAGTACCTGATAATGCCGTTAGGGCGCAGTCAAGATCAAATGACATATCCCGGTAGTACCGATTAATCCCGCTAGGGCGCAGTCGAGACTCAATCAAACCAAATGCCTACATTTAGGCGCAACACATGGTGCATCCAAGGCGCAATGCTGTATCCAAGACACAAACCAATACAACCAAGGCACAAACCTACATTTAGCACGGACTCAAACCACCTAGCGACGGTGGCGAAATCCTGGAGGCTTAAAAAAGTGGTCCAGAACATACATAGCTTATCTACTCATTCATAAGTCACAATGCTTTATCGATATCAGCAAACTGAAAAAATTCAGCATACTGAAATATTTCAGTAAACTGAAAACTGAAACATCGGAAGGGCTCTCTGAATTTTTTCAGCAAAACTGAATTTCAGAGAACTGTGACATGGCTTATTTGATTGCGTGTATTTCGGTTTTCTTACATTCAGTAATCCGAATTTCTGGAATTGAGTATACTGAAATTCGGGATAATGTGACATCTGCTTTCCTGTCTATGTTGTCCATCAGCTGAGTAGGTCGTCGTGTTCTTCGTAACGATTTCACCAGTGGTATCTTTCAAACTATTTTGTCTCCTACGGAAAGCAGCAACATTCTCTCCCCAACATTTCTCTAGGGGTCATATCTTTTGCGGCTTTTTCTGTACCCAGTTCTTTTTTTTAAATACTTTATTCTTTTTTTCTTGCTGTTCTGCATACTTCACAGGATCATTTTTGATGCGGTTGTATCTAGCCCTTTCTGCTTGCCTCTTTTTTTCCAACATTTCCTCTCGTGTTAATTTCTTTTGTCTTGCCATTTTCCTAATTTTATATAACAAAAATACGCCACTATTAACTAGAAATACAAGTTTACTAGAAGGATTTCAAAATTAATGCATTAAGAATGAAAGTAGGTAGTAATATATTAGGAAGTAATTCCTCTGAAAGGACAGTAATTCGCCTGGTGCCTAATTTTACAGGGAAATTACAGTTTTTCATTTAAAAAGTAAATATTGCTATGACAATTTTATTATCTTGGTAACTTTATATATCAATTCAACTAATTATTTGATAATAATTGATAATAAAGAACGTAAATAATACTCACTTTTAGCTCAGATAACTCACGGCAGGGGAATTACAAAGTTACCGGCACCATCACAATTTAGCAGTTGCAAACAACTTTTAAGAGTAACTCTTTCAAAGATAAGCTGCGAAATTCATCATTTATAACTAAGTTCACATTGAATTGATACCAATTGCACAATAACAACGAGGGTGCGTTCGGTAATCGTACGATAATCAACGTTAAAATATTTCCAGGGTAATTACATAGAAATGGGGGTACACACGTTTAACCGTCATTTAATTTGTTATTAGTATCTTTTATAATTTAAGATATATTCAGGCGTTTAGATAATTTGTACTGTCATAAACAGCAATTTGTGCATTCAGAGTGCAGACATCCCACGATCAGTCTTCAGTCGCTTACATGTACCCTGTCTCCATAAGGGCAGTAAAATAATTAAAACATAAGAGTAATACGAACGGATATTTTCTTAACAGCTAAACATTTTACTTAAACCTATTTGTCCTTTTTCCACGAATTATACTGTCGCCGCTGCTTACAGTTCGGCCTCGCTGCGCTTTACCTCGCCCTCGAGGTGTTATATTTTGTCTCCTTGGTACCTTACCGAGGAACTTACCTATGGAAAAAGAAATAAAATATGTTTTAGTTCTACTCTTCTTCTGTATCATCTGGTGGGCTGTATAATTTTAATTTATCTTTAGAGTGGATACCGCAGAGTAGTTACGCTATGGGGGTTCCCGCATTTCGCCACAGATGGCTCAACCGTCGCTAGGTAGTTTGAGTCCATACTAAATGTGGGGTTGTGTCTTGACTGTACTGGTTTGTGTCTTGAATGCACCATTGTGTCCTGACTGGTTTATGTCTTGAATGCACCATTGAGTCCTGACTGGCTTATGTCTTGGATACACCATTGAGCCTTGACTGGCTGATGTCTTGGATGTGTCATTTGGTCTTGACTGCGCCCTAGCGGCATTAGCCGATACTACCAGCATGCTTGTGTGTGGAAGTGTCAATCATCGACGGGCTCACCATTTCTTGAGTAAGGTTACCTAGCGGGATTAGCCCGAACTACCAGCATGCCTTGGTTTTGCTGTTTTCTTTTATTAGTAGGGAAGTTCCAGATATTAGCATGACGTCATCTTGGTTTTGCTGTTTTCAAGTGCTGCACCTAAATAAGTTTTCTTAGCAGGGAAGTTGTAGATATCGGCATCATTCGAATTTCACAACATGACATCGTCATGAACAGATTGTAGAAGATGTCAGTGGGGGTTCTGGGTATCAAACATTAAATGTTGGCCTAGGCTTTTACAGGATTCGAGTACAGATGCCATTTCTTGAGTAAGGTTCCCTAGTATCATTAGTGAGTACTTCAGGCATTTAATGGTAGGTGATATGTTTCCCATCCAATGCCCTGATACAATTTAGCATATTCCATAATTTTGATTCGCGTGCAAACGTCATTTCTGGAGTAAAGTTCCCTAGTGGCATTAGTCGGTACTACCAGCATGCCTTGGTTTTGCTGTTTTCTTTTATTAGCGAGGAAGTTGTAGATATCACGTATGACGTCATCTTGGTTCTTGCTGTTTACAGGTTCTGCACCTAAGTAAGTTTTATTAGCGCGGAGGTTGTAGATATCAGCATCATTCGAATTTCACAACATGACATCACCTTGGTTTGATGTTTTCTTAGCAAATTATTATTGTTATTATTGGGTTTAGGGGGGTGCGTGTATTGATCTTTCGAGTGCAAACACCATTTCTTGAGTAAGATTCCCTAGCGGCATTAGCGGGTACTACATAATGCCATTTCTTGAGTAAGGTTACCTAGTGGCATTAGTGGGTACTACAGACATTTAATGGTAAGTAATATGTTTCCCATCCAATGCTCTCTACCGTAAAGGATTTGATACGTTCATTGTACTATAAAAGGATGACACATGAGAAATCTTCATAAATCGAAGTTGTAACTCAGCCGAAAGCACGCCGAATCCTGTGGACTTGCTGAGTAGATTAAAACTGTTCACCTGTTATCAGACCTGTTTGAAAAGCTGTTCACCTGTTTGAAAAGCTGTTAAGCTGTTATCAGAGCTGTTTTAAAAGCTGTTAAGCTGTTATTTGAGCTGTTTGAAAAGCTGTTAAGCTGTCATCGGAGCTGTTTGAAAGCTGTTAATCTGTTATCAGAGCTGTTTTAAAAGCTGTTAAGCTGTCATCGGAGCTGTTTAAAAGCTGTTAAGCTGTTATTAGAGCTGTTTTAAAGGCTGTTAAGCTGTTATCAGAGCTGTTCAAAAGCTGTTAAGCAGTTATCAGAGCTGTTTGAAAGCTGTTAATCTGTTATCAGAGCTGTTTTAAAAGCTGTTAAGCTGTTATCAGGGCTGTTTGAAAAGCTGTTCAGCTGTTATCAAAACTGTTTAAAATCTGTTAAACTGTTATCAGAGCTCTTTGAAAAGCTGTGTAAGAGTTGTTAAGCTGTCATCAGACCTGTTTGAAAAGCTCTTAAGCTATTATCAGACCTGTTCCAAAAGCTGTTTAGCTGTTACCTGAACTGTTTAAAAGCTGTTAAGCAGTATCAGGCCTGTTCGAAAAGTTATTTAGCTGTTATCCGGTTATCAGAGCTGTTTCGAAAAGCTGTTAAGCTGTTACCTGACCTGATTAAAAGCTATTCAGTTGTTATCACAGCTGTTTAAAATCTTTTATCTGACCTGTTTGAAAAGCTGTTAGGCTGTTATCAGACCTGTTCGAAAAGCTGTTTAGCTGTTATCTGACCTGGTTAAAAGCTGTTAAGCTGTTCAAGAAGCGGTTTAGCTCTTATCTGATCTGTTTAAAAGCTGTTATCCAGTCATCACACCTGTTTCGAAAAGCTGTTAAGCTGTTATCTGACCTGTTTAAAAGCTGTTAAGCAGTTATCAGACCTGTTTTGAAAAGCAATATGGAATCCCCTGTGACGTGCTTGATTATAGGGAATCAAGATTGTAGCCTCCAAGGCACACTTCCGGATGAAGGCCAAAGACCAGACGCCCTTCCGGTTTCACAGGTGATGCCAGGGGTCAAGGTCGAGTCCACGATGTGGTGGGCAAATATTATTCGGGAATTCTGGATTTAGTAGGGATATTGAATAAAAAGAATGCCATATATAAAATATAATTATTGATTTATTATAAATTGAAAAAATATTAACTGTTTAGGCCACACATACATGATGATGGTCCCTCGTTGTAAGTTCCATCCATATTTATAATCCTTCCCACGATGAAATATTTTCTCCTATAGAAAAGGGAAAAAAGGAAACACAAAGAACTAAAATCTAAATGAAATTAACAAAAAACCACTTATCTAATAGTTGGGAACTTCCGTCCGTTCATCCAGCGATGTCCAAACATTCCATCAAATAAGTGTAATACCTGAAACATATAAGAATATTATTATTCATAACAAAAATTCTACAAAACTTTTAGCTTACCTCAAAAGTATACCACCATCTCGTATATTTACAATTTCTCAGTGACAGAAAATGACATTACGTCAGTCAGCTTTCTGAGGTACATTCAGATAATGCATCAATCGTTACTAGGGCAACGCCAAAAGGCGAGAACGCATAACTGGATGCAGCAGCTATATAAAGCCGACGAGCCGCAGCAGAAAAACATTCTTGGTTCAGAGCTCATCTGATTCGGAGAATAATCCGATTAACAAGAATATCATTCCCAACCTCCAAAATAGAAGAACAATTCTATATTTCAGAGAATAATCTGAAAATTCCATCATTTCCCAATCTCCTGCCCACACCTAAGCAGAAGAATAATTCTGCTGCAGAGAATAATATGCAATCCCTTGCTCATATTTATGCAGAAGAATAATTCTGCTGCAGAGAATAATCTGCTGCTCACATTTACGCAGAAGAATAATTCTGCTGCAGAGAATAATCTGCTGCTCACATTTACGCAGAAGAATAATTCTGCTTTTCTTTGTTTGATGACAGATAGTAATTCTGATCTTCTCTCCCTTTTCAGAACGAGGAGAAAATTGGCAGCGCCTGAGCAGGAGCTCATTGATTTTGAATTTTAATTTTAATTTGTTTATTTCGTTCGGATTTTTATTGAATTTTTTTTATATTGAATTTTTAGTAGTTTGTAGGTTAGTTTTAGTAAATGAATTTGTGATATTAGTGTAAGCAATTGAATTATATATAATAAAATTTTATATTTGAATTCTTAAAAACTGAGTTGTCCATTTAAAAACCGGCACTCCCTCCCACGTCCGAGACTAGCTCTCACATTAACATTTAACTCTTAGCGTATCATTCAATGGTTGGGCTTCCTTAAATCGGTTTCCTTATAGCAAACTATTTCATTAAATGTTATTTTAGCTATAATACAATTTTTATTTACAATACATATCTGAGATTATATGTTTTCTGCGTCTGCTCCTTGCTGCTCTGATTGAATGGAGTAATGTCCCCATGGTAGAGTATCTGATGTCCGGCTCATAATATACCGCTTGTTACCATATGGACTCAATGCAATCTTCTTTTGACTGATCGTGTAGACATTATGGTTATGCGATCGTATGGAGCTCTGATTAGCAGTTAATACTCGCTTGTTATTCAAGCATTCGACGTAGTGTTCGAAATTGATATGCCTCTGGACTACATTAGCCTTTACTCCTTTTGCTTTCTTTACAGTTTTACCATCGTTTATACGCAGACTGTACATTTTTGTGCGCAAGCCAACAAATTCGCTCATGATCTTCCCATTCAGCTCATCCTTCATTAGACCAGGAATCTTTTTATTCATGAGCGGTAAATCGAACTGGTTATCTTCTGGGTAATCACTTGTATCAAATTTGTTTATATTTTGAGCCATGACACATATGCATTTTTCTCTTCAAGTTCATATATTAGAGAATCTGTATCTATATACATGACTTTACATTTATCTCCAAATTGACGCTGCATAAAACTGTAATGGAAAGAGGCATATCTTTGAAATATCGATAACTTCCATTCCAATCCGCTTCATCTTGTGTTCAGTAAGTCTAACTGGAACAACGTTGAAGGAACGCTCTTTCTCTAGAATGAATACATTTACTGGCAAATTGTTCTGTTCCTCAAATTGTTTAATTTGTTTACGCGCCATGGGAAATATTATTTCAGTTAAATTAAGCGCAGTGGAATATTGCGGATATGATGACATCCTGTCGGTGTGAACATTTGTAGGGTAGAGCGCTGATATTATGGCCCATGCGAAGCACGCTTCATCATTATTTTTTATATTAACGCAAGCTTGTTTAGAAGCAATCTCTTTTGGTAGATGTAAATAAGAAGATCCTCGGAGCTGTTCAAATTTGTTTATATGTACTGATAAATGTATTATGGAATGCAGTGCCCAGCCGCTATCTTTTTCCTGGAACTCTTCGAGCTGTGTGTGTATTGGAGCCAAAATATTTACTTTATACCACTCCTCTAAATTATCATCCGCACTGACCGGAGCAGTTCTCGTTTGGAAATATTTGATGTCTTTTATAACTTCCTTGTCACCTGTTTCCTTAATAAACTCACCGCACAAAGTTGTACTATCTTTAATATTAAATTAAGGTATTCTTAATGCGGCGCGTAAGTAATTTATATGCATCTTGCATAAATAGTTTAGGATTTATATGTTTTATATTTGCAATAACACCAGCCCAAATTCTGCCTACGAATGCTGTTTTTAATTCCTCCCATTTTACCCAATCACTTTTCTTGCACGCGTAATTCCTCCACCTCGATGGGCAGCTTTGATTAACACTCTCATCGATTTAATTTGAGCAATACAGCTCTCAAAATGTCATTTCCTGCTGCTTGAAATTTACGAATGTTTCTATTACACTCTTTAATTATATTGTTTTTATACCCTAGATGAATGTTTGCCATTCCGTTTGTAACGCACATGTTATGTACGTAAATTATACCCTGAAAAAGTATAGAAAGGGGATGATTTTACAGGCATACATACATGTTGAACATGATTAGCTTACCTTCAAAAACATTTGAAGAAAGCAAATCAGTTCCTAAAATTCACATAGAAAACCCTAAAATTTGAAAAATATTAAAAAATTGAATAAGTTCTTCAAATTCAATTCAATAAAAAATTCCAAATTATAAATTTTCACGTAAGCTAACCATGCCTAAAACATGGTTAGCTTATCTATTTAATCAGTGAAGAAAATTGCGTCAGCAATTTTCTTCACATTCCATAAATTAAAATAAAATTATTCCCATGGCAAATTTTGCCTTCAGCAAAATTTGCCAGTAGAAATATTTACTTTAAAAAAAAAATAAAGCAAAAGACAAATCGTACCTTCAGTACGATTTGTCGTGAAAATTTCAATATCTATGTACGAACGTACATACATATCACAAAAAAGCTTTCGCGACAAGAAGAGCGCGCCGCGAAAGTACATTGTATGTATACGCGCGCGGCATCGTGACGGTGGCTGATGTTTATAAAAGCATCAAATTTCAAGCCTCCGTCCAACGAAAAATATTCTGGACTTGTTTAATCAAGTCCAGAATAAATGAAAATTTTCTCAGGGTGAAAATGCAACTATGCATTTTTTACCCTGAACGAAGGCTCTTGATCGCGACAAAAGTGATCAAGAGCCGAGTTTGATTTTTAACTTGAATAACGGCGGTTCGGGAGTTGGTTAAAAAATCTCGTGGAGAACGCGGCAGGAAGATTTTATAGAGACGCAGTCGAATTTTTAAATAAATAAAACGAGTTGTGTTTTAAAAAATTAGGTACGTGACGGTTGTAATTACCCATCGAAAGGTGAACTCGGTTTTTTGGTGTTCGATTTTAAAAAAACTTCGGTCGGCATGGACACTGGCCTACGGTTGTAAGAAAAAAAAAGGGGGTTGTCAAACACAAAACGGTGAATTTAAAACCAAAGCTTAAAAAAGAGAAATTAATGAAAACAAGAAGCAGTTGTAGTTATTATAAGGGGTCAGTTTGTGAATCTTAATTAAGAAAATAAAAAAAAATTGTGAATTATACTGAGAAGTGAATGGTTAATTATAAAGAATAACAAAAAATTAAAAGATTGTGTTTGACTTCTGGTATACCATTGAGTGTTTGATACACTATTAGAAATAATAAAAAGATTACCACAGTGAAAACAGAGAAAACAGTGTTTGGATACGAATTCTGCCAGTCCCAAAAAGGTACGTAACAAAATTGGCGCAGCCGGTAGGATAGAGGAAGCCCACTTTACAAAAAACAAAAGTATAAGCGCTCGAAAACCCTCTATCCTACGAATCAAAAGGAGTTGAGGACGAAATCGAATACTGGGCAAGACACCCTACCCTTCGCCTGAAGTTGAGTCTGGCTTCAGGAGTATTTCGATCTAGTCGGCTCCCAACGCTCGGGGTCGGACAGCTTTAACTGCCTCTGTTTGAAAAACACGCAGCCACCCCCTCATCAAAGCACAAAGTGCCAACGTGGGACAATAGCGGGCTTCAGCCCAGCCCAAGAACATAAGACGTCCACAGCCGAAAATTTCAAAGCGAAACTTGAAGGAAGAATCCTCAACCGACAATCTGCGATCCGGAGCTGAAAGGGACTTCGAAGTATGCAACGCGCCCCCCTTTCAGCTTTTATCCAGGGGAATTTAAGAAGGCCACGGGCCCCCCCGGCAGCAAAAGAACTTCAATCACAAAAACCAGCGATCCTGAATTGAGAGGGACCTCGAAGAAGGCAATAAGCCCCCCTCTCAATTTGAACCAAGGGAATTAAGACGGCAGAAGCCCCCCTAGCTGCAAATTCTACATACGGTGGTCCATGAGCGAGGAAAGCTCCCACCAGGAGACGCCGCCGGAAATCTCACCAATTCCACCAACTCCACAACAATCTTCCTCACCGGGCGACGCACAGGAAGATCCGTCCCGGTACGAAGGAGGCAACGAGGGAGCAACATCTGCAACAGAGGGTGCTAATCAAACACCCTCAACAAATTCAACAGCACCAGGAGTAACATTAAGGAGTGGGACAATCCTTACAGGTCCCCCACAAGTAAGACCTTCTAATTTAAACTTAGAAAATTATTTAAAATATCTAGAGGGGAAAGTGCGAGATTCCTCCGAACTTTCTGTTATACAGTGCGATTCTATCGATAAACAGCTCAAAAAGACCCGTGAACGGCGTCTTGAGCAAATCGCGCAATTCAAAGAAAGTACGGAAAAATTTAAAGAAAGCTTAAAGCAGTTTGGGGAACTCTCGCACTCTCTCGAAACAGAAATTACAAATAATAGTGTAGAATTAAGAGAAGGTGCCATTGAAGACAGTGTCAGTGATTCCACCGTGAGTGAAATCCTATTGAATTGGCTGGGCGACTCCCTTTTGGAAACCAGCATAGAAGAAACTAGCTCCCCAAAAGTATCAAACTTAAGCTTCAGAATCCCCAATATAAACATGGCAGACTACGCGAAAATCGCCAAGTTAACTGCCCAGCTCGTTCCCCTATTCTCGGGAGAGCAGCACCCAAAATTGAGCCTTGAGCTCCAAACTTTCCTAGGATGCTGCTGGCAGGTAATCCAGTGCATTTCGGTGGAGGAACTATCGGCATTTTTGCAAATCTTCCCCACCAGACTCCGGGGCGAAGCTTACCAGCTTTTTGCCTAAAATATGCCTACTACTTTCAAAGAGGTAGAAGAACGGCTAAATCGTAACTACCTGCCTAGAGAAACTTACCAGGAACTGGTAAATAAATTAATCACTACAAGGCAGTATCCTTTGGAAAATCTCACAGCCTTCACGGCACGAGTAAAACAAATGCTGGTACTCTGTAATGAAGCAGCAGAGTCCAAATATGGCGCTACAGCAGCCCCCGCTGTGAAAACACAGCTAGAAGACTTCGCGAAAAACGCACTAAAAACCGGAGTCAATAACCCGTATATGTGCCAATATCTTCTGACCATGACAGACCTTCTTCTGACCATGACCTCGTACAAAGAGCACTTGACATGGAACGTCTCCAGCAAAGTGCTCTGTTCCTGCAACCTCCAGGATAATTCCAAACAAATATGATGCAGAATACATTGCCAAATTCTGCCAGTACCAGTGTACCAAATAACGCACCATTAACTCAAAGTAGTACCCTAGTAAATCAAAGCGTATATAATCCTGGCATCATATCCTACTCACAGGATCCCCGGCAAAACAATATGCCCATCAACCCAAGCAGTCACATACCAACGTCACAGTTCACACAGGCCGGCACAGCATACATCAAACAGGAGCCAAGATCTCCTAATAAAAATTATAATGTACCAAATAAAAATAATTATTTAAATAAAATCAGTTGTAGTTTTTGTAATCTAAGAGGCCACACATATGCTGATTGCCTCAAAAGGAAAAATACGCCTTATTGTGTGAACTGTAAAATGTATAACCATGACGTGCGTGACTGCAGGAAAAACAATAATAGTTTCCAGAGACCACACAACAATGGTGGACCATCGAATCAACGCCCTAGAGAGCCGCAGAATTCCAATAACAATTCCAGAGTATATAACGTAAGAAAAAAGTGTGAATTTTGTGGTCGTTCTGGACATGCAGTAAATAACTGCCAACAAAAACGTAAATGGGAGGCCCGGAGTCAGGGAAACGACGTACAGTCGACCCAAAACTCCCCGGCTCGACTATAAATCTCCCGTCTAATAAAATAGGGTCCCCTCAGCAGCCCGATTCCAGTGTCGCTACAGTAAAACTACCCTTAGACATAGGCCTGAACGGCCAAGCTAAACTAGTAGTAGACACAGGCGCTGAGGTTAGTATAATAAAGAAAAGGTCATTAAAAGATCTCAAAGAAATTAACCACAATGAGGCATGTACACTTCAGACCCCATTTGGTACCGGAAAGACGCTGGGAAATTGCCAGGGAAACTTCGTTTTCAAAAACAAAATTCCCTGCAAGTTTCAAGTCGTAAAGAACTTGCCTGGCCTTTCCGATGATGGACTTCTAGGAAATGATTTCCTAGCAAAAAACTGTAACGTTGAGGGTCCTAATAAGGCACTAAGGTTTCCTCGCACGGAAACTAATCCAGACGAATTTGCTTTGCCATTAGAGTTTGTAACGGACAAGCCACATTCTGAAAAAGCAGTCGAAGTAAGAACACTTGTAGAAGAGGTAGAGTCTAAACAGGCTGAACTATCCACCTGCAGTGTCTTCAAGGCTTCTCAAACAAGAAAAGCTGGCTGTCAAGCTCCAAAAGAGCCCAAGGAATGTGAAAAAGGCTGTCTGGGCGAACAAGAGACCGATGAAATCGGGCGGCAATTGGTTACCCTTAAAAAACCAATCTGCATACCTGCGCGCTCTCAAATTGTTGCCCCAGTCCCGTTACAAACTCAAGAAGAAATGCTCTGTTTATCACAAGAGATAAGCGATGGAGTCTTCTTGGCAAACAGTTTGCTGTCATCTGGAGAAGAATTAGTGCTGGTCAGTATTCTCAACGCTAACAGTCATCAAGTAGTCATACATAGCTTAAAGTTACAGCTATTTCCAATAAACGACTACATCATAGTCCCATTAACACACACAAAAGACCACAAAAGAACACACATTCCACTACCAAATTTAGAGGCAATATCAAACAACACAAGAGACGGAACTGAGTGTCTAAAGCCTGCCAAAAAGGTGCATATAACTCTTCCGTCCAAAATCCCGAGGCATAAATCACTCTTAAACAAACAACGGCCATATAAAAACGGTAGCGAGTCGCTAAAGCCTATATTAAAGGTGCATATTACTCCACCGTCACACAACACAAAAAATTCTACATGGTCAAAAAGCAGTAGCATTGACGCGCATGAGTATCCCATACAACCTAAGGCAAAGACCACACAGGTGTACCAAACTCAGCCGTCAACAAAGCAGGAAGCAAATACCCTGCCAATTACTAAGAACAACAAAATAAAGCCTCGAAAGGAATCACAGAAGCCTCATCTATTTACAGGTCAAAAACCTAAAAGGAAGAATAAGTCAAACCAAGGTTCAGCCGACAAAACGGCAATTTTACAACATGTACGATATCTATACCCGGATAATGAGACTCCGGACGACCCAAAACAATATCCGCGTATTTCTAGGTTAGAGCAAGAACTCAAACTAGACCCTAATTTAACCGCGGAAGAAAAAATTTCGATATCAGAACTCTGCGAAGAGTATAACGATATCTTCTTCCTCAAAGGTGACAAACTCACCTATACAAATGCGATAACGCATAATATTCCATTGGTGCAAGATCAAGCACCAATCAATCAAAAAATGTACCGCTTACCTGAAACACAGCGGAAAGTCATCAACGAGCAGCTAAAAGAAATGCTAGACAGCGGGATAGTCCAGTCTAGTAAGAGCCCTTGGAATTCACCTCTACTAGTTGTCCCCAAGAAAGCGGGACCTGACGGTGAAAAAAGGTGGCGCGTCGTTGTCGATTTTCGTAAATTAAACGAAAAGACAATTGGAGATGCATTCCCGCTACCCCGAATCGAGGATATTCTCGACCAACTAGGTCACGCAAGGTATTTCACCACACTCGATTTGGCCAACGGCTATCACCAAGTCCTTGTCGACAAAAAAGATCGACATAAAACTGCTTTCAGCACAAGTTATGGGCACTACGAGTTCAAGCGTATGCCATTCGGGCTCAAAGGAGCCCCCCGCCACATTTCAACGCCTAATGAATTTCATCCTAACAGGCCTACAAGGCCTCGAATGTTTTGTCTACCTAGATGACATTGTCATCTATGGAAAAATTTAAACGACCACAACGAAAAGTTGAGGAAAGTCTTCAATAAGTTGAGAGAAAACAACTTAAAACTGCAGCCAGAAAAGTGCCAGTTTCTACGAAGAGAAGTTGTTTACCTAGGACATAAATGTTCTAGCGAAGGAGCCCTACCAGACCCAAGTAAGACGGCCTGCGTCCAAACATTTCCTGTTCCAAGAACAGTAAGGCAAGTCCAGTCATTTTTAGGACTTGCCAATTACTACAGGAAATTCATTCCAGACTTCTCCAAAATTGTACGTCCAATCACAAATTTACTCCGAAAGGATGTAAAATTCACTTGGACAGAGAAATGCCAAGAAGCATTCCAAAGCATAAAAAATGCTTTAATTTCTCCACCACTTTTAATTTACCCAGATTTTTCGAAATCTTTTAATCTCACTACAGACGCAAGTAACGAGGCTCTAGGAGCTGTTCTTTCTCAAGGAGAAGTCGGAAAGGACCAGCCCATTGCCTATGCAAGCCGCACATTAAACAAAGCCGAAAGAAATTACTCTACTATAGAGAAAGAGTTATTGGCTATTGTCTGGGCTACCAAGAATTTCAGGTGCTATCTTCAAGGCCGGAAATTCACGGTCTATACTGACCATAAACCTCTCAAAGGTGTCTTCAATGTGAAAGACCCTACTTCCCGTTTGGTGAGATTTCACCACAAATTATCTGAATTCGATTACAACATCGAATATAAACCAGGGAAGTACAACACTAATGCCGATGCACTAAGTCGCATCCCTCAAGCAGTAAAAGAAGACAGTTTAGGCAATACCTTAACGGTAGAAGCCCTAGTCCACCACACGATGGACTCAGATGTGGAGGAAAACAATTCCACAAATAACAAGAGAAAGAAGAAATCCGCTCATTGTTTCGTCGTGACTCGAGCTCAGAAGCAAAAGGCTCAAGAGACAGTAAATAGCTCCAGTGTGGAGACAGAAGAGCACACGAAAGCGGACCAAAACGAAATTCAACACACTGAGGCGGAAACACTAAACCCAGCATCGCTTGATCAAAAAGTAGGTACTGGTAAGACACCCGAAGTTATCACGAGCCCTATGGAAATCCGAACAATCTTAAAAGATTATCACGATTCTCCATTTGGTGGCCATCAAGGTGTCATAAAAACTTACAAACGCATAAGACGCAAGTATTGGTGGAGACACATGCTTAGCGATATTAAAAAATACATTAAAAAATGCCTAAAGTGCCAGACGATGAAAGCATCTCCACAATATAAAATGCCAATGGTCATCACGGACATCGCAGAGCAACCGTTCGACAAAGTTTACCTCGATATTGTAGGTCCATTAGAAGAGACCACATCAGGTAACAAATATATCTTGACCTTCCAAGATAATTTAACAAAATTTGTCGACTGGTATGCAATACCTAATGCAGAAGCAGTCACAGTAGCGCAAGTTTTCTTTGATGAAATCGTTACGCGCTATCGCATACCCAAAAGAATACTCACCGATCAGGGAACAAATTTCCTGAGTGAATTATTCAAAAGAGTATGTAAGCTTCTAAAGGTAAAGAAGTTACAGACTTCGGCATACCACCCACAGTCTAACGGAGCACTAGAGCGTGCCCACAGGCCACTGATTGAATACCTGCGAACAATCGTAGATGAAAATCCCAAAACATGGGACCAATACCTACGAACCGCTGCATTCGTGTATAACAATAGTGTACACGAGGGTACTAAACTTACCCCAATGGACTGCCTATACGGCTTCACAGCGGATGTCCCATCAAATTTAAAACGGGATCCCGAACCCGTTTACAATCATGAGAGCTACTATCATATACTGAAGTATAAGCTCCAAAAATCATATGCCACGGCAAGAAAGAACTTATTGGCAAGTAAACAGCGCTCAAAGGGGTACTACGATAAGACAGTACGGCCCCTAACTTTCCATGTAGGAGACAAGGTCCTCATCAAGAATGAAAGCAGAAAACATAAGCTTTCCCAAATCTGGGTAGGACCTTATCAGGTAATCGCAATACCAAGTGATGTGAATACCACAATCAAAATTGGTAAGCGAACGGTAACGGTACATAATAACCGTTTGAAACCATATTTCGAATAAAAATATATCAAACAAAAATGAACCAGGTTGACTTGAAATTCCCACTATAGTATCCATTAAACCTTATTTCAATACCTCCCCATAAACATTTGCGGTGGAGTCACTCCACTGCCCAGTTTAAATCGGCACAATGTACGTACAAGTATGCTTAAAGGATTGTTTTCTTCTCCTGAATTGTCCACAGAAATGGCGCTAAAATTCATCATAGTTGTCCTCTTCATCCAGTACACAACTGGAGCAACCGCTGACAAACCTTATGTAATAACCCAACTAAATGGCTCGGGTATATTTTTCGAGGACCTAGGAAATCTGATGGTATATCATGACACCTGGAATGTCCTCACCGAGATAGACTTGGAAGAACTAGATGCACAGATAAAGCTAGCAGAATATGCAGAGCACTTAGTGCATAAACTCTGCATAAATATAACAAACCCAGAAGATCTCTGTAACGTGCAGCAACTACACATACACGCTATTATAGACAGCGTACGAAAGCGCACGGAAACTATTAGGGAACTAGTACCAGGAAAACGCAAGGCCAGATCACTATTTGATGGAATAGGCAATGCCATGCACTATTTGTTTGGAACTATGGACAGCAACAACGAAAAAGAAATTTACAGCAGGTTAGAAGAACTTGAATCGAATACACAAGCCCTAGCCGAGCTAGAGAAACAACAAATCAGTGTGGTAAAAACTACCTTGGAAAAGATTCAAAAACCGCTGGCAATGTTAATAGACAGACAACAAAAAATAGCACACCAGATAAACGATCTCCACCATGTGGCCGATGATTTAACTAGGAGGCAATTGAGACAAGAGATTATATCAAGCTTATTGCTCCAAATCATCGAAGTTGAATATCGACAACAAGCCCTCCTGGATATAATAATGGCTAGTAAAACCAATCATATTCATCCACTCCTAATGTCTCCCAAAAATCTGTTGGAGATATACCGCAAGATGGCCTCGAATTGCCCAAATGACCAAAATTGTCTATCTGTCCTATATCAGACAGCAGGAGCTCAGTCGCTCCTTATGCAGAATAAATTGGTGGTGAGAATTACTCTCCCAATTTTTAATCTGCCAAAAATGAGGCTACAACAGATTCAATGCTATCCTGTATCCAAGTCTGCAAATTACTCATTAATTCCAGACCCTGGTTATTCATACATAGCCAATAGCGAAAAAACTCAGGAATTTCTCTTATTAAGAGGCGATGACATGAAAAATTTCAAAAAAATAACAAGTAATTTGGAAGAAAACACGTATGTAGGCCGGCTGAACACGCCTATAATCAAAGCGGCAAGTCCAACGAATGTGCCATTAAATTGCTATACAACCCTCTAAGTGAAGTGCCCAAATGCAAGACCAGAGTACAAATCCCACAAAAAGACATGCTGATCAAATTAAGTAAGCCCAATACGTGGCTATTTTCTTTTATCACCTCCACGGTGCTACACATCACATGTCCAGATCACTTTGTAATCTCGAAACTGGAAGGACAAGGGATATTAGAGATAACGCAACCATGTCAAGTTCAAATAGGTGACAAAGTGCTTAAATACGAAGGTCAGAGTAAATTTCCACTAAAAATTACCCAGCCGAATCAGTTTCCTGAGCTCAACCACTCTCTACTCAAAGTAAACCTGACTGAAATTTTACAAGGAACTCAAAACCACAGTCTGGGGAAAATCGAAATCTTAACGGGAGACGATACCCATAAATCAATTTATACCGACACCCATTCGCTGGAAGAAATCCAAAACAAAATTACTAAATACCAGGAAAAGGTATCGAACAGAAACTCCCATATCCTGTCCACAACTTCTCTATCATTCACGAGCCTACTAGTTCTGGCCATAATGATTGCTGTGGCAGTAAAATATCTACACCCTGCTGTCATCAATATGAGACAACAGAGAAATCAACCACAAGGTAACCCCGAAATTTCATCAGAGGGAATTCCTTTAGAAGAGCGAACTCCTGCTCCCCAACCCAGCTTAAGGCGAGCCAGAAGCCTCTCCAAAACAAAATCAGTCCAAATCGTTTAGAAATGCGAAACTGACACTGTCAACATTGGTCACTCGATCAAAGTAAATTTATAGACAAAAGAAAACCTGGTCACATGTACAAAACATATGAATAACTAACAACAACGATTTGTAGAAAAAAAAATGGTATTATAGTTACATAACAAAATAAGTTAAAATAAATAACTGCATGTAAAGAAAAATAGAATAGAAGTAATTTTAAATAAAATAAAAGTAAACAAATCATTAAGGATAAAGTACCCAAAAATGCATGGAGTAAAAATAAAATGAAAGATATGAAATTCACAAATAGATAAAAAGAAAAATTAGAGAAAGCATGCCTCTGCAAAAGGAAAGAACTAAATATAAATAACAAATTAATAAGTAAAAATAAGAAGTTTACTGGGTTACTAATAGTAACAAAATATAAGATAAACAATAATAATAATAACTAGTATTAGAATAACAATACAAAAAAAATAAGTGCATAACTACATAACTACATAAGATAATCAGTTCTTAGGCTAAACAAAAAAACTGTGTATTTTCGATAATTTGAAAAAAAAAAAAAAAAATTAGAACAAAATTAACAACAACGACTACAACAACAGTAATAAATAAGATGAGAAAACTTAAGGAATTATTTCTCTTACTCCTAAAACAAAACAAACAAATAAAATGCTAAAAACAAGTTAGAAATAATTTCAAGTATAATTTTATAATAATTTGACGAATATCTAGGTAATTAAGCAGAAAAAAGGCGCAAAATATAAAAGAGAAAATACACACACACACACACTCAAACAAACACATCTACACTTACACACAGTAACAGACATAAAGTACACTAAAATTAATTACATATAAAAAAAAAAATTATATAAATATAGTAATATTGAAAAAGCGCTGTAGTATAATAATATCGAAGCATTTTTTATTGAAGAATCTAACTTAATAGATATATTTACGATAAATGAAAAAATTACCTAGTTACTAGATATATTTTTATTATATGTAAAATTAATCGTTAAGCTTTTTTTTTATTACACTCTGACCCCATAAAACATAAAAAAAAAAAAAAAAAAAAAATTTGGAAACAACCAAAATTTTATAAAAATAAAAAAATGTTGTAAACCGCGACCGAGACCCGATCCGCCAAATTATTACCAGACCCAATAGACCTAAAAACAAATTCAAAAAAGAATAAAATAATACAAACTATTACAACGACAACTTCCCCTGAGAATTATTCCTCTTCAAAGAATAATTCTCTTTTTCTCAGGGGGAAGGATTGTTATGTACGTAAATTATACCCTGAAAAAGTATAGAAAGGGGATGATTTTACAGGCATACATACATGTTGAACATGATTAGCTTACCTTCAAAAACATTTGAAGAAAGCAAATCAGTTCCTAAAATTTACATAGAAAACCCTAAAATTTGAAAAATATTAAAAAATTGAATAAGTTCTTCAAATTCAATTCAATAAAAAATTCCAAATTATAAATTTTCACGTAAGCTAACCATGCCTAAAACATGGTTAGCTTATCTATTTAATCAGTGAAGAAAATTGCGTCAGCAATTTTCTTCACATTCCATAAATTAAAATAAAATTATTCCCATGGCAAATTTTGCCTTCAGCAAAATTTGCCAGTAGAAATATTTACTTAAAAAAAAAAATAAAGCAAAAGACAAATCGTACCTTCAGTACGATTTGTCGTGAAAATTTCAATATCTATGTACGAACGTACATACATATCACAAAAAAGCTTTCGCGACAAGAAGAGCGCGCCGCGAAAGTACATTGTATGTATACGCGCGCGGCATCGTGACGGTGGCTGATGTTTATAAAAGCATCAAATTTCAAGCCTCCGTCCAACGAAAAATATTCTGGACTTGTTTAATCAAGTCCAGAATAAATGAAAATTTTCTCAGGGTGAAAATGCAACTATGCATTTTTTACCCTGAACGAAGGCTCTTGATCGCGACAAAAGTGATCAAGAGCCGAGTTTGATTTTTAACTTGAATAACGGCGGTTCGGGAGTTGGTTAAAAAATCTCGTGGAGAACGCGGCAGGAAGATTTTATAGAGACGCAGTCGAATTTTTAAATAAATAAAACGAGTTGTGTTTTAAAAAATTAGGTACGTGACGGTTGTAATTACCCATCGAAAGGTGAACTCGGTTTTTTGGTGTTCGATTTTAAAAAAACTTCGGTCGGCATGGACACTGGCCTACGGTTGTAAGAAAAAAAAAAGGGGGTTGTCAAACACAAAACGGTGAATTTAAAACCAAAGCTTAAAAAAGAGAAATTAATGAAAACAAGAAGCAGTTGTAGTTATTATAAGGGGTCAGTTTGTGAATCTTAATTAAGAAAATAAAAAAAAATTGTGAATTATACTGAGAAGTGAATGGTTAATTATAAAGAATAACAAAAAATTAAAAGATTGTGTTTGACTTCTGGTATACCATTGAGTGTTTGATACACTATTAGAAATAATAAAAAGATTACCACAGTGAAAACAGAGAAAACAGTGTTTGGATACGAATTCTGCCAGTCCCAAAAAGGTACGTAACACACAGAAATAATGATGGTAGAGCAAAATGGATTGGATACCCTCGCATAAAATTAAAAGTTATTTTGATTTTTGCATGTCCGTCTGTCCGTCCGTCCGTGCGCACGATAACTCGAGAACGCGTTCACTTAGAAAGCTGAAATTTTGTACATGGACATTAAAAAAAAAGTAAAATTAAGTTCGAAAATGAGACAAATCGGGCAACTTCTTCGTGGGGTTGCCATACAAAAATTTCGTTTTCCACTATATATTTGGACACTACCTGAGAACACGTCGACATAGAAAGCAGAGATGCGGTACATTGTGTTTTCATAGTAAAAGCAAATAAAATTTCAAAAATGGACTAAATCGGGCAACCACTTCTTGGTGTTGCCATATACATTTTTTTTTGTTTTTTACATATACTTTGAAAACGATCAGTCCTAGACATTTTTATTGTACTAAAGGCTTCTTCAAAATAAAAAATCCTATAAAATTGGTTATAATCATTTTTTCTGTCCGACGAGCCGTTCTAGAAATATATGCTAGAAACCAATGCAAAAAATCAAAATTCCTCTAATGGGTGACCATACGAAATTTCATACGGGCATTTATCTAGGGTATCATAAGAATTGGTCTTAGACCAATTCTAGCTTTTTCACTTGTTATTCACTGAATTTGTTAAACATTAAACCACATCTTTTCGCAAATTTTCAATTATTGTAAAACTTTTATTTACTAGCGCGCTCGACATTTTTATTGTTATGTACTATTACGGAGGCTCACTAAGACTGACTGATGACCCTCAAGAGTTTACTCGCGCTTTTATAGGAGCAGCTCGTAAACATAAATGATCCTGCTACGTGCTAATTCTTGCACACGTTAGCAAAAAAAATTTTTTTGATAGTGTTTACTTTAAGCGAATTTTCTTACAGGAAGTGAGGCAAACTGCAGCGGCCGTTTGTGTCGTTGGAATATTTCGTTAATTCGTTTGTTTACGTTCGTTTATTATCTCAGCTCGTTCTAATGATTCTGCTTCGCATTTTATAAAATTTAACAAAATCTTTATTTGAGAATGACATTCGATGGAGCCCGCCGTTATATCAAGTACTGTTGTTTCAGATTGCACAGCAGTCGTGCTCTGTGGCTCTAAGTTTTTCCGATGATAAGCAGCTCATAAATCACTAGGAAGAGCCTAAAGTATAATGGATCTTAACATTATACTGTGTTGTGCGGGAGTAACATTCAATGCATTAAGGGATCTCATTGTAGAAGTGAGTTGGCTATATAAACGTCGAAGAGCAACCGCATCACTTCTAGATTTAATAGGATGTATGGCCATCATCTGTTGTATGTATTTGTCGATGATGCGATCAGGACAGCCATACTCTTCTTTTAACATCTCTATCGCTTCGTTGTAGCACGCTTCAGAAGGGGTTAAGCCTGCTATTGTTGCCGCAGCTTTTCCCGTTAATACAGTCTGCAGATAATTAAATTTTGTGGAGATATTTAGAGATGAATTCAAATGCACTGAAGTCCGAAATTGTTCCCAAAAGGGTAACCATTGGCTGAATTCGCCGTTGAATCTTATCAGCTCTAGTCTTGGTAATTTTACAGCCGATGAGCTGCTTGTGTTGTCAGTTATGGTATGAATCGATGAACTATTTCCACTTGCTTGTTCTTGTATGTTTGGAGCCTGAAGGGCAGTTGCAGGGCGACGCAAAACATTGAGTCTGTACTCTAATCGTGCTATTACCGCTGTGGCCTTTTCGTCGTACCCAACTATGCTGTTACATTCTGCAGTGTGATTATCTTCTTTGATAAGGGGACATACGGTTTATGAGCTTCCTTTAGGGCTGCATGACAAGCTTTTACCTTTGTAAGATGTATCTCTAATTCCTCTTGGACTGTCTCGCTATCAGTTAACACACACGACATTTCTACATAGCTGCCTTCACGATTTCGTTAATTGTCCGCGGCACGTTGCGCGATACGTGATATCCATGCTTTCTCTTTTTTGCGTTAAATAGCGTTTTCGATTAAAAAATATTAGGTCCGTTAACGTTGCGTTAAACTCGCGTGAATCGTTGACTCCTACATACCCGCTTCGCGTTTCCCGAGTTTCGGTACCATATAAAAAATGTGAAAGGAGCGTGAAATTAAAGACACGAGTAAAACCAAACGATTTCTATATTTCTTTATGGTTACAAGTTTGAGTTCATATCGATATAAGTCTTCTTCGAGTACTTTCGGCGATGCGAGCGCAATAAACATCGGTGATGAACTGATGAGTAATGATGAGTCGGTTGATAGATGATGAACTTGGGCGATGGGTGTATTGGTGAAGATCAAAATGGAATTGATACGCTCAGCATTTTCTACACCAGTAAATGCCACCAGGGGACCTTGCTCAAGAAATGGTGTTTGCACTCGAAAGAGCAACTGTGACTATTCAATAGACGCACCCCGAGGAGCCAATAATAATAATAATTTGCTAAGAAACCACCAAACCAAGGTGATATCATGTTGTGAAATTCGAATGTGCTGATATCTACAACAGCACTTGAAAACAGCAAAACTAAGATGACGTCATGCTTATATCAAGCACTTCCCCGCTAATAAAAGAAATCAGTAAAACCAAGGCATGCTATTAGTTCCGGCTAATGCCGCTAGGTAACCTTACTCATCGATGCTATGCTATTTTCTTATGCTGGAGAGTGCTGTAAGTGATCTCGTATCCCCAAGCACGAGATGAACAAAATTGGTAGTACCAGCACATGCCACCAGGGGACCTTGCTCAAGAAATGGTGTTTATACTCGATAGAGCAACTGTGACTTCAATACACGCACCCCCGGGACCCAATAATAATAATGATTTGCTACAAAAACATCAAGCCAAGGTGATATTATGTTCCAACCTGTAGAGGATTTTTGATGAAAATTTCGTCCCCCATCCCACCCCACACCACAATGAACAAAAATAACTTGAATTATTAATACGCTAATATCTCGAAAACCAGAGCCCGTAGAGGATTTCTGATGAATATTTCATTACACCTTCCCTACCCTATTATTATAAATAACACCCTCCCCCCCCCCCCCCCCCCCCACCCCCACCCAACATCTAGAATCCATTGGCATGAACAACAATTTCCTACTGTTAACTTTAATTATTACTAATATTAATTCAAAACGAAAGACTACATTTAGGCGCAACACTTGAAAACAACAAAAGCCTACATTTAGGCGCACCACACATCCAAGAAAAACTGTAGCATTTTGCTGCTACGTGTGGGCAAAAGTGAAGCAAGAAACTTCCCAAAACCATAGCATGCTGCTACGTGCGGGCACAAGTGAAGCAAAAACCTTCACAGCTACGATCTCCGAGATGAAATATAAGTGAACTCCAGAAACAAAATCGAACCTATGCTATTTCCCTATGCTGCAGAGTACTTCACAAATATATAGAACTGAAAGTGATCTCGTATCCCCAAAACTCGAGATGAAAAATGTTGATGTCTACTTAGAGGCTACGAGTCTGAGATGAAAAATAAGCGAACTCCAGAAAAAAAATTGAAAACCTATGCTATTTCCCTATGCTGGAGAGTGCTAAAAGTGGTCTCGTATCCCCAAAGTATCGCCAAGATAGATTCGAGATGAAAAATAAGCGAACTTCAGAAACAAAATCGAAATCCTATGCTATTTCCATATGCTGGAGAGTGCTAAAAGTGGTCTCGTATTCCCAAATTGGTCTCGTATCCCTAACATCCCAGACATAAACCAGTACAGCCAAGACATAAACCCACATTTAGTATGGACTCAAACCACCTGGCGATGGTGGCGCCATCTGTGGCGAAATCCTGGAAGCTAAAAGGGTGGCCTGGTATGAACACTCACATCGCTTAATAGTGATAATTGATTATTGCTCACACCTTGTTTTGCTTTCAGCCAAAGTTGTTGTTTGCAGATGAAGTGAACCTACTTTCCTTATGTAATCTATTGGATTCACTTTTGATATATATCATGAAGCTTTCCTAATCATATTATGTAATTTTTTCAGCTGTGCCTGTTCAAATCACTTTCAGGCTAGGCTAACAATGTACTCTAGAAAGATTTCGTGTGGCAAAACTGGTCGTGCTATTACACCCTATCACCAAAAATTTGATGAAAAGTCTTTTACTGTACCCATACAACTTTCAGTACTGATCTAAATCAACATATCATACTATATTAGTATCACCCGACATTGATATCATAGATCATCAAGGTTTTAAATTTAAGCCGCCCAAAAAGAAATTTTCAATTATAAGTTACACTACTCATCTAAGACATCATATCCAACAGATTAATATCATTTGTTCTTGCTATTGTTTTCAGCTAAAGAAATTGGAAATCTTACATTAAAAAACATAAATCGATCAATTTGTTTACTTTACTCGGCTGCTGTGCGAATTTGTTTACATTATTCGACTGCCATTTTTTACTTTACTGGACTGTGCGAATTTGTTTATGCAAGGAATCAAATTAGAAGAGCAAAATTAGGCATTTACTAATTTCCATTACTTATCTAAGTCAACATATCTACCCTACATTCACCAGCTTCGCCTGATGTATTTTTAGATATATGATTACATGATGCAATCTTGTTTATAAAACACCTACAGATTAATATAATCAAATCTTTAATGCACAACTTAGTAGTTACACTATGTATGTTCTGGCCCACTGTTTTAGCTTCCAGGATTTCGCCACAGATGGCGCCACCGGCGCTAGGTGGTTTGAGCCGTAATAAATGTAGGTTTTTGTCTTGGATGTATTGGTTTGTGTCTTGGATACACCATTGCGCCTTGGATGCACCATTGTGTCTTGGGTGCACCATTGAGTCTCGACTAGCGGGATTAATCGGCACTACCGGGATTAATCGGTACTATCGGGATGTATCATATGATCTTGACTGCACCCTAGCGGCATTAGCCGGTACTACCAGCATGCTCCGGTACTACGGTTTTCTTGGATAGATATGTGGTGCGCCTAAATGTAGGCTTTTTGTTTTGAACTAATATTAGTAATAATTAAAGTTAACGCCAGGAAATTTTTGTTCATGCCAATGGATTCTAGATCGTTGGGGTGGTGGTATTAGGGGGGACGAAATTTTCATCAGAAATCCTCTACGGGCTCTGGTTTTCGAGATATTAGCGATTTTACCTTTTCAGACATAGTTAATATTATAAATAATGCAAGCTACCTAGGATAGTTTTGTTCATGTCAATATATTCTAGAAGGTGTTATAGGGGGGGTGAGAGGGGGGATAACATTTTCATCAGAAATCCTCTACGGGCTATGGTTTTCGATATATTAGCGATTTTACCTTTTTAGATATAGTTAATATTAGTAATAATTCAAGTTTTTTTGCTCATGGGGGTGCTGCGTCTAACTGTAGGCTTTTTTATTATGATTGTTCTTGAGCGTCTAAATGTAGGCTTTTGGTTTTGAACTAATATTAGTAATAATTAAAGTTAAGACATTTGTTCGGGCGCAAACGCCATTTCTTGAGTAAGGTTCCCTAGCGGCCTTAGCCGGAACTACCAGCATGCATTAGCGGGAGAGTTCTAGATATTGGCATGACGTTATCATGGTTTTGCTGTTTTCAAATCCAGCACGTTTTCTTAGCAGGGAAGTTGTAGAAATCAGCATTATTCGAATTTCACAACATGACATCACCGCATGAACAGATTCTAGACGATGTCAGTGAGGGTTCTGGGGTATGTGTATTGAAAAGTCTTATGTTTTATAAACACTTGTTTTTATTTCCAATAAAATTTCTTATTATAAAAGTGTTTCTTATAGCACATTGTCCAATATGAACTTGGCAAGATGGCGCATTTGTGTGTTAATCTCTATTAGTTTTCCACAGTTGTATTCATCTTCAACGTTAATAATGATTTCACCCTCTCCAACTATCTTCTGCATCCAATGAACTTTTTCAGCTCCCTTTACATAGACGGTTTTGTTTCGAAGCAGTGGTTCAACTATAGTGTACAGCTTGTGATACGGTAGGTAGCCATCATCCCAGCGGAATCCATGAATATTGTGTTGAAGCCATTTTACTTGTCTCTTTTTTGCTGAAGTCAAATCTTTGTATCTGAACGGTGGTTGAAATATAAAGTGCTGCATCTGGTTTTCATTGTTTAAAATTGCCAGTTCTTTAGTGATAAATTCATTGAGGTTTGTTTTGAATCCTTGGATGTCTACGATGACAGCGATCTTCTTAATTTAACTTTCTAACTTCACTTGTCAGCGGACTGTATTCCACTATTCGATCGTGTAGAAGCAGACAGTATGCTGTTGTATTAGCCGGTATATTTTCAGATGTCTTGAATTCTAGCCTTATGTCAACAGGTCCAGTTTTTATTGTTTCATTTTGATGTGAGCAATCAATGACAGCGATCGGAGCATCGGTTTTGAACTTCTCCCATGTGAGGAACGGCTGATACTGATGACCATAGTATGATTGTGTAAACTTTATATATGTACATCTCATACAGCAATGCGTATTTATTCAAATCAAATTTCAAATTCAAATCATCATAGGGATATGATTCTGAGTTCAAATGAACTGTAACATCGGTGAGTTTGCAGTGATCAAACTTGCTTGCATCTTTGGTTTTATCGTTCCTTCGATCCGTTTGTAATGCTAAGATGATAAATCGAGGTTTCTCCAGTTGAGTGGAAGTCTTAACTGACCAGGTTTGATGCGTGGATTCCGGTAGTACTGGATACTCATATATGTCCCAGCTGCGGAATGGTATTTGTATCGGGCGACCTCTCCCGATAATTTTAAATAGTTGCAGTTTTTCATCATCGGATACTGTAACATGCGGAATGCTCCATTGAAGTTTGGTAATTTCAATTTTCACCACATCAGTGGGTGATATAATGGCATTATCGTCTGTCCTGCTCCGGATCAATATGAGTTCATGTTTGGAATTTATCAGAATTTTCTTGTAATCTTCAGCGAATCCCAATAAATATTTCAGAGGTACACAATAGTTAAACAGTCCATTGGCTGGTATAACGGATGAATCTGGTGACCAGCTGCCGTTGAGTAGTATCCTGCTTACATTTGCATTTAGCGATACGTAGTTTTTTAATGTTGTCGCAATCCCAAGATTTTTTGTACGATCGATTTCCACTGCATTCAATTCATAGCGTATTTCCTCAAAAAGAAATGGTAGAGCGTTGTTAGCTAATTTTGCAGTTGCTGAAACGGCTCCATCCAGCTTTGTGAGCGACCCCTCAATGTAAAGAAAACTCCTGCTGGGTAGAAGATTCAAGTCCTGATGTTGTACAGAGATACGGATTTCATCGCTGTTTTTAAATGATGTTAGAAATGCTGAATAGGAGTGATGTTCAAATTTAGTAACACTGTTATCAAAGCGAGCGTCTGGTGCAATATCTAGTATTCCTTTATTCATTGTTTCAGCGTTAAGCCTATCGATTATAAATATGCTGTATTTGCAGGTGTTAATGTTGGTCTTGACCGCTTCAAGGTTGTCCGCTGACTAATGATCTTGTCTGCTCCGAACTCGTATTTATCATTATTGTATATCAACATGCTGTGGCTTCAAATGTAACCTGATGGTTATAGTCTCTCCTCTGAAGTTGATTAAGTCACCGTCTTGGTCAAGGGGCTTCAATGT
The DNA here is from genome assembly GCA_963930735.1 of Dioctria linearis. NCBI lineage: Eukaryota > Metazoa > Arthropoda > Insecta > Diptera > Asilidae > Dioctria > Dioctria linearis. The sequence continues at coordinate 67,269,112 of OZ005743.1, forward strand.
TAGAGAACTTATACGTTTGGTGTTCACAGGCAAATAGATTACATTTATGGGTACCTCCACTATTTTATCTCCAGGCCCAACGTTCGGGGAAAACTCGTGGAGAGTGTGTACTTGTGTGTTGTTGAAGAATGATCCTGATATAATATTACGTTCGATGCGTATAGTATTTACTTTCATGATGTTGACTGGGAACTCTGATGTATGCACTATATTAGCAGATAAGTTTCCTTTACTGAATCCTAGCAGAGGAGTTATGGATCTCTAATTTTCAAAATGTATTTCTTCAGTTGCTTTAACTTCACTCTTCAATGTATTATTGTTAGCCTTTATCGCAACCTTTATCCTTCTCCCTTATTTATCCAAGTATCCTTGTACATATTTTGCTATATCATCAATCTCATAGGATCCAACAGGTATCTCAACAACCTCATTCCCTACATGAACCAGATTATTGCTCACATCAATATTTGGTATAGAGCTGTATGTTTGAAAATCAATTAATCCACAAACATAATCCGTTGCTAGCTCCAGCAGAGGAAAGTACTCAGGAGTGAGTAGAGATTAATTTCCCGTGAGAGTAAGTGTTAATGACATGGCGGTTGATAATGAACTGTCACAATTTCAATATAGATACATTTATTTACATATAATAATTAATGGCTATAACAATTATATAAAAACTCTAAACATAAATGACCGCAAATTACTGCATCATAGTTCTGATAAGAACTGTAGTTGTACGTAATATTACTACCCAAGTAGTTTATGAGCTCCCGTGGTGGTTGGAGATTGCCAAAGCTATCAAAGTATTCGATGTTATCACCTTTCTTGTAGTACGCTACCCAGTGTGTACCGGCTCCAGTTGAGATGTCTAAATTAACAATTCCGCTTTCTCGCTTCCATGGATTTTTAGGTAGATTATCGCGCATAAATACTCCTCTGAAGTGCAACAAGTGTATGGTATACTTGTGAAGATCCAACTCGTTTAGCGGTCGTTTGGGTAGCGTCTTTAATAGTTTTTTGGTTAAGGTTGTAGATAGAGTCCAAGTCCTTTTCTATACGGCTTCAAGAACAGCCCGTTTCCATCTTTACCAACGGCTATAGTTTCCATTGCTTGGTTATGACGTTTGCTTTCTTCCAATTTTGCCTTTGCTGCACTGGTATCATTTACTGCTTTAGCTATGCCTGCTGCACCTCCCGATAGTGCTCCCAATGCTGAAAGCCCAGCAAACAACGGGATCAGGAACGGAAGTGCTCCGCCAACCTTTGGTACAGGTATCACTCGTGGAGTTTTAATTGATTTCTTCTTTCTTTTCACAATATTTTTAGCTGCACTAAGTGCTATTTTTGTAGCTTCCATCAAGTCTTTTGGTTTTTTGTTTTTTTAAATCTTACGTGCATTTCGTACTGCTTCTCGGAATGTGGGTTGGCGTTTATTTTTAACCTTAAGACCCATATCTAGCTTAATTTTAGCCTTCATTGCGTTTGTTATAAGCCAAGCATTGGCACGTTCACTCAAATTTGCATCCGTAGATTTTGCACGCTGCCAGGCTTTTTCAGCTAATATTTTATCAGCTATATGTCGATCATTTGTATCTTTATGTCGCGAGTATGCTATATCGTGATCCTTGCAGGCTGCATCCAGTGGATTAATGCCCGGATCTCCTCTCGCCAATCTTTGTTGTAACTTTGTTCCTGGTCCACAGTACTGGTATCCTGGTATATGTAATTCTACAGGTAATTTGTTGATGATTGAATTTAATAGTCCTCTGCCCCCTTTCAATGATTTTCTGGAGCGTTCGATTTGTGATCCGACATCTTATAAGGTTCCGATGATACTGTTGAAATGTAATATAATCACGTGTACTTATAAGAATCCCGTTAGTCTTCAATATGCGGTTCATTAAACAACAACAAGCTTTTCCTGTTCGAAATGCTGATGTAGCTGTTATGAAGGTGAAAAAGAAGCATGGTTCCCTATTGCCTAATAGTATAAGAAGCATCATTATTGGACCATCCAATTGTGAAAAAACTAATGTTATGATAAGTTTGCTGGAACATCCCAATGGTTTGAGATATGAAAATATTTACATATATTCCAAGTCTTTACATCAACCAAAGTATGAATACTTGAAGCGAGTGATGACTCCCATATCAGGATTGGGGTATTATACATTCTCAAACAACTGCGACGTTCTACCACCAGAGGAAGCCAAATCATATTCAGTGTTTATGATGATGATGTAGCATGTGAAAAGCAAGATAATGTACGATCCTATTTTTGCATGGGTCACCACGAAGATATAGACAGCTTCTATCTCTGTCAAACATATACGCATATACCAAAGCACTTAATACGTGACAATGCTAATTTAATCATCTTATTCAAGCAAGATGACTTGAATTTGAAACATATCTATAATGATCATGTGAATACAGACATGAAGTTTGATAAATTTCAAAGAGCCTGTGCTTAGTCTTGGAAGGATGAATATGGTTTCTTGATGATTGATAAGGATAGCTTATTAAAGAAGGGGCGCTACCGTAAAGGATTTGATACCTTCATTGTACTATAAAAGGATGAAACATGCGAAACCTTCATAAGTCGAAGTTGTCACTCAGTCGAAAGCACACCGAGTCTTGTGGACCTGCTGAGTAGATTAAAGCTGTTCACCGATTATCAGACCAGTTTGAAAAGCTGTTAAGCTGTTATCAGAGCTGTTTGAAAAGTTGTTAAGCTGTTATCAGAGCTGTTTGGAAAGCTGTTAAGCTGTTATCAGAGCTGTTTGAAGAGCTATTAAGCTGTTACCAGAGCTGTTCGGAAAGCTGTTAAGCTGTTATCAGAGCTGTTTGAAAAGCCGTTATTCAGTTAATATCGAAGATGAATGAAAATCTATTAAAAGAAATCATCAATACAAGGAATGCAGTGCGAAGGAAATTTAAAGCTCTAAGAATAGGAAGGAGTGAAGCTCAATTTGAAGAAACCTTTAAGCCAATCATTAAACCCTTAAAAGAGTTTGTTAGAAGAGTCAAATACGAGCCACGGGACAAAGCCAATTCGAGACAAAAGAAGAAGAAGAAGAAGAAGCAATAGAAGAAGAAGAAGCAAAAGAAGAAGCCAATGACATTGTGGAACCTTTTACCCCTGCAAAACGAAAATATGTGAAAATGGAGGCTAGTAGCACACCTATAAATTATGGAGATTATTCCTTAACATCTGAAGAAGAATTCGCAACACCTAAACATTCAAGAACATTGAGAGGAAGGTCTCCTGTCACCTCCCCCGATACGTCTGGATATATAGTTTCAAACTATTTAAAGCTATTCACTTATAATAGCTCTAAAATTGATCCAACCTATGGAGTTTACTATGATGACAACGCGTGGAGAATCGGTAATTCAACGTTTGATTTTGATGATGTAGGAAATATTGTTATCAAGGGGAAGAGCTACAAAACAACTTTGGGGTTATGTGAGCTGCTATTTATTAAAGATCCTGTAAAAAGTCTATATACTAAAGAGGATTTAACTAATTATGCATCTACTTTGAGAGATACCAATGAATATAAACGTGACTATGCTTAAGATGGGAGTAGATAAGCTATGTATGTTCTGGCGCACTTTTTTTAAGCCTCCAGGATATCGCCACAGATGGCGCCACCGTCGCTAGGTGGTTTGAGCCCATACTAAATGCAGGTTTGTGTCTTGGTTTAAGTCTCGGTTGCGCCCTAGCGGGATTAATCGGTACTACCGGGATATGTGGTTTGTGCCTTGGATGCACCATTGAGTCTTGGATGTTGGGGATACGAGATCACTTTGGGGATACGAGATCACTTTCAGCACTCTCCAGCATAGGGAAATAGCATAGGATTTCGATTTTGTTGCTGGAGTTCGCTTATTTTTCATCTCGAATTTTGGGGATACGAGATCACTTTCAGCACTCTTCAGCATAGGGAAATAGCATAGGTTTTCAATTTTTTTCTGGAGTTCGCTTATTTTCATCTCGGACTCGTAGCCTCTAAGTTGACATTAAGTTTTTCGTCTCGAGTTTGGGGGATACGAGATCACTTTCAGCACTCTCCAGTATAGGGAAATAGCATAGGATTTCGGTTTTGTTGCTGGAGTTCGCTTATTTTTCATCTCGAATTTTGGCACCATTGCTCCTTGGATGCATCATTGTGTCTTGGGTGCACGTTTGTGTCTTGGGTGCACCATGGAGTCTCGACTGCGCCCTAGCGGGATTAATCGGTACTACCGGGATGTATCATTTGATCTTCACTGCACCCTAGCGGCTTTAGCCGGTACTACCAGCATGCTCCGGTACTACGGTTTTCTTGGATAGATATGTGGTGCGCCGAAATGTAGGCTTTTGGTTTTGAACTAATATTAGTGATAATTAAAGTTAACGCTAGGAAATTTTTGTTCATGCCAATGGATTCTAGATGGTTGGGGTGTTAGTATTAGGGGGGACGAAATTTTCATCAGAAATCCTCTACGGGCTCTGGTTTTCGAGATATTAGCGATTTTACCTTTTCAGATATAGTTAATATTATTAATAATTCAAGCTACCTAGGATAGTTTCGTTCATGTCAATAGATTCTAGAAGGTGTTATAGGGGCGGGAGTTAGAGTGGGGATAAAATTGTTGTTAGAAATCCTCTACGGGCTATGGTTTTCGAGATATTAGCGATTTTACCTTTTTAGATATAGTTAATATTAGTAATAATTGGGATGCTGCGTCTAAATGTAGGCTTTGTTCAGCATCATTCGAATTTCACAACATGACATCACCATGAACAAATTCTAGAAGATGTCAGTGATACATTAGCCGATACTACCAGCATGCTCCGGTACCACGGCTTTCTTAGATGTGTGGTACGATTCTCGTGGATATGTGAAGTTTCTTGCTTCACTTTTGGCCCACACGTGGCAGCATGCTGGTAGGATCGGCTAACGTCTCACTGACATCTTCTAGAATCTGTTCATGGTGATGTCATGTTGTGAAATTCGAATGATGCTGAACAAAGCCTACATTTAGACGCAGCACCCCCATGAGCAAAAAAACTTGAATTATTACTAATATTAACTATATCTAAAAAGGCAAAATCGCTAATATCTCGAAAACCATAGCCCGTAGAGGATTTCTAACAACAATTTTATCCCCCCTCTAACCCCCGCCCCTATAACACCTTCTAGAATCTATTGACATGAACAAAACTATCCTAGGTAGCTTGAATTATTAATAATATTAACTATATCTGAAAAGGTAAAATCGCTAATATCTCGAAAACCAGAGCCCGTAGAGGATTTCTGATGAAAATTTCGTGCCCCCTAATACTAACACCCCAACCATCTAGAATCCATTGGCATGAACAAAAATTTCCTAGCGTTAACTTTAATTATTACTAATATTAGTTCAAAACCAGAAGCCTACATTTAGGCCCACCACATATCTATCCAAGAAAGCCGTAGTACCGGAGCATGCTGGTAGTACCGACTAATGCCGCTAGGGTGCAGTGAAGATCAAATGATACATCCCGGTAGTACCGATTAATCCCGCTAGGGCGCAGTCGAGACTCCATGGTGCACCCAAGACACAATGGTGCACCCAAGACACAATGGTGCATCCAAGGCGCAATGGTGCCGAGATGAAAAATAAGCGAACTCCAGCAACAAAATCGAGATCCTGTGCTATTACCCTATGCTGGAGAGTGCTGAAAGTGATCTTGTATCCCCCAAACTTGAGATGAAATACTTAATGTCAACTTAGAGGCTACGAGTCCGAGATGAAAAATAAGCGAACTCCAGAAAAAAATTGAAAACCTATGCTATTTCCCTATGCAGAAGAGTGCTGAAAGTGATCTCGTATCCCCAAAGTGATCTCGTATCTCCAAAATTCGAGATGAAAAATAAGCGAACTTCAGCAAAAAAATCGAAATCCCATGCTATTTCCCTATGCTGGAGAGTGCTGAAAGTGATCTCGTATCCCCAAAGTGATCTCGTATCCCCAAAACTCGAGATGAAAAACTTAATGTCAACTTAGAGGCTACGAGTCCGAGATGAAAAATAAGCGAACTCCAGAAAAAAATTGAAAACCTATGCTATATCCCTATGCTGAAGAGTGCTGAAAGTGATCTCGTATCCCCAAAATGATCTCGTATTCCCAAAATTCGAGATGAAAAATAAGCGAACTCCAGCAACAAAATCGAAATCCTATGCTATTTCCCTATGCTGGAGAGTGCTGAAAGTGATCTCGTATCCCCAAAGTGATCTCGTATCCCCAACATCCAAGACTCAATGGTGCACCCAAGACACAGTGGCGCATCCAAGGCACAATGGTGCATCCAAGGCACAAACAACACATCCCGGTAGTACCGATTAATCCAGCTAGGGCGCAGCCGAGACTTAAACCAATGCACCCAAGACACTGTAACAGACGTTGTCGTTACAAGTGAAAATCGTTAGACCAAGGTAGATCATAACGTCAAGATGGGTGAAGCAGCTCGTAAACTCTATAAAGGCTCATGTAAGTTAAAGCGTCCATTCAAGCTTCTCTGGAGTAATAGTCTCAGGGTGCGTAGCGAAACTTCGTTCAGGTCACTGTGATGGGTATAAAAGTCTTTAAACCTATCACGCTCAACATCAAAAGAATAGTTGGAAGCATACGAATGTATCCAAACAATAGTGTTCAAGATATCATCTAGTCAACATGGTCTTTCAGATTCCAATCAGAATAGTACTTGCGGTGGCCATGAAGGCAACCTGCTCCACAAAGAGCTCGGAAGAACATAATTAAGGTGTTCGATTAGCAATAATCCAGAGTAAGCAGTGTCTGCAACTTTGGCGCAGGCAACAGACTCTCTAGGTGCAAGAGGTAGCACAGTGATTCAAAGATGCTCCTCCCTACAATAAATATCCACATAAGTAGGTATTCTGCGAAACAAAACAATACTCGGGCTTATAATAACTGTTCGATTGCAATGCCGAACGTCGTTAACCCTTCTCAAGGTTGATCTCAAACGAATACTTTCATAGGGTTCTTCATCTACAATTTCAAAATTGGGAGTTAATCGGTACCCCGAGAATTCTCTGCAAGAATCAAGTGTAGTTTAGTTAAATAAGATTCGGTAAAGCAACCAATGTAATCGGGTCAATGATACTCGAAGTCAGCAGATCACAATTTAATTCCTCGAGTCCAAGAATTTTTGGTGTTAAGCTCAACTTCTACTCATAATGGTAGTGATGATCGTAATCGTTCGCAGTTTTGTATCTTATTAAAAAAAAAAAAATCCTTAAGTTCACTTCCAATCGAAATGTAGAACAGTTCAATTCAATCTTAAAGCAGCGATTATGTCCTGAGGATTGAAACAAGTATCAGTATTACATGTCTTTTCATTTCGTTTAATGTAGGCTGACATCGGTGAAATTAGATCAAAACGGGTTGTCATTCAATTAGGATATCTCAAATACATATTGCCAACTAAAATCAAAATCGAAGGAAATTAAGTAAATTAAACTTTAATATCAGGTGACGAGCATGGTTCACACCAACAGGAGGATCTAAGAAGCGGATAATTTAGACTCTCCAAAAGGTCCTCATGATCACATAAACACATGCGACGAGATCTGATTAACATCCAGTTAAATTATAAATAATACCAAAATTCTGTAAATGATAAAAAGATTGTGCATTAATTTAATCCGAATGTTTTGCCGGCGAGACCTTGCGCTCTTTAATGATTAAACTCACAATAAATGAACGGATTTACCTATAAATAGCCAAGCGGGATGCACAGAAACGACAAATAAGTAGACTTCAAAATATTATTATTATTAATGAAAGGAATAAGTACAAAAGTAAACTAAACCGAGGCAGTGACGAACGTAAATAGCCTCGTTTGTCATTGCGAATTGTCAAATTCGATAGTGGTCACGTACAGGTTAAATTAGAATAGATTTAAGTTTTTCCGATGTAGTAGAAGTTCGAACCGACGTGATGATAGATATGGTTACAGCGTTAAGTATGTAAATTGTATTCGAAACAGCGAAATGAAGTATTGTTCTTATTAAGTTATTGATAAAAGCACTGCTATTAGAAATTACATGTCGCCGTGAGAATGAATTGTATTAGGGTTGAAGTGACGGTGAGCATAGAGAATTTGTAAGTAAGCAATGGTAGCACCTAGTGTAATAGGGAGATCCGAGTGTGGGCACGACTTTAAGTGTGGGCGCTTTCAAAACTGACCCGACGACATTCGAAGTTGGTTCCGAAAAGTGAAATGGTGGAGTTTCCGTCAGAAGTGAAGTCGAAGATTGAAGGGCAAAAAGGTGACGCCGTAATTGTGGTGTAAGAATAGGTTGCCAAGAAAGAATTGCAGTAATTAATAGTAGAACGTGAAAGTTAAGTTGTTCCTTTCTTCATAAGAACTGGAAAAAGGTGAGGCTTAAACGAAATCACAGTGAGCGGGATGCCAAGAAAAAGCTAGAAAGGCACCACAATAGAGAAGAGGAAAGCACAAGAATAAGGCAGATCAAAGTGCAAAGGATGATTGTGCTGAAGCCGAAAATTGCTGAAACCAGAGAAGATCAAGACGAATGAGCCTCACCTGAAATTAGCGGGATGCCGAGAAAAAGTTAGAAGGGCACCACGGTAAAAAGTATTATGCAAGAAGAAAGAAGAAAAAGAAGTTAGTGTGAAAGCAGATTCAAATTGAGAAGCCCTAGAGCCGTAAAGTTATAAGGACGGGAGAAAGGAGCCCAATTTATACAGTGGTACGGGAAAGCGTCACAAGTGGAACAACGGTCCAGATGCGAGAATAGCGGTACATTTTGTGAGCGTCACCACATGGGATCGACATATCGGTGAATTAGCTGTACTTAGGTTTGGTATTTTAATTATATTTAATTTGAGTAAGTAGTGCTTAATCTGGAAAATTATATTGAATTTTTATAAAGAATATATTATTGAGCAAGCAATGATGAAGTTTTAAACCAGGTGCTCCTTCACGCTCAAGGTTAATTTAATGAATAAAGAACAATATTGAGTTACAAAATGGGGGCTCAACCGGGATCATGAGTGTTAATGGACAGTTCACGTTGCGTTTAAAATTTGGTAATTGTCAATAACAGTAGTTTTAGAATAAGCAGGTACTCAGGTTAGAACTTTTATTAACTTGGAAAAGCTTACATCGTTCAAAGCTGTTTTCGTCTTGAGTTTGAAAAATCGGTGTAATCTCAAAACCTCAAATTCTACATTTGGAAGTTGTTGGTGGAAGCAAAATTTTTTTTGTTCTGAAGCTTGACGGAACTTTCGTATGTGTTTATTGTGAGCGTGGGTTCCTAAGATGATATTCTGATGAAGCGGCTCTAAAAAGGGCTTCTCAATACTACCGAAGGTTAAAGACTGTAGCCGGTTTGCCTATATGCAGCGTGCCTTAGCCGAGGCTGATTAATGATTACGTTTTCTGTTATGATTTAAAGAAGTATGGAACAATAAATTGTCAAAAGCTCGAACCTGTGCAGCTGATGTCTGTATATTGCTCAACGATCACCTAAGTTTTCTTAGCCTTCGCCTAGCGTTGTTTTTTTTATGGTCCATAGATATAGAAATAGATGCACAGCTCTTGCGAAAGTAACCACTAGTGTTATGCGGGCCTAAAGTGAATTAGTCCATTTTGAATAAATGGGATAGTACGGAAATAATTATTAGAATTTAATATATAATTTAATATATTTAACTGAAATAATATATTATATTTTATTAGATATATTATTGTGCATATTGAAGTTGTCGTACAAGTTTCTTGTGCCCCGCTACCTGCATATAGCAGAGTAATTTGAATTATTTGAATTTCATTAGTTGATTGAAGCTAAGCGGATTCTTAGTCGACGTATTGAGGTGATAGCCCGTAATCGGTTACGTAGAACCCATAGATGCTAGGGGCACTTCTAGGTGCTGCCAGGAATCTCGGATTAAGCTGAGTTATGTACCTTTGTGGTAGGAGTGTCTCGACTATTTGAGGGCGTGAGTCGCAACTGTTTGAACCCATAAAGTGTTCTAACTTGCTCCAGTAGGTCAGCCCAGTGAAGTAACATGAGACCTGATAAAAAAAAATATATATATAATAATAAATATATGTAGGACTGCGTGAACTAGTGAATCGTCAGATATAGGTGAGGTATCAAATTAATTGCCAAGCTACCGCAACACAGCGTTCCAACCTCCTGGTTAAATTTCTTTTGGTATATGGAAAATCTATTGCACTGGATTTTATATACATGTATATATATATAAAAAAAATTTATTTGAAATACTTAGTTTTCGAAACAAATTGGCTAACAAAAAAGCAAACAATTTTGATTTATTGATAGATTTTACACCAAAAAGGGGAACAATAATTCATCCTAGTATTATGTAACTTCGGCCGCTATAGGCATACCTTTTCCACGCTGGTTGGATGTTACCTATTCTTTGATATTACCTTCCCTTTTCAAACTTATTGAACTTTGAATTTGAATTTTGGAAGAAATCCTATTAGGAGAGGGGTGTGGTTTGTTGAATGTGATGTTGAGTTGTTGATGGGCATCTGTGTGAATTTATATCTCTATGCGGAAGTGAGAAGTGCTGAATTTTCCGTTTCCTGTCCGAAAAAAAGGGTACAAATTAGCTTAAGTGACATTTTCTGTTGTTGTTTTGGCTTGAAAATTTTCGCAATCGAAATTTTGCTTTGGATTTGCAGGGAAGATGATGTGCGTTTTCATTTAAGTAAAATCGTGTTGCAAATGCTATATTTAAATAAAGAAAAAAAATAAATAAGAAGAACTGTCACACAATGGGAAACTCTTCAAAACCAATAGATTAATTCGTTTAATTCACTAACCGAGCCATTAGCAATACACATACTCGTCGAATTATTTTCTCACAACCAAAGTCTAGTATACATTGATAATGTCATTTGGAGAAATCGCCAAATTTTTCGCCGACCGCGAAATTGCATATGAAATGCAATGTAGAGGGGTTCGACCCATTGATTACACAAGGAAAGGAAAGGTAGATTGGTGGCGCAAACAGTTGATCAGGGAATCTAAAGAGGATGTGGAAGTACTACAGATCAAATCCTATTTACCCCACGTCGAAGATTTGAAAGAAGCGGATAATTGGTTTGCGGTGCTAAGCACAGAAGCTGAGACGGATGATAGCGTAATGCTCGAAAAATTGGCGGTGAGAGCGCGATATTTAGAATTCGGCGTAATGAGGGTAGACGCGGGGGAAGATGAGGAAGCTAAGGCTATGCGGGATATTTTATTGGCCAGTCTTGGGGTTCTTAGGGCTAAGATAGAAAGAGCTGAATATGAAATCTGGAAAGGTGAAAGCTTAAAAAACAAGAAAGCCAGAAATAGCGTAAATTTTAATGAGTCGCTGGCTAGTGGAGAAGGTGAGGTAAACCAGCAAGAGAATGATAGTGACGAAAGAGGTAGGGGAGCACGAGCCAGCGTGAATAAGTCAAATTTCGCTGCGCGAATCAACTCCTTAAGCCTTGTTGACAGCGATGAAGAGATGAGTGCATCCTTACTGGTACCAAGTTCGGTACGTCGCAATAACCAAATTAGTCCGGAACTTTACAATTGGCCAATCAAGTTTTCTGGAGAAAGTCCTCAAGAGTCTGCGTCTGAATTTTTACAGCGCGTCGCTGACTTTGCCAGGTCCAGGAGAGTATCGGACGTAGAGGTGTTAGAGTCGTTAGCTGATGTCTTGGAAGGTTCCGCGTTGAGATGGTATTGCAGGAAGCGCGATCAACTGACAAATTATAAAATCTTTATTAAAAAATTTCTGGAAGAATTTGAGCCGCTAAATAGCGTGGAAAAGTTACTGAGGCACATTAAAGAGAGGAAGCAGTTAGAGAACGAAACTATTGTACAATTCATATCCGCAGTCGAAGATTTATTTATGCGTTTGCCGCATCCACCGACTGAGGAAGAAAGAGTGAGAACAATTCGGCGGAATCTGCTACCCACGTACGTGCGAGCTTTAGCCCTTATTGAATTCAAATCGGTGGAAGAACTAGAAAGATCTTGCAGGAAAATTGAAGAGGGTGAAGCCCAGGTGAAAGAAAACATAAGCATAGCACAAACAAGGCAAGTGAATGCTAATCTTTACGGTCGAAATAATGGGGGATCACGTGCTTATGAAGGGCCTAATAGGAATGAGAGGGGTAATTTAGATAATTTCAACACTAACACTAGAGGACGTAATTTTCAGTTCAGAAATGTATCACTACCGCCAGTAGGCAATAGATTTGGGCGAAATGATCCTAGTTTTAGGAGTGCAGGAAACCAGTTTCCGGGCAGAGCCGACAGGCACGTCAATTTCGTACCGAACATTAATCGCCCTTGGCAAGGAGGGAATCAGAGGAGAGGATATCAGGAAGAGTGCGAAGGTAACAGTAATAGCAGACAAGTAAATGAGTTACAGGTAGACTCAAATCAGACAACACTCAGTACTGCGAGAACGGAAAACATCAACGAAACTGGAAGGTTGAGGACGGGGCCAGTTTCGGGAGGAAGCCGTCCTTATACATCAAAGTAGACGAGAATTATGAAGCTATCACCGAGCTAGAGGATGAACGCCCTCATATCTGTATGAGCAATTTGGGTGCCGAAGTAGAGGATCTTTTGGATAGCGGAGCTTCCATTAGCATAGTAGGTAGTAAAGGGATAGAGTGGTTAGAAAACCTTAATTTGAAGGCAGTCAAAGAAAAATGCAACCCAATTTTTACAGCCGATGCTACGCGACATGACGTGGCAAAGGTATATTATGTTCCAGTGAGATTCAAGGGTATGGTAAAAATCTTGAAAATAATGGCAGTGCCAACGATTAATAAGGGTGTTATTTTGGGTGTCGACTTTTGGAAAAGCTTTCAAATATCTGTGCAGAACCGGCTCGGAAGGTGGGAATTCAATGAAATAATGGTATCAGGAGATTGTGGATTAAAGTGTGCGAAAACCCTGTCTGTGGAGCAAGTACTGAAGTTGAATGCTTGTATGAATCGTTTTAAGAACTTAGGCGACGGGAAGTTAGGAAGAACGCATTTGTTGAAGCACAATATAGACACGGGGAAAGCGGAGCCAATTGTGCAGAGAGGCTACCAGGTATCTCCAGCCGTACAAGAATGGTACGTCAGAGAAATACAGCGTATGTTGAATCTGGAGGTGATAGAACCGTCATTCAGCCCATGGTGCTCACCGGTGGTGCTGGTCAAAAAGGCAAATGGCGCCGACAGATTGTGCATAGACAGCCGCAAACTCAACAAAGTCACGAAGCGTTCAGCGTATCCTTTACCTCGCATACATGGAGTCCTAGCCCGATTAAACAGAACACGCTATCTCACGACAATTGACCTTAAAGATGCTTTCTGGCAGATACCTCTAACCAGCGAGTCCAAAGAAAAGACTGCCTTTTGCATACCAGGTGTGGGACAGTATCACTTTAAGGTGATGCCTTTTGGCTTGTGTAATAGTGCAACGAGCTTACAACAGTTGATGGATAGACTGTTTGGCTATGCGGATGCCGTGTTTCCATATCTTGATGATATCATAGTGGCAACGGAAACCTTCGATGAACATGTAAAGGTATTAGATTGGGTGGCGACAAGGTTGGAAGAAGCTAACTTGTCAGTAAATTTTGATAAGTGTCAGTGTGCGCGGACGTCGTTGAAATATTTGGGCTTTGCCGTCCACTACAAAGGACTGAGAACTGATCCGGCTAAGGTCGACGTGATGCTGAATTTTCCCAAACCAAGGAATTGCACCGAGATGAAACGGTTCATTGGGTTAGCATCGTGGTTTAGGGGCTTTGTACCGAATTTCGCTGCAATTGTGGCACCCTTAGACGATCTTGCAAAGGGAAAGCAAAAGCGGAAAATTTTAACATGGACCTCTGAAGCAGATGAAGCATTCATAAAGTTAAAATCCATGCTGGTGGAATCTCCAGTATTAACCAATCCTGACTTTAGTAAACCATTCTTTCTGCAGTGTGACGCATCTAATCACGCTATTGGATCGGTGTTGGTACAGAAAACGGAAGCTGGAGAAGAGCGTCCAATTGCATATCCCAGTCGTAAGTTGAGAGGCGCAGAGATCAACTATACCACCACAGAGAAGGAATGTCTGAGCATAGTGTTTGCAGTGGAAAAATTTCGGGGATATATAGAAGGTTACAAGTTTTTCGAAATAACTGATCATTCCGCCCTAACTTGGCTGTTCCGACAACAAGACCTATCTGGGAGGCTAGCAAGATTGGTGATGAAGTTGCAATCTTTTGAGTTCGAAGTTAATCATGTCAAAGGCAAAGAGAATGTGGTTCCCGATGCTCTTTCAAGGATACCAGTACTTTGCTTGTTGGAATGTGTTCCGATCGATGGCGACAAATGGTATAAGGAGATGTTACAGCTGGTAAACGATAATCCTAAACGAATGAGCAGATGGAAAATCATAGATGAGGAGTTATTTATAGAAGGCATCAAAGAGAATAGCTTTACTGAGAGTCGTTGGAAAAGAGTCGTGCCAGAGTCCTGTCGAGAGTTGGTTTTGAAGGAGTGTCATGATGCTCCCCAGTCGGGACATTTGGGTGTGTACAAAACGAAGCAGAGGGTTGTGTCACGATACTATTGGCCTGGAATATCCAGGGATGTGGAGAAATATGTGAGATCTTACGAGGTGTGTCAAGCTTCCAAACGTCAGACTCACAAGGCGTACGGTCTTATGGGAAGATTTCGCAGCGCTGTAAGACCTTGGCAAGTTATAGCTTTGGATTTAATAGGTCCATTCCCGAGATCGGTCAAAGGCAACACCCACGTCTTAGTCATCTGTGACTGGTTCACGAAATATGTATGTATATTTCCTTTACGTGTTGCCACAGCCAATAAGTCATACAAATCTTAGAGGAAAGGATCTTTCTAGAGTTCGGAGTTCCCGAGGTAGTTATCTCCGATAATGGCAAGCAGTTTGACTGCAATCTGTTTAAGAAATTGATGTCCCCAAGTTTTGGTTAAATTGTAGATACCACCCCCAGAGCAATTTTACCGAGCGCTGGAACAAAGTGATTGGCGCGGCATTAAGGTCATATATTACGGAAAATCATAAACAGTGGGATCAGTATATTGCGAAAATCGGCGTAGCCTTGAGGACGGCCGTCAATGAGGTCACGGATTTTAGTCCCTTTTATCTTAACTTTGGAAGGGAATATTTAGGTTTTGGGTCGGATCACAAACTATATGATGAAATACGTGAGGCGAACGCGCTTGAGGTGCGGGATCGACATCTCGAAGGTCTGGTGAACCTTTATAACGATATTTATAGGCGTATAGAAAAGGCGTACGCGCGAAACAAACGCTATTTTGATAAAAGAACTCAATTTAAGGCGTTCAGCGTGGGCGATGTAGTGTTTAAGCGGAATTTTGTCTTGTCGGACGCCAGTAAGCATTTCGCAGCAAAGCTAGCTCCAAAATTTATTAAGTGCGTTGTAAACGAAAAAAGGTCTAACCTCGTTTATAGGTTAAGCGATACAAAGGGTGCAGATCTGGGATGGTGGCACGTACGAGACGTGAAGCCGGGAATATCAGCATGAGGGAAGGTAGTTGGTCGTATAGTATAGAATAGGTCATAGGATAACAATCCATCGAAGGATGAGGGCCAGATTGGGACATACAGGAAATAGGCGGTATACACAAGGTGGAATGGAAATAGAACCAGAGAGTACCATTGATGCGTGGAGTGGGACGCAGAAAAGTATTTGTTGTAAAAGAAAAAAAAAAGGGGAAAAGAGATGTCTTAGCCGTGGAGAGCTGTAGAGATGAGACGAGAAGTTAAAGGGGGGTTCGTTCGGCAGTTTAAGGAAGAGACCACACTAGCGGTAAACGGTGTTAATTGTAAGATGTGAGTAGATGAGAGGTTTAGCACCGTGAGTGCTCGCTATTTCATGAATTGTCACAAGTTGTGAAACTTAGGATAATGGCTGGTTTAACACTATGGGTGTTCGCTAAGTCATGATATTGGGCAAGTTGTAAACGGAGGAGATGACAGGTTCAACACTAAAAGTGCTCACATGGTCAGTAAGAGGGGGTTGTGCAGCTGAAGTATCGGATAGCGGGGTAGTCCTTAGCAAAGTAATTTTGGGGAATCTACAAGTATGTTGTGGGAATCATCTGCCGACTTCGGAAAAGAGGTTACTGTTGTTGAAAGCGCAGCGGACTAGCTTCGAATTTAACGAAGTCCGCGCTATTTCGGATAGAGAGTAATGTGTTAGCAATTCGAACCCGTTCGGACAGTTGAAAGTTTCATCTTAAAATCTGAAACTTTCACCAAGGTAAAGGGGGATTGTAACAGACGTTGTCGTTACAAGTGAAAATCGTTAGACCAAGGTAGATCATAACGTCAAGATGGGTGAAGCAGCTCGTAAACTCTATAAAGGCTCATGTAAGTTAAAGCGTCCATTCAAGCTTCTCTGGAGTAATAGTCTCAGGGTGCGTAGCGAAACTTCGTTCAGGTCACTGTAATGGGTATAAAAGTCTTTAAACCTATCACGCTCAACATCAAAAGAATAGTTGGAAGCATACGAATGTATCCAAACAATAGTGTTCAAGATATCATCTAGTCAACATGGTCTTTCAGATTCCAATCAGAATAGTACTTGCGGTGGCCATGAAGGCAACCTGCTCCACAGAGCTCGGAAGAACATAATTAAGGTGTTCGATTAGCAATAATCCAGAGTAAGCAGTGTCTGCAACTTTGGCGCAGGCAACAGCCTCTCTAGGTGCAAGAGGCAGCACAGTGATTCAAAGATGCTCCTCCCTACAATAAATATCCACATAAGTAGGTATTCTGCGAAACAAAACAATACTCGGGCTTATAATAACTGTTCGATTGCAATGCCGAACGTCGTTAACCCTTCTCAAGGTTGATCTCAAATGAATACGTTCATAGGGTTCTTCATCGACTATTTCAAAATTGGGAGTTAATCGGTACCCCGAGAATTCTCTGCAAGAATCAAGTGTAGTTTAGTTAAATAAGATTCGGTAAAGCAACCAATGTAATCGGGTCAATGATACTCGAAGTCAGCAGATCGCAATTTAATTCCTCGAGCCAAGAATTTCTGGTGTTAAGCTCAACTTCTACTCATAATGGTAGTGATGATCGTAATCGTTCGCAGTTTTGTATCTTATTAAAAAAAAAAGAAATCCTTAAGTTCATTTCCAACCGAAATGTAGAACAGTTCAATTCAATCTTAAAGCAGCGATTATGTCCTGAGGATTGAAACAAGTATCAGTATTACATGTCTTTTCATTTCGTTTAATGTAGGCTGACATCGGTGAAATTAGATCAAAACGGGTTGTCATTCAATTAGGATATCTCAAATACATATTGCCAACTAAAATCAAAATCGAAGGAAATTAAGTAAATTAAACTTTAATATCAGGTGACGAGCATGGTTCACACCAACAGGAGGATCTAAGAAGCGGATAATTTAGACTCTCCAAAAGGTCCTCATGATCACATAAACACATGCGACGAGATCTGATTAACATCCAGTTAAATTATAAACAATACCAAAATTCTGTAAATGATAAAAAGATTGTGCATTAATTTAATCCGAATGTTTTGCCGGCGAGACCTTGCGCTCTTTAATGATTAAACTCACAATAAATGAACGGATTTACCTATAAATAGCCAAGCGGGATGCACAGAAACGACAAATAAGTAGACTTCAAAATATTATTATTATTAATGAAAGGAATAAGTACAAAAGTAAACTAAACCGAGGCAGTGACGAACGTAAATAGCCTCGTTTGTCATTGCGAATTGTCAAATTCGATAGTGGTCACGTACAGGTTAAATTAGAATAGATTTAAGTTTTTCCGATGTAGTAGAAGTTCAAACCGACGTGATGATAGATATGGTTACAGTGTTAAGTATGTAAATTGTATTCGAAACAGCGAAATGAAGTATTGTTCTTATTAAGTTATTGATAAAAGCACTGCTATTAGAAATTAGATGTCGCCGTGAGAATGAATTGTATTAGGGTTGAAGTGACGGTGAGCATAGAGAATTTGTAAGTAAGCAATGGTAGCACCTAGTGTAATAGGGAGATCCGAGTGTGGGTACGACTTTAAGTGTGGGCGCTTTCAAAACTGACCCGACGACATTCGAAGTTGGTTCCGAAAAGTGAAATGGTGGAGTTTCCGTCAGAAGTGAAGTCGAAGATTGAAGGGCAAAAAGGTGACGCCGTAATTGTGGTGTAAGAATAGGTTGCCAAGAAAGAATTGCAGTAATTAATAGTGGAACGTGAAAGTTAAGTTGTTCCTTTCTTCATAAGAACTGGAAAAAGGTGAGGCTTAAACGAAATTACAGTGAGCGGGATGCCAAGAAAAAGCTAGAAAGGCACCAGAATAGAGAAGAGGAAAGCACAAGAATAAGGCAGATCAAAGTGCAAAGGATGATTGTGCTGAAGCCGAAAATTGCTGAAACCAGAGAAGATCAAGACGAATGAGCCTCACCTGAAATTAGCGGGATGCCGAGAAAAAGTTAGAGCGGCTAAGTATTAAGCTATAATCAGTAAACTTATACAGCATAAAGGCATGGGGCTAATGCGTCTGCCTAAAGAAAACATTGATCACATTTACTGGGATGATCCAAATGAACTAGTGGATAGACTGCGTCTTCTAATAGCATCAAAGTAGGCTGGAAACACCAGTCACAACAATGAATTTTATCTATCCTGGAGGAGTTGCGAGAAGCAGATATTATAGTTTAAATAATACTCCATTACCATACTTCTAGAGAATCTACAGATGAGCGTTGACAAGTTTGGACGTTTCTCTAAGCGAGGATATCTTGGGAGAGCAGGTGAACGTGGGCCAACAGGAGCTCAGGGGCCAGCCGGTAAACAAGGAACTCAAGGACCACCTGGTAAACAAGGTGCTCAGGGTCCAGCTGGTGAACAAGGAGAGCGGGGTATTGGATTTAATTTAACGATAAACGGCGACTACGATCTAAACTCAAAGTGTATAAAACGACTTGGTGAACTCCTTGAAAATGATGATGCTACTACCAAAGACTATGTTGACAAGAAAATTAAAATAAGTGTTGAAGAAATAAAAAAAACTATTAATATAGAGGTGACAAATTTAACGCTATATATCAGTGATGAAATCGCGAAGATTGAAAACTACCTGTTTACTTCAGTAATAAATAAGAAAGACTTGACACCAAAAGATGGTGTATATGAGTAAAAACTCTTGAGAAATCTGTTTCATTTATAATTATGATCAGTAAGAGGCAAGTGGTAAATGAGCTGCATAAACCAGCGAGAAAAAATTTTAAACGACGTCGTGTGATTATTAAAGGACTAGATAACTTGTGGCAGGCAGACTTGGTTGAAATGGATCCCTACAAGTATGTGAACAAGGGTTATCGCTATCTGCTGACAGTAATTGATACCTTATACAAATAAGCATGGGTAATTCCAATTAAAAGAAAATCTGGTGTAGAAGTAAGAGATGCCATGCAGTCTATATTAAGCGAGGGACGAATACCTAAAAACCTGCAGCCTGATAATGGAAAGGAATTCTACAACAGCCTCTTTAAAAATCTAATGATGAAGCATGCAATTAATCATTACTCTACGTACAGTTTCCTCAAAGCATCAATAGTAGAACGATTTAACCGAACTCTAAGGGATATGATGTGGAAGGAATTCAGCTTTAATGGAACTTATCAGTGTATTGGTATGGTGAAGAAACTGCTCACTGAATACAACTCAAGAATACATCGAACTACGAAAATGAAACCACGTGATATCAACGCCTCCAATGAGAAACAACTGCTTTCAACTGTATACAATCATATAAAAATTGTTGTTCCTGCAAAGTATAAAGTTCGAGATTTTGTACGCATCAGCAAATACAAGCATATATTTGAGAAAGGCTATACACCAAACTGGACAGCTGAGATTTTTAAAATTAATAAAGTTCAAAACACAAACCCCATCACATATCAGCTGGAAGATTATCAAGGAAATCCAATCACAGGAGGCTTTTATGAATTGGAACTGCTGATAGTTAAACACCCAGACCTATATCTCGTAGAGAAAATCTTAAACAAGAGTGGAGATAAAGTTAAATGGCTCGGATTTTAATCAAAACACAATTCTTGGATTAATAACAAAGATGTTTTATAATTTCTTGAAAAAACACCTATAATTCAATTTAAAATAAATATGTGTATTTATGATACTTTATACATGTAGCTATAATGCAAATTACTTTAATAAATGAAACTAAAACTATAATACATAATTTATTTACACCAGATTTAGATTCTTTCTGGGGTTGCCACTTGTTGATCTGATGAAATGGAGTAATGCCCCAAGGTTAAGTATCCGCCGTTCCGCTCATAATATGTCGCTTATTTTCATAAGGACTCATATCCAAATAAATGCACAGCTACACACATCCACCCGCGCCTTAGGTAACGTTTCCTCAGCCACCAAGTAGCCCAGCCCAACATACCACAGGCACTCATACTAAAGTAAACAACTGAAACCAAACTCAAGCTGACAAGTATACAGCCCCCTATATAAATTCGCTTAGGGTATTTCACATCATTACTTAAGCCGTATACATTCTACCCAAGCCTTGGTATAGGTAACGTAGCCGAATCCAACACACCACAGACAATCCTAGTCATAGTATCAGATATTGCCACTAAAGCTCTCAGCCAACCTCCATTACCTATCCCCAAAGTGATCTCGTATCCCCAAGCCCGAGATGATGTAGTACCGGCAAATGCCACCAGGGGACATTGCTCAAGAAATGGTGTTTGCACTCGAAAGAGCAACTGTGAATTTTCTCTGCAAGCACCCCCAAGACTCAATAATAATAATAATTTGCTAAGAAAACATCAATCCAAGGTGATATCATTTTGTGAAATTCGAATGATGTTGATATCTACAACTTCCCCGCTAAGAAAACTTATTTAGGCACACCACTTGAAAACAGCAAAACCAAGATGACGTCATTTTGATTTCTACAACCTCCCCGCTAATAAATCGTCAAGCAAGAAAACAGCAAAACCAAGGCATGGTGGTAGTACCTGCTAATGCCGCTAGGGAACCTTTCTTTTCCTCGAGGTGAACAACATGTGAAGTACCGGCTAATGCCACTAGGGAACCTTACTCAAGAAATGGTGTTTGCACTCGAAAGAGCAACTGTGACTTTTCAATACACGCACCCCCTAAGCCCAATAATATTAATTCGCTGAGAAAACATCAAGCCAAGGTGATGTCATGATGTGAAATTCGAATGTTGCTGATATCTACAACTTCCCGGCTACCAAGATGACGTCATGCTGATATCTAGAACTTCCCCTCTAATAAAAGAAAACAGCAAAACCAAGGCATGCTGATAGTTCCAGCGAATGCCGCTAGGTAACCTTACTCAAGAAATGGCATGCCCGTAGAGGATATCTGATACAAAATCATAAGAAAAAGCCCACATTTAGCCACACAACACATCCAAGAAAACCGTAGTACCGGAACATGCTGGTAGTATCGGCTAATGCCGCTAGTACGCAGTCAATATCAAATGACACATCCACACACACCCACACACACACACCCACACACCACATATCCAAGAAAACCGTAGTACCGGAGCATGCTGGTAGTAGGTTTATAAAACATACGACTTTTCAATACACATACCCCAGAACCCTCTGACATCGTCTAGAATCTGTTCATGGTGATGTCATGTTGTGAAATTCGAATGATCCTGACATCTACAACTTCCCTACTAAGAAAACGTACAGGATTTGAAAACAGCAAAACCATGATGACGTCATGCCAATGTCTAGAACTCTCCCGCTAATGCATGCTGGTAGTTCCGGCTAAGGCCGCTAGGGAACCTTACTCAAGAAATGGCGTTTGTGCTCAAACAAATGTCGCTAATATCTCGAAAACCAGAGGATTTCTGATGAAAATTTTGTTCCCCCCTTCCCACCACACACCACCAAGAATCCATTGAGCAAAAATAACTTGAAATATTGATACGCTAATATCTTGAAAACCAGAGCCCGTAGAGGATTTCTGATGAAAATTTCACTACCCCCCCCCCCCTCCCTATCTGTATTATCCCTCCCACATACCCACCATCTAGAATCCATTGGCATAAACAAAAATTTCCTACTATTAACTTTAATTATTACTAATATTAATTCAAAACCAGGCGCAACACTTGAAAACAACAAAAGCCTACATTTAGGCGCACCACACATCCAAAAAAGTGAAGCAAAATTTTTTCCAAAACCGTAGCATGCTGCCACGTGTGGGCCAAAGTGAAGCAAAAAACTTCCCAAAACCGTAGCATGCTGCGACGTGTGGGCCAAAAGTGAAGCAAAAAACTTCACATATCCAAGAGAATCGTACCACACATCCAATAAAGCCGTAGTACCGGAGCATGCTGGTAGTATCGGCTAATGTCTCACTAACATCTTCTAGAATCTGTTCATGGTGATGTCATGTTGTGAAATTCGAATGATGTTGAACAAAGCCTACATTTAGACGCAGCACCCCCATGAGCAAAAAAAAATTTGAATTATTACTAATATTAACTATATCTAAAAAGGTAAAATCGCTAATATCTCGAAAACCATAGCCCGTAGAGGATTTCTAACAACAATTTTATCCCCCTTCTAACCCCCGCCCCTATAACACCTTCTAGAGCCTATTGAAATGAACAAAACTATCCTAGGTAGCTTGAATTATTAATAATATTAACTATATCTGAAAAGGTAAAATCGCTAATATCTCGAAAACCAGAGCCCGTAAAGGATTTCTGATGAAAATTTCGTCCCCCCTAATACCAACACCCCAGCCATCTAGAATCCATTGGCATGCACAAAAATTTCCTAGCGTGTAGCGAAGAGCGCGCCCTTGTCGGCTCTACCTACATCCATCTTGCGATGAATGCAGATAAGCGCCGCAATTGACACCTCTTGCTGCAAAATTCACCTTAGGGACACATGTGGGTGGCCGCACAGCATATTGCCGCTAGCGGTCAGCCGGCTTGGGGTGGTTCTTGCCAACCACGTCCCCTCAGTGCTTGAAAGCTGTGCGTAGACGACAAAAGCAAAAGCAAAAAAAATAACTGACTCGTCTTTACTAGAATTCAGACGGACGGAAACAGAACAAAATTTCCATGCCTCAATATGCTTCGCCTCCACTGGTACAACCTAAAAACAAAAACCTGAAAGGAAAATTTATGTTGAATACCATACCAGCGTTGCAGTGCTGAAATAACAATAATAAAAAAAAGTCAACGCCGTACAAGTGGCTACCACCCGGAGAAGTTCGACGCCGAGAGAGAGATATTTTGAGAGAGAGAAAACGTGGACTTCAGATGATGTTTAAGTCCAGACTGGACATGACATGGGCCCATCGCCCCCATCCACCCTGGCTAAGATGTCACAGTCCGAAGAAAATTCTTAGCCCCATAGTGTGGTTGTGCGTGCGTGCTCAGGCGTCTCACCCCATGACACCCCCACCACTCATGGGATGCCTACGCTAGCATGTCGATATTATGGACTGTGGAAAGTTTGCGAGAAACTCCGATGTCATCAGTATCGGTAAAGCGAGCTGCAAACAAAAAAGAAAAACCCAAAACACAACAAAAGAAGCAAAGGGAGAAGAAATAATTACGAGAGACAGCGAAGTGAAGTTATATAATTCTTTATTCAGTGCTCTATTCACTGATTTGACCACGTCCTTTGCTGTTAATACACAATTAGCACATCATATCTTCATGGGCTAACTAGCTCGTTCACAAAGTCTTAACAATTAACAAATAAAATTTTGATTGTGTGACCTACCTAATCGCTCGAGCCCTACTCTATAGAAGCTTAATACTAAGTTATATGTTTTACAAAGAGTTCAGATCAAAATTAAAAAAAAATCGTATTAAAATAGGACCAGAAGGGTCTCAGCATGCAAATTAACTTAACTGACTTTACCTTACATCTGCGGCAGTGCCAGGCGGCGGTTAAACCCTGATCTGCACTCCTTTCACCACTTTTTGTCACCTCTTTTCTTCCTTCTTCCTTTTTTTCCTTTGATTTAGGAACCTTTTCTACAGACGTATCCCAGGTAAAATTGCTCAAATATCTGCTTACTGCCGACTTTAGAAATGTTGCACCAATAGAATTAAGACCTTTTGTTTTTACTTCGTAGCTCGCAGGCCAATGCAGGAAAAATTCCGAAGATCCACGTAGGCTTTCCTCTAATGATCGAAATTTTGCACAAAAGGAATCAGAATCCTATATGTTTAATTCGCAGGTCGCGCATCGTTTACTAGAGAATGCAGGAAATTCAGATGAAGAAATCGCTATCACTTGTCGCGTAATGAGGTTTTAACGTAAGCTTTTCTCTGTTTTATCGAAAGGTTTGCCAAAATGGAATTAAATTCTTCCGGCCTTAGCTCGCAGATCTCACATTATTTACTGAGGAATTCAGAAGGTTTGAATGAAGGAAAAAGTTATTGCTTATCGCATAATGGAACTTTCACGAAAACTTTTCTTAAATAAATGAAAACTTTTGCACAAATAGAATTAAAATTGTTTATCTTTATCTCACCGATGGCACATCGTTTGATGGAAAGTTACAGGAATTCATGTGAAATATCAAAAGAAATCACTAATGCTTATCGCGTAATGGAATCTTCGCGTAAGTTTTCTTTTTTTTCGAATAAGTCAAAATTTGCACAAATGGACCTAGCATCGGTTACCTTTATTTCACAGATCGCACGTCGTTTTATCGTTTATAGGGAAAATCAGGTAATCCAAGTGCGATTTCCACGTAAGGTCTTTTCTCAAGTAATTGAATATTTCACATAAATAGAATTAAAATCTGTTATCCCTATTTCACAGATCGCACATCAATTAATCATTTACAAGGAAACTCCGATAATCCAAATGAGATTTCCACGTAAGTTTTTTCACAAATATTTGTAAACTTTTGCACAAAAAGAACTAAAATCTAATATCTTTACTTCACAGATTGCACATCATTCGATGGAAAGTTCGGGAAATGCATATGACATACAAAAAAAAAATTGCTAATGCTTATCTCGTAATGAAATTTTCGCGTAAGCTTTTCTCAATTAATTGAAACTTTTGCACAAATATAATTTTCAATCGTTTTTCTTTATTTCACAGGTCGCACATCCATTAATCATTTACCGGGAAACTCAGGTAATTCAAATGAGATTTCCACGTGAGTTTCTCACAAATATTTGTAAATTTCTACACAAATAGAATTAAAATCTATTATCTCTACTTCACAGATCGCACATTAATTGATTATTTACAAGGAAATTCCGATAATCCATATGAGATTTCCACGTAAGTTTTTCACAAATATTTGTAAATTTCTACACAAATAGAATTAAAATCCATTATCTCTACTTCACAGATCGCACATTAATTGATTATTTACAAGGAAACTCCGATAATCCATATGAGATTTCCACGTAAGTTTTTCACAAATATTTGAAAATTTGTTTTTTTCACAAATAATGGTAAATTTCTTTCGAACTTTTACTAACTTCGATTCCCGAGAACAAGACAACTTAACCGACCAAGAAAGCTAACAACCAAAACAAAATCACAATCTGAACTGCGCGCCCTGCTTGTAGTTTACTGCTCGAGTTTTAAAAGTCGACTCCTCTCCTCCAGCTTACCAACATCGCAGCCGCCTTGCCTTCAGCCACCGACAGACGCACACTTTTTGTTCGTTTCAGCAGCTGAAATCGAAATTTCTGCTCGCTGTATGTACGGGTGTGTGTGTATCGTTTTTGCCTGTCGTTTGGTAGCAGCAAAATGTGTGCTGTCTGCCGAAATTTTCTGTGAATTTCGGGCGGGCTTGCTGTAATGCATTGTATGGTGGCATCGTCCGATGCATTACAGCTAGGCGAATTACCGTTTTCGTCGTTTGGATGTTGTTGACTAGCGGTAAGTTTTATCCGAAAAATTGTATTTTGTGCTCATTTTGCGCATTTTAGAATTTTTCGACTGAAGTTATTCTGCAGCTGTTGTTATTTTCTTTTAGATCTGTACTTGTATGCGGGTGTGTATTAATATGGTTTTATCTTTGTAGGAATTTTCTAATATGAAGAAGTAGCATAGGGCTACTTCTTGCAAATAAATAAATTTTTACTTTTCAGGAATTTTCTAATATGAAGAAGTAGCATAGGGCTACTTCTTGCAAATAAATAAATTTTGAGTTTGTAGGAATTTTCTGATATGAAGAAGTAGCATAGGGCTACTTCTTAAAAATAAATAAATTTGACTAAATTACATACTCTGGGAAATCAGGCGGTTTGTCCCTACAGACGTAGAGAAGCCAATCAAAAGTAGCGTAAGGGGGGGTATACGCTACAGCGTGGGGACGACCCACCAGAGAAAAGAGTCTCAAGCCGGGCATGCGCTAAACTAAACGTCCCATCTGCGCCATAATCCTAGCCCGCCTTGAACGACGGAGGACCTATCAACAGATAGACTTCGTCTATCAACTCGCCTCGCCCAATGCCCAGGAAGAAGTGCAGCGATCGGGTTATTACGTATGGAAATTTTCGGCTCGAAACTACGACTTGGTCGGTGAAACGCCGCTACTTATCGTTCTGTGATCTGCTGAATCCGGTCGCAGCACCCCGGAAATTCCCCCAATCCCAAGAGAGGAAATTGTTTCGTGACAGATAGAATTCATCTATCAACTCACTCAGGACGATGGAAATCCCGCGAAATGCAGCAAGCGGGTTCAAGCTCTAAGGAAATTGAAGAAAGGACAGGAAAGAATAAAATCCTCATATCGAGGCCAATCCAGACGGGATTAGAGGTGAAACATCTACTCATTAAAGGTAGAGATGGATTCTACTAGGATCACTGTCCTATAAAAATTTTCGCTCGCCACCGCGGATTAGGAAATAATGAAGAAGAGACAGGAAAGAATAAAATCCTCATATCGAGGCTAATCCAGACGGGATTAGAGGTGAAACATCTACTCATTAAAGGTAGAGATGGGTTCTACTAGGATCACTGTCCTATAAAAATTTTCGCTCGCCACCGCGGATTAGGAAATAATGAAGAAAAGACAGGAAGGAATCAAATCCTCATATCGAGGCTAATCCAGACGGGATTAGAGGTGAAACATCTACTCATTAAAGGTAGAGATGGGTTCTACTAGGATCACTGTCCTATAAAAATTTTCGCTCGCCACCGCGGATTAGGAAATAATGAAGAAGAGACAGGAAAGAATAAAATCCTCATATCGAGGCTAATCCAGAAGGGCAATGCAAGCGGAATTCCTACCGTAGTTTCCTACGCGTAGGGTACCGTGTGGGTTAAGTTTGAAACATTGTCGGACAGGGGAGGGGATAACTTGTTGGATTACAAAAGGTGTATCACCCACCACTGATGGGGCAGTAGGAGGGCTATGTGATACCCTATAGTTTGCAAGTGAAGCTTGCCGGATGCCTTATTAGGGCTACCGAGACTGACCCTTATTTGTTCACGATTGGCCCGAGTGGACCAGGGATATAATGAAGAAGGCCGTTAGAATTTTAAGTCTTGTGCATGTAGATTTCGCGCATGAGGGAAAGCTGCAACGTTTGGAAATTGGTAAAATTTTCTTACATGGACAAACAAGGAGACGGAAGGTGTTACAACGCATTGTTCCAAGCTACAGTATGCGAATAGAACTAATTAAATTACGCGGCGTTTGTAGCGTTGACTATCTTGCAAGTCAGAACTGCCTGCTGAACTTACGCTAATTCATGAGTCGCGGATTAACTAAAATTGTCGCGTAAAAATAATTCTGTCATTTCGCTTAAGATCGCTAACACCGAAGAGAGGAGGAAATAGCCACGCTCCGGAAGCAACTGAAAGCTTGACAGAGCAAGAAGATTGTCAACCTAGCAAAATTAATGGGACTTATACATGAAGGCACAACCAAAATATGAAAAAATAAATAAATATACAGGTAGGACGATGAGAATAAATAATTAGATAAATTAACGGACTAGTAATGACAATGACAGAACAAGACTTTTTCTTTCCTACCAATTATGTATGCGTCCAGGGTGGTTAAAAATAGTATTTGAATATATCCCAGAGGTTTTCTAATAACAAAAAAAAACATATAACAGATAATGCCATAGTGCGTATGTAAATTCAAAGCGTACCAAAAAAAACCTTAAACCAATGAGATCACCTGAGCGTAAGGAAAACACAAAAAAAAATGTCTGTGCCTATGTGCACGTATTCCGCGTAAATGAACTCGAAAGGGCTTCGATAGTCCAAGAAAAGATACTTCATAGATTGTGCGTGTAAACATAAAATATATAAATGGTCAAAGGAAAATTCAAAATAATAATGTAATTATAAATCCAAAGACGAAATACCTATAGTTTGTGCGTGTATGATCTCTGTGCGTATATAAATATATTCAGAAAAGGAATTTAGAACAATACCTTTATCACAAATCCAAAAGCTAGATCTATGAATTGTGCATGTTAACTTTATCCGTGGATAAATAATAATTTAAGAAAAAAAATCCAGAATATTACTGTATGGTGCCTCCAGAGAGCATATAAGTATATATATTCAAACGAAAATTAAAAATTATAACTTTAAAATAGATGTAAAGAGGAAGATCTACGAATTTGTGCCTGCTAAATTGGTGCGCATGTAAATATACATAAATTCAAACGAAATTCCGAATAACTATCTTTATAATACTATATAAAAAAAAGGAAGTTCTGTCAATTTGTGCGTACATACGTATGTAAATAAAACAAACCCAGAATAATAAACTTACTAGAGATATAAAGAGGAAGATCCGTAAAACTTGCGTATATTAGTTTTATGCGTATATAGATATACAGATTCAACACAAAAAAAAATATCAAAATAACGACTCTATTGAAAATCCACAAGGGAAGATCTATAAATTTACGCGTACTAAATTTGTGCGTATAGAATTATATAAACTCAAACGAAAATTGATGACATTAACCCTAAAATAGATCTAAAATGGAAGATCTAGAAAATATTCATACTAATATTCAAAATTCCAAATCAAACGAAGGAGGTGGCTTGGCCATGTAGCGGTCCACCCGAACACACACCCACAACAACATCTCAACAATCCAGTTCTGCGAACTGGAACGAAACAAATCGTTCTCAATCTCTCCCCAACTCTCTACAGCTTGGCAAACTTTCAAAGGGTCTGACGCAGCATGAACTGAGTAATGGAACGATAGCGCAAAAAAAAAAGAATTTAGGGAGTGTACGGGATCGGAACCTGAAGGATTCCGTCCCACACTAAGGACATTATGACAAACAACCCTGTTGTCAAGGACAAGTCAAAGAAATGAACATCGTTCACCAACCTGACAACGGACTGAGGTCAAAATCAGAAGACAGTGCGAGTGATCAGCGATTCAATGGCCGCCGGTACTCAGGAAAGAAGCCGTAGCGATAATATGTAACGAAATCAATAATAGAATACACAAAAAAAATCCAATGCCTACAATATAATGATCGTAGCTAGCTATTCGACCTTCAGGTAACGATAACCATAATAGGGGTAAGACTACAACAATCATGACTAAATCTATGCGTATGATGTAATGATCATAACTAAATATTCGGTCTCAAATGTAGATCACTAACGTAGAGAACCGTTGATAAGATAAACTAAACTATAAACTATAGTATGTATTTAACTAAGACTATAAGAAGCCAACTATATACTCCAGGTAATATCGAGATACACACGAGATCTTGATAGCAACCTATAAAGAAAAGGTAATACGGGGCTAACTAAGATAGGCTATGCAAACCGGAAGAATCACAAAAGGGCCTAAGATAATCTTACCATAACTGCTATAAAACTATGATGAACTTATACGAACTGGATTGAGACATGATACCAAAATAACCCAAAGGTATGTAAATAATCCATACTCAACCTATAAGAACTAAAGTAAAGGATGACATCTAAACTAACTCACACCTATTTGAGGTATAGGCCTATATAGGTATAATACCTATAAAGAGCTACGCTAGACTCTAAATAACTATACCATACTGATAACCAGACTCTAATAGGCTGTACCTACTTAAAGAAATATCAATAACTAAAATACGATATATAACCATACTATCAATACAACTAAGGTCGTAAAAGCTAACTACAAGATAACGATAGTCGAAATAATAACTAGAATATGATACGGTACTTTCCCAAAATACGCCAAAACCAAAATCTCAAAATAAAACTCAAAATATACAAAATACTGACTTCTTTCCTGGAACCAGCGGATGTGAACGGAACCTTTAGGCTCGTAGTAGTATGCTTCGTATACGACGTTCACCTTCCACCCATCAGCTGAACACGCCGACACTTCAAACTAGGGAACGTCCATGGGGAATAAATAATCAAAAGAAAAAAGGAAATTCACCTGTCTTCACCTCACGTGGGACTCCGCTCCAAGGTCTCCGCCCCGATATTGTATCAATCACTCCAAGTCGGATACCAATCTAGAGGATGCTAACCAGCCATTCTCCCGTCAGAGTGATTGAGACACCTCCGAATGGAGTCATGGGAGCAGAGCGCCACGCAAGCGCGAAGCATAGTATGTGAACCCATTTTGAGACTACTGATCCGCTTCGAATCACAAGGCTGTCCTGATCTCTCCCACAAGGAATAAATCAAACAGGTGGCTATTATCGCTCACCGACTTGTAGGTGAGAACAGGGCATTTGCGTGGTTCTTCTGGACCTAAGGTCGAGTGGTCGGCCACTCAGTTGGCGCGAACCGAAGCAACGCTTCCCAGTGGTACCCGCAAGCCCAAAGCCCGCCTACCACTGAGTGGATGACCACTCCGACGCATGGAACTATGGAACTCTAAAGAAGAGCGAAAGAGGAAGAAAAAGAAAAAAAATATGAATGATTGAAGGAGATTTTACGAAGTCACACCAATGAAGACAAATCACGAGCCATCTTGCCAGCTACCAAAGCCAGATCTAACGAGAGCAAAAAGGAACTACCACGAAAGCAACGAGCTTTACGGGAGAAAAAGGTAGCTCTGCGTAGACCAAGCCATTGGCAGCATAGCAAGACAACCCGATCCAGCAAAGCTAAAGTTATCTGTTTCAATTGACGAAAAGACCCTCATTTGAAATGAATTGAATTACGCAATATAGAACTTATTTAATAAAAAAAAAATCGAAATTGAGAAGAAAGTACTGAATAACTTGAAGACGAGGCAAAACGATATGAAACTAGCGACATAATTTTTAAAGTATAGTGTCGATAGATCTACAAAAAAAAATTGGCTACTAGGTGTGAATATCAAAGTTAGAATTTTACCAAAACTTAAAGCCGAGAAAACGAAAGGCAGAAAAAATTGCCTCTTAGTCAAGAGAAGCTTGAATAACGATCAAAAGAAAACCGAAATTGGGCGCCATTTGTCGCGAAGAGCGCGCCTCTTGTCGGCTCTACCTACATCCATCTTGCGGTGAATGCAGATAAGCGCCGCAATTGACACCTGTTGCTGCAAAATTCACCTTAGGGACACATGTGGGCGGCCGCACAGCATATTGCCGCTAGCGGTCAGCCGGCTTGGGGTGGTTCTTGCCACCCACGTCCCCGCAGTGCTTGAAAGCTGTGCGTAGACGACAAAAGCAAAAGCAAAAAAAATAACTGACTCGTCTTTACTAGAATTCAGACGGACGGAAACAGAACAAAATTTCCATGCCTCAATATGCTTCGCCTCCACTGGTACAACCTAAAAACAAAAACCTGAAAGGAAAATTTATGTTGAATACCATACCAGCGTTGCAGTGCTGAAATAACAATAATAAAAAAAAGTCAACGCCGTACAAGTGGCTACCACCCGGAGAAGTTCGACGCCGAGAGAGAGATATTTTGAGAGAGAGAAAACGTGGACTTCAGATGATGTTTAAGTCCAGACTGGACATGACATGGGCCCATCGCCCCCATCCACCCTGGCTAAGATGTCACAGTCCGAAGAAAATTCTTAGCCCCATAGTGTGGTTGTGCGTGCGTGCTCAGGCGTCTCACCCCATGACACCCCCACCACTCATGGGATGCCTACGCTAGCATGTCGATATTATGGACTGTGGAAAGTTTGCGAGAAACTCCGATGTCATCAGTATCGGTAAAGCGAGCTGCAAACAAAAAAGAAAAACCCAAAACACAACAAAAGAAGCAAAGGGAGAAGAAATAATTACGAGAGACAGCGAAGTGAAGTTATATAATTCTTTATTCAGTGCTCTATTCACTGATTTGACCACGTCCTTTGCTGTTAATACACAATTAGCACATCATATCTTCATGGGCTAACTAGCTCGTTCACAAAGTCTTAACAATTAGCAAACAAAACATTGATTGTGTGACCTACCTAATCGCTCGAGCCCTACTCTATAGAAGCTTAATACTAAGTTATATGTTTTACAAAGAGTTCAGATCAAAGTTGAAAAAAAATCGTATTAAAATAGGACCAGAAGGGTCTCAGCATGCAAATTAACTTAACTGACTTTACCTTACATCTGCGGCAGCGCCAGGCGGCGGTCAAACCCTGATCTGCACTCCTTTCACCACTTTTTGTCACCTCTTTTCTTCCTTCTTCCTTTTTTTTTCCTTTGATTTAGGAACCTTTTCTACAGACGTATGCCAGGTAAAATTGCTCAAATATCTGCTTACTGCCGACTTTAGAAATGTTGCACCAATAGAATTAAGACCTTTTGTTTTTACTTCGTAGCTCGCAGGCCAATGCAGGAAAAATTCCGAAGATCCACGTAGGCCTTCCTCTAACGATCGAAATTTTGCACAAAAGGAATCAGAATCCTATATGTTTAATTCGCAGGTCGCGCATCGGTTACTAGAGAATGCAGGAAATTCAGATGAAGAAATCGCTATCACTTGTCGCGTAATGAGGTTTTAACGTAAGCTTTTCTCTGTTTTATCGAAAGGTTTGCCAAAATGGAATTAAATTCTTCCGGCCTTAGCTCGCAGATCTCACATTATTTACTGAGGAATTCAGAAGGTTTGAATGAAGGAAAAGGTTATTGCTTATCGCATAGTGGAACTTTCACGAAAACTTTTCTTAAATAAATGAAAACTTTTGCACAAATAGAATTAAAATTGTTTATCTTTATCTCACCGATGGCACATCGTTTGATGGAAAGTTACAGGAATTCATGTGAAATATCAAAAGAAATCACTAATGCTTATCGCGTAATGGATTCTTCGCGTAAGTTTTCTTTTTTTTCGAATAAGTCAAAATTTGCACAAATGGACCTAGCATCGGTTACCTTTATTTCACAGATCGCACGTCGTTTTATCGTTTATAGGGAAAATCAGGTAATCCAAGTGCGATTTCCACGTAAGGTCTTTTCTCAAGTAATTGAAAATTTCACATAAATAGAATTAAAATCTGTTATCCCTATTTCACAGATCGCACATCAATTAATCATTTACAAGGAAACTCCGATAATCCAAATGAGATTTCCACGTAAGTTTTTCACAAATATTTGTAAACTTTTGCACAAAAAGAACTAAAATCTAATATCTTTACTTCACAGATTGCACATCATTCGATGGAAAGTTCGGGAAATGCATAGGACATACGAAAAAAAAAAATTGCTAATGCTTATCTCGTAATGAAATTTTCGCGTAAGCTTTTCTCAATTAATTGAAACTTTTGCACAAATATAATTTTCAACCGTTTTTCTTTATTTCACAGGTCGCACATCCATTAATCATTTACCGGGAAACTCAGGTAATTCAAATGAGATTTCCACGTGAGTTTTTCACAAATAATTGAAAATTTCTATACAAATAGAATTAAAATATGTTATCTCTACTTCACAGATCGCACATTAATTGATTATTTACAAGGAAACTCCGATAATCCATATGGGATTTCCACGTAAGTTTTTTCACAAATATTTGTAAACTTTTGCACAAAAAGAACTAAAATCTAATATCTTTACTTCACAGATTGCACATCATTCGATGGAAAGTTCGGGAAATGCATATGACATACAAAAAAAAATTGCTAATGCTTATCTCGTAATGAAATTTTCGCGTAAGCTTTTCTCAATTAATTGAAACTTTTGCACAAATATAATTTTCAATCATTTTTCTTTATTTCACAGGTCGCACATCCATTAATCATTTACCGGGAAACTCAGGTAATTCAAATGAGATTTCCACGTGAGTTTTTCACAAATATTTGTAAATTTCTACACAAATAGAATTATAATCTATTATCTCTACTTCACAGATCGCACATTAATTGATTATTTACAAGGAAACTCCGATAATCCATATGAGATTTCCACGTAAGTTTTTCACAAATATTTGTAAATTTCTACACAAATAGAATTAAAATCCATTATCTCTACTTCACAGATCGCACATTAATTGATTATTTACAAGGAAACTCCGATAATCCATATGAGATCTCCACGTAAGTTTTTCACAAATATTTGAAAATTTGTTTTTTTCACAAATAATGGTAAATTTCTTTCGAACTTTTACTAACTTCGATTCCCGAGAACAAGACAACTTAACCGACCAAGAAAGCTAACAACCAAAACAAAATCACAATCTGAACTGCGCGCCCTGCTTGTAGTTTACTGCTCGATTTTTAAAAGTCGACTCCTCTCCTCCAGCTTACCAACATCGCAGCGGCCTTGCCTTCAGCCACCGCCAGACGCACACTTTTTGTTCGTTTCAGCAGCTGAAATCGAAATTTCTGCTCGCTGTATGTACGGGTTTTGTATCGTTTTTGCCTGTCGTTTGGTAGCAGCAAAATGTGTGCTGTCTGCCGAAATTTTCTGTGAATTTCGGGCGGGCTTGCTGTAATGCATTATATGGTGGCATCTTCCGATGCATTACAGCTAGGCGAATTACCGTTTTCGTCGTTTGGATGTTGTTGACTAGCGGTAAGTTTTATCCGAAAAATTGTATTTTGTGCTCATTTTGCGCATTTTAGAATTTTTCGACTGAAGTTATTCTGCAGCTGTTGTTATTTTCTTTTAGATCTGTACTTGTATGCGGGTTTGTATTAATATGGTTTTATCTTTGTAGGAATTTTCTAATATGAAGAAGTAGCATAGGGCTACTTCTTGCAAATAAATAAATTTTTACTTTTCAGGAATTTTCTAATATGAAGAAGTAGCATAGGGCTACTTCTTGCAAATAAATAAATTTTGAGTTTGTAGGAATTTTCTGATATGAAGAAGTAGCATAGGGCTACTTCTTAAAAATAAATAAATTTGACTAAATTACATACTCTGGGAAATCAGGCGGTTTGTCCCTACAGACGTAGAGAAGCCAATCAAAAGTAGCGTAAGGGGGGTATACGCTACAAGCGTTAACTTTAATTATAACTAATATTAGTTCAAAACCAAAAGCCTACATTTATGGCTGATTACATTACTCGAACATTGCTAGAAAACAGAGTAAGTAGTTTCCCCTTATCTGAAAATACTTTAGAACGATAAAAACAAAAGATAATCCAGCAAAATTTTACTGAGTTAAATGTCAAATTCCCCTACGGAGGGGAAATTTTTACTGCCATAATTAGCCATAAACAGTTCTAGCCAGAAGTATATTTTATGGCAGTAAATTTTGCTATTATGGCAGCAAACTCATACATTAACTACAAGCGTGTACGAATATAATTGTTTACACGCACACAAAATAAAAATATTTGAGGAAAGTCACAGCACATCAGCTAGAATGTGTCAAAGTTTATTAAAAATGTTTAAACATTTTTTAAAAAATGATTACAAATTTTTTTTATAAATTTTTTAAAAAATTGTTAAAAAATTTTAATTTTTTTTATAAAGTTATTATAAATTTTTTTAAAAAATTAATTACCATTAATTTTTTAACTTA
Source organism: Dioctria linearis (assembly GCA_963930735.1). Taxonomy (NCBI): domain Eukaryota; kingdom Metazoa; phylum Arthropoda; class Insecta; order Diptera; family Asilidae; genus Dioctria; species Dioctria linearis. The sequence goes on from OZ005743.1 coordinate 67,305,151, forward strand.
TATTTTAGTAAGCATATCTTAAGATCACGAAATACTGAAATTTTAGGTTTTTTTTTAATTTTAACTGTTTTAACTGGGCTATTCTCTGTACCAAAGTTCTATCAGTACAGAGCGATGTATCTGAGGAATATTGTGAGATCTAATCAAATTACTTCGTTTGTAGTTAATCCGCGATTCTTGATATTCTCCTTCTCCCACAATAGGATACATCTCAACTCAATAGTAATAAAAAAACTCACTTTGGTTCTTTTAAGATATTGTTCGGACATAAAAATCAATTCAATTCATTTTTCCTATTAAGGTAAGGTCAAATGTGTCTAATGTCCAATTCGATTAAAATTCAAACGAGATCAAATATATTTGCTTGGGTTTGTACAAAAGTTTCCTTGTTTAATGACAACTTTCTTCCATCTGCATCCAAATACAACCTGTAAAGTCAGACAGCACAGGTTGAATCTAACCTGTTCGGCTGTGCTCCAGCTACAGGCACATGATTTCCACTAATGTTAGCCACAAGTCGATTATATTCCACTTTAACCCATTCTATGCCTAAAATGAGTCACGTATCAGACCCGAAATGTCGTGGTCTGGCCAAAAGTAAGATCTTCGTATCAGACACGTGATTCTATTTATATTAAATGAAATAATAAAAATACAATTATCAAATTCTGTGGCTTTATTAAATATTAAATGCAATACTAATAATGTCCACCGGTTGCGCAAAATTTGCCTTTGATGAAACTGCTTGTGGTTACGATGCATGAGAAAGGCTATCATAGAAAGTGACACATATAATCATCAATCAATTCATAAGACATTTACTGAAATGCTCCTTTTCCTTAAGATCTCGCATATAAAAGTGTGGTAAAACCTATGTATTGTAAAAAATACTTATTCTTCGAAAAAAAAACCTCGGAGTCTCCCCATATAATATCGTCTGCATGTTATTTATATTTCAGGTTATACCCAGATATTTAAGATCTACTTTCTAATCGCACAGAAATATTATCATCCCAATTAAGCTTGATATGTATATTCAGATTTAGAGGTGTACTATAAATAAACGCAATTTTTTCCTCTTAATTATAATTTAAAAAACGTTGAATTATTACATTACATCTAGTGTAAAAAGCAATGATTTCTAATTATTTGCGTTTATTTCATAAAGTACCTAAATTAAAAAAAAAATCTTGACAACAGTATCAGTTCACAGATAAAAATTGAAGCTAACATAAAAATTAACTGTCCTCGTCAGGTATTTCCGAATCCTCATAACAGTTTTTGTAGAAGGAACATAAACTTTGAACAAGAATTTCGTTTTAATGAAGGATCCCTGAAATTGTAATTTAAATATTTATATATTAAAAAATCAAATTTTATTCTTACTGTATTTATAATGGTGCAACCATGTTGTGTAGTGTTAAACGGATGATTAGGATCTCCAACAACTACTAGGTCTGGAAGAGGGTAAAGAGATACGGCGGCATCATAGTCTCAATATATAAGAAGCGCAATTGGATGCACAGGAGAGAGCGTTCCCTGACAAATTAAGGTTCGCGCGAACTACAATGGAAAAGAATAAGTTTGCTTCTTTTATATTCAAGAAAATAATTACGTGATTATCCAATTGGTCGGAAAAATGAATAGTATTACGACAAAACTTTGTGGTAAGATCAGCTCGGCAAACTACTATTTGCTGTGTGCAATACTGTAATCGACATGGATTCGTAGCTGATTTTATCCTTGGCCATTTTTGTAATAAACCTGCTGTAACGAATTTCGGAAGTGGTCCTCTTGGCAGAATATTTGGAGCAACCATTAGCCAAATCAGCCAATGCTAAAAAAAGCTGTTTCCTACAAAAGCCAATATTTCATAACAAAATCCCAGTGAATATTGACTCCTAAATACTTACATTTATAGCATTTTCGTTATGTTTTTTTTCTGTTTGAGCAGTGTCAAGTCTCTGATTTTGAACGCCTGAACAGAACTATTTTTGATGTCTGATTATTTTTTGCAATTGACAATTTGATGAAATGTCACAAGCGACACTTCGCTATAAAAGAGTGGGAAATAATGTTTTGACAGTCGATCACCTCTTCCTTTTTTTCTAATAGTGCAAAGTAAGAAGACCCTCTCACTCACTTTGTCAGTAAAATCGCATGTTCGAGTAATGTAAATCAGCCATTAGGCGCACCACATATCTATCCAAGAAAACCGTAGTACCGGAGCATGCTGGTAGTACCGGCTAATGCCGCTAGGGTGCAGTCATGATCAAATGATACGATGATAAAAAACTAACACCAAACTCAAGCTGACAAGTATACAGCCCCGACATAAATTCGCTTAGGTTATTTCACATTATTACTTAATACACACATAAGCCACACACATTCTACCCAAGCCTTGGTAGAGGTAACGTAGCCCAGTCCAACAAATCCCAGACAGTCCTAGTCACAGTATCAGATATTGCTACTAAAGCTCTCAGCGAACTCCAATAACCAAACTCAGGAGGGGAGCACTTCAAGGTCAAATTGTAGCCTTCAAAACCAGATCACACTTAACCAGCAACCTTCGACAATAAAGCTTCATAAATGTTTAGAGCTCCGATCTCCGAGATGAAAAATAAGCGAAATCCACAAACAAAATCGAAATCCTATGCCGGAGAGTGCTGAAAGTAATCTCGTATCCCTAAAGTGATCTCGTATCCCCAAAACTCGAGATGAAAAATAAGCGAACTCCAGAAACAAAGTCGAAATCCTATGCTATTTCCCTATGCTGGAGAGTGCTGAAAGTGATGTCGTATCCCCAAGCCCGAGAAGAACAACATAGGATATACCGGCAATGCCACCAGGGGACCTTGCTCAAGAAATAGTGTTTGCACTCGAAAGAGCAACTGTGACTTTTCAATACACGCACCCCAGGACCGAATAATAATAATAATTTGCTAAGAAAACATCAAGCCAAGGTGATATCATGTTGTGAAACTCGAATGATGCTGATATATACAACAGCACTTGAAAACAGCAAAACCAAGATGACGTCATGCTGATATTTAGAACTTCCCCGCTAATAAAAGAAAACAGCAAAACCATGGCATGCTATTAGTTCCGGCTAATGCCGCTAGGTAACCTCACTCAAGCAATGGCGAGCCTGTAGAGGATTTCTGATGAGAATTTCGCCCAGCCCTGCCACCACACGCCACCCAGAATCCATTGGCATGAACAAAAATAACATGAATTATTAATACGCTAATATCTCGGAAACCAACGCCGTAGAGGATTTCTGATGAAAATTTTATTCCCCCCTCCGTATCCTATATGATAATGCTCCCCAGCACCCAACCATCTAGATTCCATTGGAATGAACAAAAATGTTCTACTGTTAACTTTAATTATTACTAATATTAATTCAAAACCAAAGCCTACATTTAGGCGGAACACTTGAAAACAGCAAAATCATAATAAAAGAGCCTATATTTAGACGCACCACACAACCAAGAAAACCGTAGTACCGGAGAATGCTGGTAGTACCGGCTTATGCCGCAAGGGCGCAGTCCAGACCAAATTACACATTCAACACATAAGCCATTCAAGACTCAATGATGCATACAAGACATAAACCAGCACAGCCAAAAGCCAAAACATAAACCAGTACCGTCAAGATACAAACACAAATTTAGTATGGACTCAAACCACCTACCGACGGTGGTGCTACTGAAAATAATGAGCCAATTTGTAGGCTTGCTCACGAAAAAGTACAGTCTGCGTATAAACGATGGTAAAACTGTAAAGAAAGCAAAAGGAGTAAAGACTAATGTAGTCCAGAGGCATATCAATTTCGAAGATTACGTCGAATGTTTGAATAACAAGCGAGTATTAACTGCTACTCAGAGCTCCGTACGGTCACATAACCGTAATGTCTACACGATCAGTCAATGGAAGATTGCATTGAGTTCATATGATAACAAGCGGTGTATTAAGAGTTGAACAACGGATACTCTTAGTAGTTACGCTATGGGAGCTCTGGCGCACTTTTTCCATACAAAAAGTGTCCGGAAAATTCCAACTATTTTTGTGGTTGTGGACCGGATTCTGGGCCACTGAGGAGGATTCCGTCTAGTGGTCTACGTCATAGGGCCTGCCTGGGGAATTCCTTTCGTACTGTCTGGTTGACCAGGAGATGACATCAACTTTTTTTAGTAATAATTCAAGTTTTGTTTTGCTCATGGGGTGCTGCGCCTAAATGTACTATTATTTTTCTTGAATGCCTAAATGTAGGCTTTTGGTTTTGAACTAATATTAGTAATAATTAAAGTTAATAGTAGGACATTTTTGTTCATGCAAATGGATACTAGATGGTTGAGGTGGGGGTATTAGGGGGGATAAAATTTTCATGAGAAATCCTCTACGGGCTTTGGTTTTCGAGATATTAGCGATTTTACCTTTTCAGATATAGTTAATATTATTAATAATTGAAGCTACCTAGGATAGTTTTGTACATGCCAATAGATTCTAGGAGGTGTTGTGTGGCTGGGGGTCAGGGGGGGATAAAATTTTTATTAGAAATCCTCTACGGGCTATGGTTTTCGAGATATTAGCGATTTTACCTTTTTTAGATATAGTTAATATTAGTAATAATTAATTTTTTTTTGCTCATGCGTGCTGCGCCTAAATGTAGGCTTTTTTACTATGATTTTTCTTGAACACCTAAATGTAGGCTTTTGGTTTTGAACTAATATTAGTAATAATTAAAGTTAATAGTAGGACATTTTTGTTCATGCAAATGGATACTAGATGGTTGAGGTGGGGGTATTAGGGGGGATAAAATTTTCATGAGAAATCCTCTACGGGCTTTGGTTTTCGAGATATTAGCGATTTTACCTTTTCAGATATAGTTAATATTATTAATAATTGAAGCTACCTAGGATAGTTTTGTTCATGCCAATAGATTCTAGAAGGTGTTGTGTGGCTGGGGGTTAGAGGGGGGATATCATTTTTGTTGGAAATCCTCTACGGGCTATGGTTTTCGAGATATTAGCGATTTTACCTTTTTTAGATATAGGTAATATTATTAAAAACTCAAGTCTCCCTGTGGAGTTGTAGATATCAGCTCTACTTTCTTTATTTGTAGAGTTATTTTGAGACTCGCCTTTCTTTGAAGGGGTCCGTTTATTTAATTTATTTGTTTTTGCTTGAATATGATGAGACTCGCCTTTCTTTGAAGGGGTCTGTTTATTTAGGCTTGGGTCTTTCAAACCTCCATACCTGTTATCTGCTCTTATTTGAGGAGATACCTCTGAGCTTGGGTCTTTCAAACCTCCATACTCGATAAGTGTATCTATCCTCTTATTTGAATCCACATTTTGATTAATGGGTAATTTTAATATTAGTGATTTGTTGCTATAATCGATTATACATGAAAATTTGTCAAGAAAATCGTGCCCTAGTATACCGTCGTATTTTAATTTAAAATTTCCCTCTACCATGTGAATACGGTGCGTGAATATATCACCATTTATTTTAAATTTACATTCAGCTGTTCCTAGCGTAGACAAGGGTTTTCCTGCTAGTGAGGATACAGTGATGTTTTCTCTTTTGTTTACTAGGGTATCACCTAGTGCTCTAGTGGCTTTATGGACTGATATTTCAGCTCCTGTATCAATAAGAAAATTGCTAGTATGAAATGCAGTAATTGAATTTGCAATCGTCACTACTAGCGAATGGTGATCACTTATTAAGGGGAGATTTAATTTTGTAGTAGATTTGTTGGTTGGGAATGAATATCTGCTGAGATAGTCATTTGATTTAGACGAGACTGAGACTCCGCTAACTCGCCTCGCCGAAGACCGTTTTCCGATTTCTCCATATTTCTGGGGTTTGTTGGTCTTTGCTTTTTGGAATTTTTCCAATTGCTCGCGGTCCTAATATTGGGATTTCTATTAGGATTATTCGTGTTAGGTGGTAAGTATGTAGATTGCTGTGGAGGCCTATTGTTTTGCGGAAAAGAGGGAATTTGGCATGGGGGAGCTTTAGTCGGCTGCTGATATTGAAAAGCTCTATTCTGTTGCGGATATTGTTGCTGTCTGGGCGCAAAATTGTGTACAGGTTGCCTGTACTGTTGTTGCTGGAATAGCCGCTTTCTGCATTCTAGAACGTGATGGTTGGGGGTTTTGCACTATGAGCAAACGAGTCTGTGGATTTCTGTTCTTGCTTTGGACGAAAAGCAAGTTTCAGCAGTGTGCCCTTTCTTATGACACTTAGAACAGCTATTGAGGCTTTCACTGAAAGCGCTGTTTCTTTCAGCCTGCTCCATAGCGAATTTCATAGAGTCTTTTAGCTCTGTATGGCTTTTGGCTTTAGTGAGGAGACGGATATAATCGTCTTTTAGACCGTCTTCAAAGGCTCTAAGCACCATTTTCTTATTCTCTTCTAATAAGAGATTCTTTAGGGTTTGCTCGTTTGTGAGGCTGGAAGTGGCGTCATTATAAAGAGCCAATAATTTTTGTGCTCTGAAAGCATATTCTTTAGTTTCTTCTTTAGAATTTTGCTTTAGAGATAGAACTTCGTTCTGAATAGAGATACGAGAACGTGATTCTAGAAATTGTTCTTGGAGGGCCTTTTGAAGCTCCTTCCAATTGTTAATATCGGCATATTTAACAATGTCGTATGCCCTTCCGACTAATTTAGCTTTTATCACCTGTAGATAAAGAGCTTTTGAGGCTTCTGTTAAGTCCTCTTTTTGAAACATTTCGCACAGGTTCAGAAACCTATGCAAATTTTCAGAATTCCCGTCGAATCCGGGTATTAATGACTTGGCGTCATTAAGCGTGAGTGTTTCTGGCTCAGCCATTTTGCTATTCCCTGATCGCTTTTGTTGTGCTGTTCTCTTAGTGGGTTTCCTTCGGTGTGAAGTTAACTCTGATAGAAGTGTGTCACGAACGCTTCTTTGCGATCTGGTTACTATAACTTTTTTGCTAGCTTCCACTTTGATAGGAATTTATTTGATATTCCTCAAAAGAAAAAATTATATAGGAGTTTGTCGATGTTAAAAGAATTGTAGAAAAATTTCTAACACCGGAGAGAGTACCTTTACCTATAGAAATTTAGACCAGAGAAGAAGAGAAATTGTGACTGGGTCTGAGACAAAAAAAAAAGTAGAGTGTATGTATATATATATATATATTACATTGTCTACTTACATATAGGATTTGATGTTTTTTTAATTAACTTATTATCTAGCCTAGATTTAAATATAATTATTAAGATCAAAATTTATATATATATTTATTAAAATTAAAATTAATCTTATTTACGTTACTCCTATTGTCGTGGTATTTGTTCCACACTTTATTAAAAGTGTCGAAGTCCCAGGTATCTTCTTCCTCTCGCTCCAGGATGTCTCTGTGGATTTCACTGTAGATGCTTTCGGGCGTCCGGTCGGTGTTCTCGATGAGGACGTCAATCAGCAGGTCCACCAAGTTGTCTCCGTCCGTGGCGTTGTCGTCCGGAGGGCTGCTGTAGCTCAGATGCTCCCGGGAGCCAGAATAACTCTCCAGGGAGTCGTCCAGGTAGCTCTCTAGGTGGTCAAAGTCTTCGCTGTCTTCAGAAAAATAGACGAAGTCGTCCAATATGCCGTCAATAAAGAGGGGCTCCTCTATTCTTAGGGGCGATTCTGCTCTGGGCCAGCACATTCGTGTTGTTTTTTAAATCTTGCTGCTTCCTCTGGGTTTTGTGGGTTTTTTGCAGGTCTTACAAACCTTTACAAAATCTGCACCGCTGCCACCAAAATTTTGTTATACGTTGTTACACCTCTTTAGGTATAACGCAATATAATCAAAAATGTTAATTAATTAATTAAATGTAATAGATTAACAATTTTCTGTTTCGGCTTTCCACTTTGTAAAAAAAAAAACACTTATCGACTTTTCACTTATTACTGGTAAACATTTATTTTAATTAGATACTTAGGAGGCCTTACCTTTGGTAGGGGGACTCTCCTAGTAGGTTCAAGAATACTCTCTGATTTTCCTAGTTCAACCGCATCATATTTATATTATTGATTTACATGGGGATGATACTCCCCTCCACAAATTTCTAAAATTCAGCAATTTTCTAAGGAAAAAATTGATGATCGCTCAATTTTCTGTTTTGAATAACAAAATCAGGAAATTGAGCGGAAATAACAAAATCCAAAAAAAATCGAATCGAAAAACAATTTTCTGTAAGTTCGGTGATCGATTCCATGCATAACAAAATTTCAGGGTCATCATAATTCATTAATTCATGAAACTTCATGCCACTTTACCAATGCAACGAAGTGCAGCCATTCAAAGGTGCACCTGTTGGGTAATTTTGCCGGTCTTAGATCGGTCGGTGACGTAGTCACGTATTTGGGCTTAATTGTCTGGTGACGATTTTCTTCGATTGCTTTCATGAATGAATCATTACGTTGAGCGAATACTAGCGCCGGATCATATTACATTTCATTTGTAGAAGAAATTATGTTCATTTTAGGCACGCGCCAAATGGGATAGAATATCTGACACCTGATGGTTGTTGTTTATCGTTTGTGGAAGTATACTTTGTTGCATTTACGTTAGGAATTCGTAATTTTAGGATTATGCAAGAAGTTTATTGAATTTTAAAAGATTTGAAATGCCTTTTTTTTGGATTAAAGGTAAAAACGTGATTTTGCTAGACGCATGACGTGCGTTTGAATAAAAGTTTTCAATAATTGAAAATTTGCGAAAAGATGTGATGGAGTGTTTAAAATATTCAGTGAATAAAGACTATATTGTTAAAAAGTGCAATAGAAACATGCATAAATTTCAAGTTGCAATTCGGAAGTGCAGTAAGAGTGCTAGGAAACGACATTTTGAGAGCTGTCTCGAACAAATTAAATCATTGAGAGCACTATTGAGAACTTTCCGTCGAGGTGCAGGAATTACTCGCGTAAGAAGAAGTGATTTTGTAAAGTGGGAGGAAGTAAAGACAGCGTTCGCAGACAGAATTCGACAAGGTGTTATTGCAAATTTAAAACATATCGAGCCGAAGCCATTTATGCAAGACGCTGCCAAATTATTTACGCATCGTGTTAAAAATACCTTAAAACATTATTTTAATATTAAAGTCTCTGCAACGTCTTGCGGTGAATTTGTTAAAGAAACTGGTGACAATGAAACTATAAAAGACATTAATATTTCCAAGCGAGAACTGCTCCAATTAGTGCAGATGATAATTTAGAGGAGTGGTTTAAATCAAACATTTTGGATCCAACACACACTCAGCTGGAAGAATTCCAGAAAAAAGGCAGTAGCTGGGCACTGCACCCAATAATACATCTAGCAGTACACATCAACAAGTTTGAACAACTCCGAGGATCTTCGTATATACCTCTACCAAAGGATATTGCATCAAAGAAAGCTTGCATTAATTTGAAAAATAATGATGAAGCATGCTTCGCATGGGCCGTAACATCAGCGCTATATCCTACAACTGTCAGCTCCGATAGGACCTCATCATACCCACATTATTCACCTGTACTTACTTTAAATGGGATAACATTTCCCATGACACTTAAGCAAATTACGGAATTTGAAGACCAGAACGAGATATCAGTAAACGTATTCATCCTAGAGAAAGAGCGTTTCTTCACCACGGTTCCAGTTAGACTTACGAAACACAGGATGGAGCGACATGTAAATCTCCTAATGATACAAGATGACTATGATAATACAAAGGATGAAGATCACATGGATAACGATGATGATGATGATGACGGTAGATATCATTTCTGCTGGATTAAAGATCTTTCTCGACTCATATCGACACAAACTTCAAAACATAAGTGCAGAAAGTATATATGCGACAGATGTTTGCTCTACTTTTACTATGAAGAAAAATTAGCACCACACACTCCCGAATGCGAGAAGCAAAATAATTGCAGAATTATGTTTCCATCAGAGGAAAGAAATGGCTGGAATTTAAGAATTATAACCATAAGAATCCAGTCCCGTTTTGTGTGTATGCCGAACATCAGGCCAATGCAACCCCTGACTAAAGAGGAACGGCGATCACACATGGAAACTGCTTGGTTTCATATATGTGAAAAAACGTTTGCAGCCGATGAGGAACGAGTTCGGGACCATTGCAACTTAACAGGTAAATACTGAGAATCATAATTCAATTCATTTTTTCATAATTTCTTTAAACAGGAAAATACCGAGGACCAGCCCACAATGCATGTAACCTGATGTATCAAGATTGTCCCATAGTTCCAGTCATTTTTCACAATTTATCTGGGTATGATGCTCACTTCATTATTGAGGATATAGCTACAGCCATTCCTGGGAAAGTGGATCTTCTGCCAATAAATAAAGAAAGATACATTTCGTTCACCAAGCACGTTGAAGGCAGCCATATCAAATTCAGATTCATCTATTCCTTCCGTTTTATGGCAGAATCCTTAGATAAGCTATCATCATTGCTGCCAATGGATAAATTAAATATTACAAGAGCTGTATGGCAGTAATTGGATGATGATGACTTTAAACTACTTATTCGCAAAGGCGTCTTCCCATACGACTTCCTTGACGATTGGACAAAATTGGATTTCCAACACTAACCGGCGCAGGAGCAATTCTATAATAAAATGACTGGCAGTGATATATCTGCTGAGGACTACAGCTGCGCAGAAAAAGTATGGAGGACATTTGATACAAACACTTGGCGCATATTCCGATCTATACCTGAAAACTGATGTTCTCCTATTGGCCGATGTGTTTGAGAATTTTCGAGAAGTGTGCATGAAGACTTTCAATTTAGATCCAGCACATTTTTATACCATGCCAGGCTTAACATGGGATGCGATGCTAAAATATACCAAAGTGAAACTGGAGCTGATAATCGACGTAGATATACTGCCATTCATAGAGAGAGGTATTCGAGGAGGTATTAGTCAATACTCGAACAGATATAGCAAAGCAAATAATAAATATATGGATGATTTTAAGCCTGACGGGAAAGAGAAATACCTGATGTATTATGATGTAAATAACCTTTATGGATGGGCCATGTCACAGCATTTACCAACCGGAGGATTCAAATGGGTTGATGCTCCCAATATCGACGCTTTCGAAAGTCCAGATACAGAAAAGCTTTTGACAACATTACATCCAAAAACTAAATATGTTATACACTACCGAAATTTGAAGCAATGCTTATCACATGGCCTCATCCTGGAAAAAGTGCACCGGTTTGTTCAATTCAACCAATCAGCTTGGCTTAAACCATATATTGATTTAAATACCACCAAACGGAAGCAGGCTACAAGCGATCATGAGAAGGACAGCTATAAGAAGATGAATAATGCAGCTTTTAGTAAGGCCATGGAAAATTTTCGCAAGTATAGCGATATAAAGCTTTGCGTAAAGTGGGAAGGTCGCTATGGTGCAAAAGCTCGGATTGCGGCACCCAACTTCCACAGTGCAACGATATTTGTTTAGAATTTAGTTGCTGTGGATTTAAGGCGACTCAAAATCTTATTCAATAAGCCACTCTATATTGGAATGGCAGTTTTGGAAATTTCAGAGATATGCCTCTATGATTTCCACCACAGTTTCATGCAGCGTGAATTTGGAGATAAATGTAAAGTCATGTATACAGATACAGATTCTCTAATATATGAACTTGAAGAGAAAAATGCTTATGAGTTTATGGCCGAAAATATAAACAAATTTGGTACAAGTGATTACCCAGAAGATAATCAATTCAATTTACCGCTCATGAATAAAAAGATTCCTGGTCTAATGAAGGATGAGCTGAATGGGAAAATCATGAGCGAATTTGCAGGCTTGCGCTCGAAAATGTACAGTCTACGTATAAATGATGGTAAAACTGTAAAGAAAGCAAAAGGAGTAAAGACTAATGTAGTCCAGAGGCATATCAATTTCGAAGACTACGTTGAATGTTTGAATAACAAGTGAGTATTAACTGCTAATGAGAGCTCCATACGATCGCATAACCATAATATCTACACGATAAGCCAAAAGAAGATTGCAATGAGTCCATATGATAACAAGCCGTATATTATGAGTGGGACAGCGGATACTCTACCATGGGGACATTACTCTATTCAATCAGAACAGCAAGGAGCAGACGCAGACATCATATAATCTAAGGCTAGTCTAAGATATGTATTGTAAATAAAAATTGTATTATAGCTAAAATACCATTTAATGAAATAGTTTGTTTTAATTGTAGGTATTATAGTATAAGATATACATTATTGTAAAATAAAGAAAGTATTATCACAGTTATAGAGAAACCGATTAAAGGAATTGATTGATACACTAAGAATTAAATGTTAATATTTTTCAATTTATAATAAATCAATAATGATATTTTATATATGGTATTCTTTTTATTCAATTTCCCTACTACGTCCAGAGCTCCCGAATAATGTTTGCCCACTACAGCGAGCTCCTAATCGGCCGGTTGAGCGTTTTACCCAGAATGTTAGGACGGCTTGAGAAAAAACATTTACACGTGGGCTCGACCTTGACCCCCGGCATCACCTTTGAAACCGGAAGGGCGTCTGACCCTTGACCTTCATCCGGAAGTGTTTTATATATATGTGTATAATCAAGCACATCACAGAGAACTCCGATTTGGCTGATGATGAGGATTCCGTCTGTCGATCAGACCAGTTTTAAAAGCTGTTAATCTGTTATCTGGCCTATTGAAAAGCTGTTATCAGAACTGTTCGAAAAGCTGTTAAGCTGTTATCAGACCTGTTCGAAAAGCTGTTAAGCTGTTATCAGACCTGTTCGAAAAGCTGTTTTGTTGTTATCAGACCTATTTAAAAGCTGTTAAGCTGTTATCAGAGCTATTTTAAAAGCTGTTAAGCTGTTTTCAGAGCTGTTTAAAAGCTGTTAAACTGTTATCAGAGGTCTTTTAAAGGCTGTTAAGCTGTTATTAGAGCTGTTTGAAGAGCTGTTAAGCTGTTATCAGAGCTGTTTGAAAAGCTGTTATCAGAGCTGTTTTAAAAGCTGTTAAGCTGTTATCAGAGCTGTTTGAAAACCTGTTTTAAAAGCTGTTAAGCTGTTATCAGAGATGTTTGAAAAGCTGTTAAGCTGTTATCAGAGCTGTTTGAAAAGCTGTTATCTGACCTCACTTCCGGTTGGTCTCATAGGTCAAGGAGACGTCAGAAGTCAGCGTCAAATTGAAACCTCCGAGGCCATGCGACAAATATCCAACACCAGACATCCACCACTACCACGGCCAATACCACAACCCCCACCACCACCCACCACCCACCACCAATACATCCACCCCCACCACTACCCACCACCAATACCTCCACCCCCACCACCACTCACCACCCGTTGTAGTGGCCAAACATTATTCGGGACATATCCGGACATAATATGGGAAATTGAATAAAAAGAAGGCCATATATAAAATATCATTTATTAAAAATTGAAAAAAAAAATACCAACATTTAATTCTTAGTGTATCATTCAATGGTTGGGCTTCCTTAAATCGGTTTCCCTATAACTGTAATACTACTTTCTTTATTTTACAATAATGTATACCTTAGACTATAATGCAATTAAAATAAACTATTTCATTAAATGGTATTTTAGCTATAATACAATTTTTATTTACAATACATATCCTTAGATTATATGTTTTCTGCATCTGCTCCTTGCTGTTCTGATTGAATAGAGTAATGTCCCCATGGTAGAGTATCCGTTGTGCCACTCATAATATACCGCTTGTTATCATGTGGACTTCTTTTGGTTGATGGTGTAGACATTGTGGTTATGCGATCGTATATGCAGCTCTGATTTGCAGTTAAAAGCTGCTTGTTGTTCAGGCATTCAACGTAGTCTTGGAGCTTTATATGCCTCTGAACAACATTTCTCTTTATTCCCTTGGCTTTCTTTACAGTTTCGCCATCATTTATGCGTAGGCTATACATTTTCAAGCGGAGACCTGCAAATTCGCACATGATTTTCCCGTTCAGCTCATCCTTCATAAGACCAGGAATCTTTTTATTCATAAGTGGTATATTGAAGTGATTATTTACAGGGTAATCACTTGTATCGAATTTATCAATACTTTCAGCCATAAAGTCATGTATGTTTCTCTCTTCAATTTCATATATTAGGGAGTCTGTATCGGTATACATGACTTTACATTTATCACCAAACTCGAGCTGCATAAAACTGTAATGGAAGTCGTAGAGACATGTTTTCGAAATTTCCAAGACTGCCATTCCAATATAGAGTGGCTTATTAAACAACATTTTCAGTCTCCTTAATTCGATGGCAACTAAATTCTCATCAAATATCGTTGCACTGCGAAATTGGGAGCTGCAATCAGAGCTTTGGCACCATGGCGGCCTTCCAACTTTACGCAAAGCTTGATGTCACTATACTTGCGAACATTTTCCACGGTTTTACCAAACGCAGCATTATTCATCTTTTTATAGCTGTCTTTTTCATGATCGCTGGTAGTCTGCTTTCGGTTGGTAGTATTTAAGTCAATATATGGTTTAAGCCAAGCTGACTGGTTGAATAGCAGGATCCGGTGTACTTTTTTTAGGATGAGACCATGTGATATGTATTGTTTCAAAATTCGATAGTGTATAATATATTTTTCTTTATGGTGTAATGTTGTTAAAAGTTTTTCTAATTTTGAGCCTGGTGGTGCTGTATGCTCAGAGCAAACCGGTAAGTCTTTATGCTTATTATGCAGATGTAGTCTAAATCAACTTCGAGTATGTATCCAGTTGGTGAATCATGAGGAATTTGGAAAACATCAATATCGAGACTATCAACCCATCTGAATCCTCCCGGTAGGTAAATGCTGTGACATGGTCCATCCATAGAGGCTGGTAACATCATAATATATCAAGTGTTTTTGTTTTTCATCTGGGTTAAAATCATCCATATATTTACTTTATATATTGGAACATTGGCTTATACCGCCCGAATACCTCTCTCTACGAATAGCAGTATGTCTACATCAGTTATCAGCTCCAGTTTCACCTTGGTATATTTTAACATTGCATCCCATGTTAGACCTGGCATGGTGTAATAATGTGCAGGATCTAAATTGTACGTCTTCATACAGACATCTCGACAGTTCTCCAAGACATCGACCAATAGAAGGACATCAGTTTTCAGGTATAGATCGGAATATTCGCCAAGTGTCTGTATTTCAAATGTCCTCCACAGCTTTTCTGCGCGGCTGTAGTCCTCAGCAGATATATTACTGTCAGTCATTTTATTATAGAATTGCTCCTGCGCCGGTAAGTGTTGGAAATCCAATTTTGCCCAATCGTCAACGAAGTCGTATTGGAAGACACCTTTGCGTGTAAGTAGTTTGAAGTCATCATCATCCAATTCCTGCCATACAGCTCTTGTAATATTTAATTTATCCATTGGCAGCAATGATGATAGCTTATCTAAGGAATCTGCCATAAAACGGAAGGAATCGATGAATCTGAATTTGATATGACTGCCTTCAACGTGCTTGGTGAACGAAATGTATCTTTCTTTATTTATTGGTAGGAGATCCACTTTCCCAGGAATGGCTGCAGCTATATCCTTAATAATAAAGTGAGCATCTTATCCAGATAAATTGTGAAAAATGACTGGAACTATGGAAAAAGCTTGATACATGAGATTACATGAATTGTGCGCTGGTCCTCGGTATTTTCCTGTTAAAAGAAATTATAAAAAAATGAATGGAATTATGATTCTCAGTATTTACCTGTTAAGTGGCAATGGTCCCGGACTCGATCCTCATCGGCTGCAAACGTTTTTTCGCATATATGGCAGCAAGTACTTTCCATATGCGAACGCCGTTCCTCTTTAGTCAGGCGCTGCATTGGTCTGATATTCAGCTTTTCTTGTACAGCTATGCGATTTTTTGCAATTCTTATGAAAACCATTGTTGGCAATTCTTGCCTCGATATGCTATGTAATATCAGAACGTAGCATCATGTTTGCAGTGAAAATAGAATCCTATGCTGTGAACTTCATGTTCCTGGATTCGCTGTGAATTTTTATCGTTTTCCTGAATCGGCTTCAATATTGAATCAAGATCAGCATACACACAAAACGGGACGGGATTCTTATGGTTATAATTCTTATATTCCAGCCATTTCTTTTCCTCTGATGGAAACATAATTCTGCAATCATTTTGCTTCTCACATTCGGGAGTGTGTGATGTTAATTTTTTTCAGAGTAAAAGTAGAACAAACATCTGTTGCATATATACACTCTAGACTTATGGTTTGAAGTTAGTCTCGATATGAGGTGCGAAAGATTTTTAATCTAGCAGAAATGATATCTGCCATCATCATCATCCATATGATTTTCATCCTGATCATAGCCATCTTGTAGCTTTAAGAGATTTAAATGTCGCTCCATCCTGTGTTTCGTAAGTCTAACTGGAACTGTGGTGAAGGAACGCTCTTTCTCTTGGATGGACACGTTTATTGATAAATCGTTCTGGTCCTCAAATTGTGTAATTTGCTTAAGTGTCATGGAAAATGTTATCCCATTTAAATTAAGTATAGTTGAATAATGTGGATATGATGAGATCCTTTCAGAATGAGCATTTGTAGGGTATAGCGCTGAGATTACGGCCCATGCGAAGCATGCTTCATCATTATTTTGTACATTAATGCAAGCTTTCTTGAAAGCAATCCCCTTCGGCAGAGGTATATAAAATGATCCCCGAATCAACTCAAACTTGTTGATATGCACCGCTAAATGTATTATAGAGTGCAGTGCCCAGCCACTGTCTTTTTCCTGGAATTCTTCTAGCTGAGTGTGTATTGGATCCAAAATGTTTGATTTAAACCACTCCTCCAAATTATCATCTGCACTAATTGGAGCAGTTCTCGCTTGGAAATATTTAATGTCTTTTATAATTTCATTTTCACCACTTTCTTTAACAAATTCACCGCAAAACGTTGTAGAAACTTTAATATTAAAATAACGTTTTAGAGTGTTCTTAATACGGCGCGTAAATAATTTGGCAGCGTCTTGCATAAATAGCTTCGGATCGATATTTTTCATATTTGCAATAACACCTTGCCGAATTCTGTCTGCGAACGCTGTCTTTATTTCCTCCCACTTTACCAAATCACTTCTTCTTACGCGAGTAATTCCTCCACCTCGACGGGGAGTTCTCAATAGTGCTCTCAATGCTTTAATTTGCTCGAGACGGCTCTCGAAATGTGGTTTCCTAGCACTCATATTACATTCCCGAAATGCAACTTCAAATTTATGTATCTTCTGTTACACTTTTTAACAATATAGTCTTTATTCTCTGAATTTGTTAAACACTTCGACACATACTTCCGCAAATTTTCAATTATTGAAAAACTTTTATTTACTAACACCGAAGACATTTTTATTTTTTATGTACTATCACGGAGACTCACTAAAACTGACTGATGCTCCCCAAGAGTTGCTTGGGCTTTTATAGGAACGGTTTGTAAATATGAATGATCCTGCTGCTACAATAATCATTGTACAGGATGAATTCGAACGAATTTGTTTACAGGCTGAAATGATATCGAATTACACGATAAACAAAAAAAAAACATAAATCATTCAAATTAATTTGATTACTTTATTCTGCTGGTTGAAATTGCAAATATCAAATGAGATTGCTTACATGAATGCATTTCAAGATAAAAAGAAAATGTGAAAATTTGTTTACTTTATGCGAATTCCAATGAAACGTTTCGATCTGTAAAAATTCTTGGAACAATAAAATTTTTGGGTGTCTACAGGAAGTGTGGTATCAAATTACATGAAAAGAATAAATGTGCTGATATTGCTTAAATTTGTTTACACAGGTGTGCCTGACTCATTCAGCTAAAATGAGAATTTGTAAACAGGAAGTTTACACAGGCGTGTATGAACCATTCAGCTTAAATGCGAATTTGTTTACAGCGGTGATATCAAATTACATCATAAACAGGGGAAGCATGCCTAATGTATGGTAAACAATTAATGTTTGATACCCAGCATCCCCATAGAAAGTTATCCAGAAGTTTTGATACCTACAAATTCCTCGCTAACAAATATTCAAGTAAGAAAACAGCAAATCCAAGGTGACATCATGCTGATATCTACAACTCCCCAGGGTAACTTGAATTATTAATAATATTAACGATATCTGAAATGGTAAAATCGCTAAAATCTCGAAAACCAGAGCCCGTAGAGGATTTCTGATGAAAATTTTATCCCCCTAATACTCTCACCCCAAGGATCTAGGATCCATTGGGCATAAACAAAAATTTAATTTAATTATTACTAATCTATAAATTCAAAACCAACCTGAAAAGCCTATATTTAGGCGCAGCACCCCCATGGTCAAAAGAACTTGAATTATTACTAATATTAACTATATCTAAAAAGGTAAAATCGCTAATACCTCGAAAACCATAGCCCGTAGAGGATTTCTAACAAAAATGTTATTAGCCCTCTAACCCCCTTCCCAACTAACACCTAGAATATATTGGAATGAACGAAACTATCCTAGGTAGCTTGAATTATTAATAATATTAACTATATCTGAAAAGGTAAAATCGCTAATATCTCGAAAACCATAGCCCGTAGAGGATTTCTGATGAAAATTTTATCCCCCCTAATAGCCCCACCCCAACCATCTAGAATCTATTGGCATGAACAAAAATTTCCTACTATTAACTTTAATTATTACTAATATTAGTTCAAAACCAAGTGCCTACATTTAGGAGCTCAAGAAAAATCATAATAAAAAAGCCCACATTTAGGCCACCACATATCTACCCAAGAAAACTGTAGTACCGGAGCATGCTGGTAGTACCGGCTAATGCCGCTAGGGCGCAGTCAAGACCAAATGATGCATCCAAGACATAAGCAAGTCAAAACTCAATGGTGTATCCAAGACATAAGTCAGTCAAGACTTAATGGTATATCCAAAATACAAACACATATTTAGTATGGACTCAAAACCACCTAGCGACGGTGGCGCCATCTGCGGGTGAGAGTTCCAGATAAAAACTCTGGCCCAGAACTCTACCTATATATAGCAACTTTAAAGAATATTCACACAACACCTCCATGGTCTCATGGTAGAGCGCATCGGATTTTACAAAACCAAGCGTTCTCGGTTCGATTCCAGCAAAAAAATCCAACATTATTTTATTAAAAAATCAGCTAAGACAAGAGCTTGAACAGCTTACGGGGATCAGCCAACCAGATGACGTCATCGCTTGGTCAGCCAGATGGTAGGAAGGAATTCCCTCAGGCATGCAGGCCCTGTGACGTAGACTAAAACAGTTTGAATTTTCCGGACACTTTTTGTATGGAAAAAGTGGGCCAGGATCCGCATAGATCAACTTCTTTATTGTACGGTTAAACTATGAATTACATTTGTTAAGCTACTTTAATTCAATGCCACTTACTACTACCTTAAACTAACGTGCCTCCACTGGCGAATTTTAATCTGTAATAAAAAAGACACTATTATTAATAAATTCAATTAAAGGGGGTAGGATTTTAGTTTTATCAGAGTGAGCGTCACACAACTGCTCTTTAAAATGGCTGGGATCAAGACTCCCGATGTAGGGTGCTGAAAATATATATATTAAATTTGTTAGTAGAAGGGATTCATATACTTCCCTTGATTTAATTGGTTAAACAAGACTTAATTTTGGCTTCAATATCAACTACCGATCTGTCTTGATGCTCAGTCAGAACTTGAGTGATTTGCTACTTCCAGTAGGTCGCTATTTATAGGCAGAAACACAATAGAAATTGTGTCTGCCGGTGGCGTTGCCAAGACGCCGCGTCATTGTGTGAATTTTCATTCATTTGGTCCCCAAATGGCGTCATCATAGTTCTAATCGGAATATTTCACTATGTACTGAAAGCTGCCATTTTGATTCTGTCAAAGTGGTTCATGGCAGCTGTTTTGGTTGGAGTTGAAGGTAATTTACGATTTAAATATTTATTTATAAATAATAAATGATTTTGTATTTGTAGAACTGCGAGGTGAATTCCTGTGGCTGATGGTGGATGGATTCTACGAGCGTAAGTATGGTTTTATTAAAAAGTCTCAGATTATTTAGAATTATTTAAAATACTGAGACTTTTAACTATTTGTTGATTTAATGACTTGTATTTCCTTTTTTTATTTTTTAGCTGCTAGGAAAAATGTTTGAAGACTGACGCAGCGTGGGAAGTAACTTTCGTTTGAGAGGAACGTTTTAGTTTTAATTAAAAAGTCTCAGAAATGATCTGAGACATCATTTTTATTTGCATCTTTTAGTGATGCTTTTTATTTGTTTACTTTTAGCCCACAACGTTCGAGGCCATGTCTTAGCGGGATATTGAATTACCTTCGTGGGAGATTTTAGTATTAGTATGTGAGTATTTATTATATATTTTTATTTTTTCTATTTTAAGATTGTTCCGCGACGGAACGTCCTCCCGCCTCCAGGAATGGAGCAACTAAAATATGTTATTTTTATGTTAATAAATAAAATTTTTTATGGCTTACTTGACTGTTTAAGTTGCAAGCGAACCCTTATTTGTCCGTTGCGCAATCTGAGAAACCGAAGTGTATCTCCGTCCTGGTTGTTATTCGATATCCCTTCCTTGCTGAGAAAACCCTTAGCCATGGGATTGTTTGGGATTGGATTTGATCCCAGAGCGGAGGTTCCACTATCAGATTGGGTGGAGGTCTCCTCGCAGGTCGTGCTGCTGACGAATCAGGACGTTGATGTACAGCCTTCTGCACTGGATTATTGCTCAACGCTGGTTTTTTAGCTGAAGCTTCGTGTGATGCTGCACAGGAAGCCGTCATAGCTGGCTTTATAATTGATGTGTGATATGGCTTCGTGGCTGAAGTTGAATGCATCGGAGCCGGCCTTCTGACTGATGCGTCAAATGGTTTCGCGGCTGATGTTGGGGCCGTCGGAGCCGGCCCTCTGACTGATGCGTCGTATGGTTTGGCGGCTAATGTTGAAGGCGTCGGAGCCGGTCTTTGAGTTGACGCATTGTGCGTCGTGGAAGAAGCCTTCAAAGCTGGCTTTGTATTATTCTGCGAGTAAGCCTTCAAAGCTGGCTTTGTATATTCGGTTGCCTTTGTATATTCGATTGCCTTTGACTGTGCTGGGGCTTTTTTGGCCCCTGTAGGGGGTCTAGATGGCCTCGTTGGCTTTCTAGTCGTGATTTCTTTGGCTATTTGTTTTAGCCTTTCCGGTGCTATTACTGCCTCGAAGGGTGGTATGTAGGCTCTGGCGCATCGTGGCATGTCTGTGGTCCGGAGCTTGTCCTTTGTAGGAACCTCTAACTCAGGAACATCGTCTATGAACAAGTACTCATCGAGACTTGGTAGTGAGTCCATTCTAATTTTCAAACTGCATGCAAAAAATAATAAAAAATAATAAGAAAAATAATAAAAAATTTCAAAATAAATGCAGAGGGTGCTTACAGAAAATCAAACGAAAAATAATAAAAAAATAATAATAAAAAAGAAAAAAGAAAAAAAAACAATAAAGTTAAAGAATCAACCAGTTGTCCTCTTGATGTAGCGAGGTTACTTTTCCATGTGATTTGCTGCTCGTTGTATTTGACAGATTTGCCTTTTGGCGGATTTAATTCCAAGTAAAGTTGGTTGGTTGGCTAAGGGTTTTCTCAGCAAGGAAGGGATATCGAATAACAATCGAGGACGGAGATATACTTCGGTTGCTCAGATTGCGCAACGGACAAATAAGGGTTCGCTTGCAACTTAAACATAAGTAAGTTCGAATTGTTGGAATAAATTAAAGTGAACTTTTTGTTAGAATTTAAATACCTGAACTACGTAGCTCTTAAGAAATATTTTGTGATAAAATAAAAATAGTGAATTTTGTTGTTTTGAAGAACGCCTGTCGTATCATTTCTAAAACCGGCACCTGCCTCCTTTTTTATTATTAAGCCCATATTGGGACTTAACATTGGTCCTTCAAAGCCGGATAAGACAGGAAGATTTTCAAGATGACAGAGATCGCTAGTTTGACATTGTCACTAATAGCTCTTAACGATCAAATAAAAAAGGCCGCCATAAATCACACCAAAGCAAATAGTGATACAAAGGCAGGCAAGAAATACTATGTAGCACGCATAGAATCACCTGAAAAACTCTGGAAATCGTTCACAGATCTGCATATAGCAATCTGGCAAAGATGGCGCTCAAAGCGACTACGCCAAAGGAGAATTATATGAGGAGACCGAGCTCATATATATAAATCTCCTTTCTACTCTATTAGAGGAATTAGAGGAGTCATTCCCAGCACTCCCTCCTAACACAAATGAGCCCAGAGTTCAGTCAGTACGTCCCTCAAAGCCAGAAACACGGCTGCCACCAATTCACATACCAACTTTCAACGGTAGCTACAAATCATGGCGTCCATTCCATGATCTCTATAACTCACTTATACACACAGACCCAAACTTATTCAAAGTGCAAAAGCTTCATTACCTGAAGCTCAGCATCACAGGCGAAGCAGAACGATTGTTGCGTCAATTTGAAGTGACAGAAACCAATTATACCAAGGCATGGGAATTATTAAAAAAGGGATATGACAACAAGCGAGTCCTAGTCAACACTCACTTAAAGGCATTATTGACACAAATGCCCATTAAAAACGAATCAGCTCACGCCATTCGTTCTCTTCTAGACCAGACAGAAGAAAGCCTTCACGAGCTGAAATATTTAGAACTACCTATAGGACATTGGGATGCTATATTAATTTATAACCTTGTTCAACGCCTCCCACCAGAGACTCATCAATTATGGGACCAAGAGCAAGGTAGCAAGTCCGAGTTACCAACATACGCTGATCTGTCAGCTTTTCTAGAGTCACGTTTCCATACTCTAGAATCAATCAAGTACGTCAAGGCTTGAACTCAGCAGAACCTGGACGACAAACAAGGTCTCCACATACCCAAGAGTTACGGCGCGGCTATAGACCCACGAACTCAAATAACATGCCGTCATCTAACCATGCACACAAGGGGCTCATACCTTCATGAGCAAAACATATACTTGCACTAAGTGCAAACAAAATCACACGCTGTTTATTGCGCGGCATTTAAAAAATTAACGCCAGCTTCAAAATTACAATTCGTGCAACAATTCAAGCTTTGTAAAAATTTCTCGCATCAGGACACAACATCAATTGTTGTCCCAGCCAAAAAACCTGCTTCCTGTGTCACAAACGGCACAACACGTAAATCAACCTCTCGAAGCAAAAAACGAGGTGACAAATAATAACCAGAGGCAAGCAGACATGAAGCCTAGTGGCAGCAATGAGCCAAACACTACATCATTATTCTCAAATATCAACCGAGCATTATTGTCAACAGCGCCAGTCCATATTCAAGGTCCAAACGGACAAAATCGCTGATAGATTCGGGCTCTCAAGTTTCGTTTATTACGAAAAACGCAATAAAACGATTAAAAATGCAAAAACAACCTGCAAATGCCAAAGTAACTGGACTAGGTAAAATTCAGACAGCTTCCATAAAGTCCCAGGCGTCATTCAAATTAAAATCACTTCACACACAGTTTGAAACAAACATGAACGCCCTCATACTACACAAAATCACAGATTTCGTCCCAGCCGACACATTAAACGTCAAAAGATTACACTATCTACATCATCTACACCTAGCGGATCCGAAGTTCTACCAACCTGGTCCAATTGACGTTTTATTAGGAGCTGACATTTACGCAGACATCATCGAAAACGGAATCATCAAAGGTGCCCCAGGAGAACCCACAGCACAATATACTCAACTGGGCTGGATTTTAATGGGCAAAACAGAACACAGGGACGAAACTAAGCACATCAAAACACTCACGGTCCAAGTAACTGAAGATGACAAATTAGATCTTCAACTGAAACGATTCTGGGAATTAGAAGAAAGCCCACGAAAAATAGCCCACCCCGATGATGAGTTATGTGAAAAAATCTACAAAGACACACACCAACGTTTAAGCCATGGACCATACCACGTAAAACTACCCTTCAGGTTAAAAAGTGGACCAGAACTTGGTCAGACGAGGTTTATGGCATTAAAACAATTTCTCCAACTTGAGAAACGTCTGGAAAAGCAACCAGAAATGGCTACTCAGTATAAAGCATGTTTACAGGAGTACCAACAGCTGGGACACATGACTGAGATTCCATCAAGTCAACTTGAAACAGAACAAAGCAAAGTCGGATCAAAGCCAATCCGACATTACTATTTACCACATCAAGCAGTCACAAAAGAGAGTTCTACGACCAAAAAGAGAGTCGTATTCAATGCATCAGCTCGTTCCACCAATGGCCAGTCATTAAATGAGCAAATGTTAGTCGGCCCAACAATTCAGCAAACACTATGGGCCCTAATCTTACAATGGCGTCTGTACGAGTATGCACTGACAGGCGACATCCAAAAAATGTACAGGATGATACATATGCATCCAGATCATCAAGACTTCCAAAGAATCCTATGGAGAAATAGTCCCGAGGAGAAGATAAAAGATTTCCGTTTAACAAAGGTCACATTCGGAACAGCAGCAGCTCCATATCTGGCTATTCGTACACTCCAACAACTAGCTAATGATGAGCAACACCTTTCTCCACTGGCAGCTCACAATCTACGGGCAAACTTCTACGTCGACGATTTATTAACTGGGGCTCACAGCATCAGTGCCGGCTTGTCACTACAAAAAGAGCAGTTGTGTGACGCTCACTCTGATAAAACTAAAATCCTACCCCCTTTAATTGAATTTATTAATAATAGTGTCTTTTTTATTACAGATTAAAATTCGCCAGTGGAGGCACGTTAGTTGAAGGTAGTAGTAAGTGGCATTGAATTAAAGTAGCTTAAATGAATTTTGGATTACCATAGATTTAAGTACTGAACTGCCTAGTTGTTAAGAAGCATTTTGTGAATAATAAAACAGATGAATTATTTTGTCAAATTGAAAATCCTGTCTTGTCATTTAAAACCCGGCACTGGCTCTTTTTTATGCTAAACCCACATTGGGACTTAACATTGGTCCTTCGAGCCGGATAAGACAGGAAGATTTTCAAGATGACAGAGATCGCTAGTTTGACATTGTCACTAATAGCTCTTAACGATCAAATAAAAAAGGCCGCCATAAGTCACACCAAAGCAAATAGTGATACAAAGGCAGGTAAGAAATACTATGTAGCACGCATAGCATAGAATAACTTGAAAAACTCTGGAAATCGTTCACAGATCTGCATGTAGCAATCTGGTCGACCAAAGATGGCGCTCAAAGCGACTACGCCAAAGGAGAATTATATGAGGATACCGACATATCGAGTCGAAGCTATTTATGCAAGACGCTGCCAAATTATTTACGCGTCGTGTTAAAAATACCTTAAAACATTATTTTAATATTAAGGTCTCTACAACGTTTTGCGGTGAATTTGTTAAAGAAACTGGTGACAATGAAACTATAAAAGACATTAAATATTTCCAAGCGAGAACTGCTCCAATTAGTGCAGATGATAATTTAGAGGAGTGGTTTAAATCAAACATTTTGATCCAATACACACTCAGCTGGAAGAATTCCAGGAAAAAGACAGTGGCGAGGCACTGCACTCAATAATACATCTAGCAGTACACATCAACAAGTTTGAACAGCTTCGAGGATCTTCGTATATACCCCTACCAAAGGAAATTGCATCAAACAAAGCTTGCATCAATCTACAAAAAAATGAAGAAGCATGCTTCGTATGGGCTGGAGTATCAGCGCTATATCCTGCAGCAGCAAATACTAACTCCGCCAGGACCTCATCATACTCACATTATTCAACTGTACTTAATTTAACTGGAATAACATTTCCGACGACACTTAAGCAAATTACGCAATTTGAAGACCACAACGATTTATCAATAAACGTATTCATCCTAGAGAAAGAGCGTTTCTTCACCACAGTTCCAGTTAGACTTACGAAACACAGCATGGAGCGACATGTAAATCTCCTTATGATACAAGATGACTATGATAATACAAAGGATGAAGATCATATGGATAGCGATGATGATGATGATGATGACGGTAGATATAATTTCCTCTGGATTAAAGATCTTTCGCGCCTTGTATCGAAACAAACTTCAAAATGTAACTATAGAGTGTATAAATGCGACAGATGTTTGCTCTAATTTTACTCTGAAGAAAAATTAACATCACACACTCCTGAATGCGAGAAGCAAAATGATTGCAGAATTATGTTTCCATCAGAGGAAAAGAAATGGTTGGAAATTAAGAATTATAACCATAAGAATCCAGTCCTGTTTTGTGTATATGCTGATTTTGAGTCAATATTGAAGCCGATTCATGGAAACCATCAAAATACACAGCGAATCAAGGAAAATGAAGTTCACAGCATAGGATTCTATTTCCTCTGCAAACATGCTCTCATATTACAGAGCATATCGAGGCAAAAATTGCCAACAATGGTTTGCATTAGAATTGCAAAAAATTGCATCCATAGTTGTACAGGAAAAGCTGAACAGCAGGCCAATGCAACCCCTGACTAAAGAGGAACGGCGTTCACACATGGAAAATACTTGTTGCCATATATGTGAAAAAATGTTTGAAGCTGATGAGGAACGAGTTCGGTATCATTGCCACTTAACAGGATAATATCGAGGACCAGCGCACAATGCATGCAATCTCATATATCAGGATTGCTCCATAGTTCCAGTAATTTTTGATAATTTTTCGGATGCCCACTTCATTATTAAGGATATAGCTACATCTTTCCCAGGAAAAGTTAATCTCTTACCAATTAACAAGGAAAGATATATCTCGTTCACCAAGCACATGGAAGACAGCCACATAAAATTCAAATTCATCGATTCCTTTCGTTTTATGGCGGAATCTGTAGATAAGCTATCATCATTGCTGTCGATGGATAAATAAAACACTACAAGATCAGTATGGCAGGGATTGGGTGATGACACTATTAAACTTCTTACACGCAAAGGTGTCTTCCCGCATGATTTTATTGATGACTGGAATAAATTAGATTTCCGGAACTTGCCAACACAGGAAGCGTTCTACAATAAACAGACTGACAGTGCTATATCTCCTGAGGACTACAATCATGCTGAAGAGGTCTGGCAATAATTTGAAGTACAAACCCTTGGTGAATATTCAGATCTATACCTTAAGACTGATGTTCTCCTATTGGCCGATGTGTTTGAGAACTTTCGAGGAGTGTGCATGAAGACTTACAATTTAGATCCAGCACATTATTACACCATGCCAGGCCTAACATGGGATGCTATGCTGAAATACACCAAAGTGAAATTAGAGCTGATAACCGACGTAGATATACTGCTATTCATAGAAAGAGGCATTCGAGGTGGTATAAGTCAATGTTCGAACAGATATAGTAAATTAAATAATAAATATATGGATGATTTTAAGCCTGAGGAGAAAGAGAAATACTTGATATGTTATGATGTGAATAACCTTTATGGGTGGGCCATGTCACAACATTTACCAACTGGAGGATTCAAATGGGTTGATGCTCCCAATATCGACTCAAAATCTTATTCAATAAGCCTCTCTATATTGGAATGGCAGTTATGGAATTTCAAAGATATATGTCTCTACCATTTCCACTACAGATTTATTCAGCGTGAATTTGGATATAAATGTAAAGTCATGTATACAGATACAGATTCTCTAATGTATGAGCTTGAAGAGAAAAATGCATATGATTTTATGGCCGAAAATATAAACAAATTTGATACTAGTGATTACCCAGAAAATAATCAATTCAACTTACCGCTCATAAACAGATTCCTGGGCTAATGAAGGATGAGCTGAATGGAAAAATTATGAGTGGATTTGTAGGCTTGCGCTCGAAAATGTACAGTCTGCCTATAAACGAAGGTAAAACTGTAAAAAAAAGTGAAAGGAGTAAAGGCTAATGTAGTCCATAGGCGTATCACTTTCGAAGACTACGTCGAATGTTTGAATAACAAGCGAATACTAACTGCTAATCAGAGCTCCATACGATCCCATAACCATAGCGTGTGCACTGTCACTCAAAAGAAGATCGCATTGAGTCCTTATGATAATAAGCGACATATTATGGGCGGAACGACGGATACTCAACCATGGGGGCATTACTCCATTTCATCAGATCAACAAGTGGCAACGGCAGAAAGTATCTAAGTCTAGTGTAAATAATAAATGTATTATAGTTTTAGTTTTATTTATTACAGTAATTTGCATTATACATAATTACATGTATAAAGTATTATAATTATTTTAAATTGTATTTTTTCAAGAAATTATAAAACATCTTTGTAATTAATCCAAGAATTGTGTTTTGATGAAAATCCAAGCCATTTAACGTAAGCTTTATCTCCACTCTTCTTTAAGATTTTCTCTACGAGATATAGGTTAGGGTGTTTAACTTTCAACAGCTCCAATTCATAAAAGCATCCTGTGATTGGATTTCCTTGATAATCTTCCACCTGATATGTATGGGTTTGTGTTTTGAACTTTGATAGTTTTAAAAATCTCAGCTGTCCAGTTTGGTGTATAGAATTTCACAAATATATGCTTGTATTTGCTGATGCGTACAAAATCTCCAACTTTATACTTTGCAGGAACAACAATTTTTATATGATTGTATACAAGTGAAAGCAGTTGTTTCTCATTGGTGGCGTTGATATCACGTGGTATCATTTTTGTAGTTCGATGTATTCTCGAGTTGCATTCAGTGAGCAGTTTCTTTACCATACCAATCCACTGATAAGTTCCATTAAAGCTGAATTCGTTCCACATCATGTCCTTCAGAGTTCGGTTAAATCGTTCCACTATTGATGCTTTGAGGAAACTGTACGTAGAGTAATGATTAATTGCATGCTTCATCATTACATTTTTAAAGTGGCTGTTGTAGAATTCCTTTCCATCATCAGTGTGAAGGTTTTTAGGTATTCGTCTCTCGCTTAATATAGATTGCATGGCATCTCTTACTTCTGCACCAGTTTTTCTTTTAATTGGAATTGCCCATGCGTATTTGGAGAAGGTATCAATTACTGTCAGTAGAAAGTGGTAACCCTTGTTCACATACTTGTAGGGATCTATTTCAACCAAATCTGCCTGCCACAAGTCATCTATTCCTTTGATGATCACACGACGCCGTGTAAAATTTTTTCTCGCTGGTTTATGCAGCTCATTTACCACTTGTCTCTTGCTCATCGTAATTATAAATGAAACAGATTTCCCAAGAGTTTTTACTCATATACACCATCTTTTGGCGTCAAGTCTTTCTTATTTATTACTAAAGTAAACAGATAGTTTTCAATCTTCGCGATTTCATCATTGATATATAGCGTTAAATTTGTCACCTGTATATTAATAGTTTTTCTTATTTCTTCAACACTTATTTTAATTTTCTTGTCAACATAGTCTTTGGTAGTAGCATCATCATTTTCAAGGGGTTCACCAAGTCGTTTTATACACTTTGAGTTCAGATCATAGTCTCCGTTTATCGTTAAATTAAATCCAATACCCCGCTCTCCTTGTTCACCAGCTGGACCCTGAGCTCCTTGCTTACCAGCTGGTCCTTGAGTTCCTTGTTCACCAGCTGGTCCCTGAGCTCCTCTTGGTCCACGTTCACCTGCTTTCCCAAGATATCCTCGCTTAGAGAAACGTCAAAACTTGTCAACGCTCATCTGTAGATTGTGAAGAAGTATGGTAATGGAGTAGTATTTAAACTATAATGTCTGCTTCTCGCAACTCCTCCAGGATAGATACAATTTCATTGTTGTGACTGGTGTGTCCAGCCTGTTTTGATGCCATTAGAATTCGCAGCCTATCGATTAATTCATTTGGGTCATCCCAGTAAATGTAATCAATGTTTTCCTTAGGCAGACGCATTAGTCCCATGCCTTTATGCTGTATAAGTTTACTGATTATAGCTTTATACTTAGCCGCTCTGGTACCTTTTATTTGTCCATCTTCAGCATAGTCACGTTTATATGCATTGGTATTCCTCAAAATAGATCCATAATTAGTTAAATCCTCTTTGGTATATATACTTTTTACAGGATCTTTCATATATAGCAGCTCACATAACCCCAATGTTGTTTTATAGGTCTTCCCCTGGATAACAATATTTCCGACATCATCAACATCAAACGTTGAATTACCGATTCTCCACCCGTTGTCATCATAGTAAACTCCATAGGTTGGGTCAATCTTAGGGCTATTATCAGTGAATAGTTTTAAATAGATTGAAACTATGTATCCAGACGTATCGGGGGAGGTGACAGGAGACCTTCCTACCAATGTTCTTGAATGTTTGGGTGTTGCGCATTCTTCTTCAGATGTTAAGGAATAATCTCCACAATTTATAGGTGTGCTACTGGCCTCCATTTGGACATATTTTCGTTTTGGAGGGGTAAAAGGTTCCACAATTTCGTTGTCTTCTTCTTCTTCTTCTTTTGGCTCCAATTTGACTGGCGGCTCGTTTTTGACTCTGGTAACAAACTCTTTCAAGGGTTTGGTGATTGGCTTAAAAGTTTCTTCAAATTGAACTTCTGCTTCAATCCTTCCCGTCTTTAGAGCTTTAAATTTCCTTCGCACTGCATTCCTTGTCTTGATGATTTCTTTTAATAGAATTTCATTCATCTTCGATATTAACTGAATAACGGTTTTTCAAACAGCTCTGATAACAGCTTTTAAACAGCTCTGATAACAGGTAAACGGCTTTCGAAACAGCTCTGATAACAGCTTAACAGCTTTCCAAACAGCTCTGATAACAGCTTAACAGATTTCAAACAGCTCTGATAACTGCTTTTAAAGAGGTAAACGGCTTTCCAAACAGCTCTGATAACAGCTGAACAGCTTTCCAAACAGATCTGATAACAGCTTAACAGCTTTCCAAACAGATCTGATAACAGCTTAACAGCTTTTCAAAAGGGTCTGATAACAGGTGAACAGCTTTTCAAACAGGTCTGATAACAGGTGAACAGCTTTAATCTACTCAGCAGGTCCACAGTTTTCGGTGTGCTTTCGACTGAGTTACAACTTCGACTTATGAATATTTCGCATGTTTCATCCTTTTATAGTACAATGAAGGTATCAAATCCATTACGGTAGCGCCCCTTGTTTAATGAGCTATCCTTATCAATCATCAAGAAACCATATTCATCCTTCCAACACTCAGCACAGGCTCTTCGAAATGTATCGAACTTCATGTCTGTATTTGGTATATGCGTATATGTTTGACAGAGATAGAAGCTGTCTATATCTTCGTGGCGACCCATGCAAAAATAGGATCTCACATTATCTTGATTTTCACATGCTACATCATCGAAAATAAACAATGAATGTGATTTTGCTTCCTCTGGAGGTAGAACGTCGCAGTTGTTTGAGAATGTATAATACCCCAATCCTGATATGGGAGTCATCACTCGCTTCAAGTATTCATACTTTGGTTGATGTAAAGATTTGGAATATATGTAAATATTTTCAAATCTCAGACCATTGGGATGTTCCAGCAAACTGATCATAACATTAGTTTTTCCACAATTGGATGGTCCAACAATGATGCTCCTTATACTATTAGGTAAAAGGACCATGCTTCTTTTTCACATTCATAACAGCTACATCAGCATTTCGAACAGGAAAGGCTTGTTGTTGTTTAATGAAGCGCATATTGAAGACTAACGGGATTCCTATTAGTACACCTGTTTATATTACATTTCAACAGTATCACCGGAACCTCATAAGATGTCGGATCACAAATCGAAACGCTCCAGAAAATCTTTGAAAGGGGGCAGAGGACTATTAAATTCAATCATCAACAAATTACCTGTAGAATTACATCTACCGGGATACCAGTACTGTGGACCAGGAACAAAGTTACAACAAAGATTGGCGAGAGGAGATCCGGACATTAATCCACTGGATGCAGCCTGCAAGGAACATGATATAGCATACTCGCGACATAAAGATACAAGTGATCGACATATAGCTGATAAAATATGAGCTGAAAAAGCCTGGAGGCGTGCAAAATCTACGGATGCAAATTTGAGTGAACGTGCCAATGCTTGGCTTATAACAAACGCAATTTTAAAAGTCAAAAAACCAAAAGACTTGATGGAAGCTACAAAAATAGCTCTTAGTGCAGCTAAAAATATTGTGAAAAGAAAGAAGAAATCAATTAAAGCTCCACGAGTGATACCTGTACGAAAGGTTGGCACTTCCGTTCCTCATCCCGTTGTTTGCTGGGCTTTCAGCATTGGGAGCACTATCGGGAGGTGCAGCAGGCATAGCTAAAGCAGTAAATGATACCTGTACGGCAAAGGCAAAATTGGAAGAAAGCAAAAGTCATAACCAAGCAATGGAAACTATAGCGGTTGGTAAAGATGGAAACGGACTGTTCCTGAAACCGTACAGAAAAGGACTTGGACTCTATCTACAACCTCAACCAAAAAACTATTAAAGACGCTACCCAAAAGACCGCTAAACGAGTTGGATCTTCTCAAGTACACCACACACTCACCCCACTTCAGAGGAGTATTTATGCGTGATCTACCTAAAAAGCCATGGAAGCAAGAAAGCGGAATTGTTAACTTGGACATCTCAACTGGAGCAGGTACACACTGGGTAGCGTAAATATAGCATATTTACAATCGATATGCTTAACGCTGAAACAATGAATAAAGGAATACTAGATATTCCACCAGCCGCTCGCTTTGATAACAGTGTTACTAAATTTGAACATCACTCCTATTCACCATTTCTAACATCATTTAAAAACAGCGACATCAGGACTTGAATCTTCTACCCAGCAGGAGTTTTCTTTACATTGAGGGGTCGCTAACAAAGCAGGATGGAACCGTTTCAGCAATCGCAAAATTAGCTAACAACGCTCTACCATTTCTTTTTGAGGAAATACGCTATGAATTGAATGCAGTGGAAATCGACTGTACAAGAAATCTTTGGATTGCGACAATATTAAAAAACTACATATCACTAAATGCAAATGTAAGCAGGACACTACTCAACGGCAGCTGGTCGCCAGATTCATCCGTTATACCAGCCAATAGGCTGTTCAACTATTCTGTACCCCTGAAATATTTATTGGGATTCGCTGAAGATTACAAGAAAATTCTTATAAATTCCAAACATGAACTTATATTGATCCGGAGCAGGACAGACCATA
>OZ005743.1:67982069-68292069 GCA_963930735.1 Dioctria linearis
ATTTTCCTAATACAACGCAAAACATTAAGAAATAAGCGATTTGACATTAGAAATGTTTAGAATTAAGCTGTCATAAAAATCTTAATGTCATAAAGCTGGTACATACATACATATATCGACAAAGTAGAGTAGAAATTTTATTAATTGATATTAAAAATTTACGCATTTTGTGCTTAAAAATACATAAAATGCTTAATTTTTACTCATTCGAATTGGTAAAAATTCAATTTAAATGTGTGAAAAATACGTACGTGTTTGTAAATTTTTACATTAGTTTTTAAAATTGCTTAAAAATTACTATGGTTTTTCTAGAAATTTTCAAGTACGGCATAGTATTTTTTCAGACAAGTTGAGACAAGCTTATAGCGGCACCACAGGTTTTGTTAAAAACCGTGATGGGATGCAGAAGTATTTTTTCATTGTACGGTTATAGGGTATTTGTGTTTTTCAAAGGAAATTTATATAATAAAAGTGAGTCATATTGATGTCCCAAATAATTCTGCTTGGTGTGCAGTCCTTCGGTAAATTTTCTTTATCGTAATCAATTTTTATATAAACCTATTTTTTTTTTTTTAAATACAAATATAGAAAACAAGTGATGAGCGAAATACCATTTATGTTTTTCATTGAAAAAGAAGTTGCTAATTCAAAGAAAATTCAAGGAGGAATTCTGTTTTTTTATTTCATTCTAAATAAGACTTTACCCCCAGGAAGCATCACAAAACTTAAGACTTCAAAACAAAGGTACTTTTTCGAAAATCCACACAGATATAATAGGAGGGAAAAAAGAAAAACTATAAATACTGTGGCAAAAAGTTTTTACGTCCGATAACGGCAATTGCTCAAATAAAAATCATCTTAAAAGTGTGCACTTTGCACTTTTTTTCTTGCATTAACATGGATTAATGAATATTTTTTTCTGTTTTATTTTTTTCAATATATTTTATGTAAATTTTTTCCACCATAAATTTTATTCCATGTAGCTATAAAAAATATTGAACTGACCTTGAAATGTAAAATAGCTTTAAAACCAAATTTATGTTTATTTTATTTTTTTTTTTTATAGAGATTTTTCAATTACATTATAATAAGCAACAATATTAATTTTTATATAATTTTATTTTTCTTAAGTCAAAATATAGTTTGAGGCAAGGTAATCACTTTATTTAATACTGTGCTCACAAACTTCTTCAGAGGCCGCCGAGCTCAGAATGAGTTTCTTCCATTTGGTGTTTGGTCTCCCGATTCAAGGTTACCTGGAAATAAAAAGCTCGTGAACAAACAGGTTCAGTGAGTTTTGCCATTTAGAGGTACCTAAAATATCCTAGCCTATGCAAGTCTGAAACTAACATTCCCAACTACTTCCGAGAAAAACATTCTCTCACGCATGCCAAAATGGAGTGATACACCACCGCGACAACTCAATACAGTGGTTAATATCACTCGAAGGGTAGTGGGGGGGGGTTCGTGCCATGACAAACTCGCTGTAGCAGAACCGGATCTGTAAAACTACCCTACACAAACATACCACCTTGACAAATCAATGATGGTACCCCTACAAACCATACCACCATGACAACTCATTATGGTACCGCACACTCGTACAAGCCGCAAGAGATTACTCGCTCTGTCAGCAATAGAGCGATGCATCCCTGCGTCCACAACCATCCATAACCATACCTACATAGCACGCATACAGTCATCCATTCACAAAAATACCTTTTCAAGCAATTACTCACCATTCAGGTCCTTAGCTCCGAATCTCACTTTACTTCCGCGCACTACCTATTACGGGGCACACACCGCAACTTAAACTGACCTATCATAATTTCATTCCTAAGTAATTATTTTCTTTCTATACTAATTGTGCGAGTGTGGCAAAAAGGTTCACTTACTTTTTATGTGACAATTAATAAAAAAAAATCTACGAAAAATTTCTAAAGAATTTTGTTTACTTAATTTAGTTTCTTCAAACACTTTATTGAGGTTTGTTTTTATTTTTTTGTATTGTGTGGAAATGCACATCAAATCTACGTTTTATCATGGATAAAACAATATTGCATAAAAATAAACAAAAAGAATACTGTTTCTACTGATGTTATGAAAAACAGACAAATTTTTTAATATTTTCAGAGTTTTTCATCACTGGTTATTTCGCGACAAAAGTTTTTACTTTAAAAAAAAGTAAACCACATATAAAATTTTTCATTTGAATTTTTACGCCTTTTATTGCCATTTTTTTTACAATCGTGTGTGTAATTTCACAAAATATGTTTTGAATTTGATTTACAATGAAAAATGTGTAATTTTTATGAATTCGTGTGTAATTCATTTTACTACATTGAGTAATAAGATTTAATAGGGATGTGTAATTTTTTTTCAACTGGTTGAAAATTACTACTTTAAGAGTAGGGCACTAAAATTGCCTACTTTGAAAGTAGTAAGAATTTTTTTACTGTGTACATACAGCTAGGGACGATCATAAGTAGTTTTTAAAAAAATCAATTAATAAGTTACATATAAGTAATTAAAAACATTTCTAAGATTTTTTTTTTTTAATTATAATTAATCAGTATTTATCGCATTTAGTTAACTGAATCTACGTACCCACGGCCAATAATTTTTTTTATGATTATAGAAAAAATATTTTGAAAACGTGATTACATACATAAAGAAAAGAGGACGAATCACATGAAATGATATTCGTGAATTTCCAAAATGGGTTTAATGATCGCTTTTATATGTAGTAAATATAAAACTTGTTTTACATTTTTACATTTTCAAGTCATCAAAGGTGACTTTTATTTGGAAGTTATCTACATATGTATAACTTTTTTAAACAGTCGAAAACAAAGAAATTTCCATGTTATTGAACTTTTTAACCTTTAAACAGCAAACCAATAAAAAGCCCCTAATAACTCCACAATATACAGGTTTTGATAATATTGAACTTTGAAACTTGAACTTGAAAAAGATAAAGAAAAAAAATTAATAATAGTACCTACCTACGTGCATTAGGATTTTTTTATTTACATGTAAAGGAAAAAAATATTCATGTCGTTGAACTTTTCCTTCTCTTGTTTTATAATAATTTTGTTATTACGAATTTTTATGGATTACGCTTAAATTAAAAAAAAAGAAAAAAGAAAAAAAAACGAGCTCAAAATCTCAAAATCATTAATAATTGCAAGAGCAACAGGTACAAGGTAATATGAATAAAAGGTATACGAATCTCGATGACATTAACATATATTTAGCTGATTACTTTGTATAGTTTTTTTAATTAGAAAAAGTTTAGTTCAATTAAATAACTATTATCATTATTGTTAAAGATCTGAATTTTTCTCTAATTGCATTTAATTTTTAATTAGTGTTTACTTAAAGATATATGCACATATGCACGTGACATATGTAAGTATGAAGTATGTAAGTTGATCAAAATGCAGAGTAAATTATTACATGAATTGGAAAAACAAATAAACATTAGATTTAGTTTTAGTGATGCACATAACAAGCAAAACTAAGTTGGCATTCCACTAAACAAGTGATTACATAAAAAAAGAAATTAT
This sequence comes from Dioctria linearis, assembly GCA_963930735.1. Classification (NCBI taxonomy): domain Eukaryota; kingdom Metazoa; phylum Arthropoda; class Insecta; order Diptera; family Asilidae; genus Dioctria; species Dioctria linearis. The sequence continues at coordinate 67,985,639 of OZ005743.1, forward strand.
TGGTAAATATTTGTCATATTTTTCATACTGCAACGAAAAACAATTTATTTTCACATTCACATTATCTACTTATGTAATGTACATGGATATGTGACTAGCAAATTTGTTCAAATTTTTCCAAACTTGGTAAATATGCAGCAATTTCAAATATTTTTGTTGTAATTATGTGTGATATTGAATAACGTAAAAAAACAGAAAAATTATAAAAATACAAAATGTAAACAGGAAATTCCATTTAAACAGTTTTCTATATCATGGGTAAGCTATTATAATGTATACAGTTTTTTATTAGCTTTACATGTTCTTGCGAGCCGCATTTTTAAGAGAATTAAAGCCGAAAGTAGTGTATCTAAGCTTAAGCTGCATGCCCTATAAGTTCAAAAAAACAAAACCCCATCTAACGGTAAAAATAGCAAGTAAGGTCTTATTGCGGAAACCTACAACTACAGTCCGCTGATCAATTTATAACTCTTTTGCAGTTGGGATTTGGCCGGAGGCATAGTTATGAACTGAGCTTATTAAAAGTAGCCAGTAGACTTTGTCTAAGTCATTGCAAACTTTCAACTATAAAATTTTAGCAAAAAGATAAGTGATAAAATTTAGAGATTTTCTTTCTCGGCCATTTTGCTCATAAATAGCTTTGTATCTATCTACTATCTACATTTTCATGTTCAAGCACGGAGGCCAAGGTATCCCATTGTGCTAAACAGCATAAATGTTCTCATTAAAGTAAATGGAATGGATTCTTTTCCGACTGAACAGCCTCAACTTCTGGCGTACACCAGGGCTCTATTTTATGGCCGCTAATATTTAGTTTTTCATTAATAACCTGCCCAAAATAATTAGTGGTGCCACATCTATATGATGATGATGTATATTCATTCTGTTTATAGGACTCAAATATGGAAATAATAATAATTTATTCTTGACTGGATGATATACGCAACATTTCCAATCTTTTGTAGTATAATTAAGAAGTGGCGCTAGATAAAGTTAGAAAAGCAAAATAGAAAAAAAAGAATACAAACTAGAAATATTAATATTTACTAGTGAAAAAAAAAATAGAGCAAAAAGAGAACAAAAAAAAACGAAATAATTATGAAACATAACTTGAATAATTAAACAAATAAGTTTATACTATTTTTTTAATTCAGAGAGACAGTATGTATATAAAAAGATAGCAAGTTAAGTGTTAATAATGCATTGACAGTGTCTGCAACTTGGATATTAAGAGGAAGACAGTTCCATAAGCGAACTACTTGCAGAAGGTAAGAGCCTTCCATTACTAATTTATAGAAGCGCTGTAGAATTAGATTTTTATTGCGCCGGGTTGATGTCAGTTAGAACATTTCTCTGAGATAATACGGTTTATTCGACTGGAGCAAGTTATTCAAGAATAACAATTATCTTTGATTTAAATATGAGATCAGCGAACAACCAACAAAACGGTGCCGAAAAGGTGAGACATGGTCGAACCTTCTTAATCCATATATGAACCGAATGGTGTCATTAAAAGCAACCTCCAGCCTACGTGTACATGAGCTATCGAGGAAAAATCAAACTGCCGAAAATGAAATGGGGCAAAATCAAAGTTTTAACTAATTTACAGCGTATGCTACTTGATAGAATGCTGGCTGAAAGTCATAATCGTCGCAGGACTGTATAAATGTTTCTAATCATCGCACTAACGTTGTCGTAACACTTCATATTACAGTGAAGTATGATCCCAAGTTTGGACACCTTACTCACACTAGGCAATGGAAAACTGTGTAGAGTAACTGGAGGAATATCAATTTCGTTACAGGTTGGATTGTAGAATGTTATACACTGTGATTTCCCTGTATTTAATAACAAACGATTACGCTTTGACCACTTATATATCCTGTCTAGGTCAGCATTTATACGTGCGATGCAGTCCTCGAGAAGACCGATTGGTCTACTTAGATAGATTTGTACGTCATTGGCATAAAGATGGATTTTGACATCGCGAACCACATCTGGAAGATCATTTATACAAAGCTAAATAGTAGTGCACCCAATATTGAACAATCAGGAACACCACGCGTGAGGGTCCAAGCACTAGACAATATACCATTGACTTTAATGCCCAATCTACAATGCATGGTTAAACCACGTCGTCAAAACGATATGGATTTTTGTGTTTGCTTCCCACTCTTGCATTTGAAAATTTATGCTTGCAAAAATGTCCCTTCCTTCTCATTCATTTGACGACATGATATGTGTAGTAGTTAATCAGCAAAAACGATATAGTAATACCTCAGGTGTATTCAGCATAATTTAGAATCATGTAGGGGAATTTAGAACAAAACAGCTGTAAATTGGAGCTTGTACTTTCAGTCTTGAAAGCAATATTTTATATTATTCGACTTGTCCCAAGCAATTTCTTAGTTTACTAAGTTTACTATATCATAGTATAAATTATTGAGACCAAAAACTTCCTTTGATGTAATTCTGCATTGAAATCGAGGAAGGAATTACATTTATGATAATTGACAGGTCAACAGCTGTTTAATTTGGCAGCTTACTACTACTTACATATTTCGTGTATTTATATGCATTCTTCAGCAAACGATATCGTTTTGACGACGTGGTTTAACCATGCATTGTAGATTGGGCATAACTCTCCGGTCCGACAAAAAACCTGTCAACCATGGCGTTTGCAGAGCTATAAAATTAAAAGAGTTATGAAGTTTCTCTGTAAGTCAGATGTGATCAACACAGTCGAAAGCTTTAGAGAAATCCAGCAGCTCTTATGTCAGAAGATACCTTGAGGACCGCAGTTTCGCCACTATGGTTTGGACGGAATCCCGATTGGCAACGCGTCAGCAAGTTATTTTTTCGAAATAAGAAACAATTTGCTTGGACATGACCTTTTCTAGCACTTTGGACAGAAAAGGTAACAGGCTTATTGGGCGAAAGTAAGCCGAATATTCAGGGGAAGGTTTTTTCGGTATGCGTAGAATTGTGGCAACTTTCCAACTGCTAGGAAAATATGATGACATTAGACATGAATTTATAATGTGGAGAACTTAGCTACTAATGAAAGGAAATAACAGCTTAATAAAACGTGCTGATTAGTTGTCTGGACTAGCTGCATCAGATTTAATAGAATTTAATGCTAGAGATAGTTCATCTAGACTCACCGCTCGGAATAAGAAAGGAATTCGGAATTTGTTTGCGTGGTGGCAAGTAAGTGAGCAGAGATCACAACAGAGGTTGCCGGTAGCATTTTACTAGCTGAGGTGAGGGATGCATTAAGATCATCCGGACTAAAAGAACAATCTGATTTGTCCTTGCCAAAAACCCCAGCCCAGATTACACCATAGAACCCTTGGTCCAAGATTAGTGTTGAGCATTGTAATACTGATACTTTGCACGCTTAATTGCTGCATTGGCCCTGTTGCGAGCGACAACATAGATTGATCTGGATGCACTAGTCTTTAGACGTGTGTGTTGTATATGTATGTGCTCACATTCAATAATTAACCCACGCACTACAGGTGAAAACCATGGACAACCCTTCCGCTGAATACATTTTGTTTTAACAGGAAGGTATTTTTCAATAGGTAGGAAATCGACGAAGTGAGGGTCTCCACTTGATGATCAAGCGAGGTTACGTTGTAGATTATATCCCAAGATAGAATGGAACAATCTTCAATTAAGGGGTCAACTTGTATTCTATTATAGTCGCGGTAAGAGATTATGTTTGGGAATGGAGCTATTCCCCAAGGAAAAATCGTAATTAAGAAAGAGAAAGTCATGATCCAACGTACTAAGAGGATTGATTTGATTGTGAGAGACTACTCTATCATTATCTGTGACAAGGATTAGATCAAGCAACGAAAGATTTGAAGTATTGAAATATGTAGGATAAGAATTTATTACATTAAGATGGAGGGACTGAACAAAATGCGAATGCTTGTTTGCTGAGCTATCCTGACGTATTAAATTAACGTTGAAATCACCTACTACAATGACATTTGCATAATGTTGAGTTATGTGTACTCCAATTCTGAAGCATTATCGCAATCAAAAGATTTCGGAGGACAATAAACTGAAGCTAGTACGCATTTTTCACTACCGGAGTCTCACACATAGGAACTTGTGGCGACACGAGACGCTTTAGTGAAAATAAGTTTTGTTCATTTAGCCGCTGTATTGACCTAAATATTAAGTACGCTTTCAAATGTTACGTTTTCTATATTCCTACTTTGTGTAGCGTGAACGTATAGTTTTTAAGTACTGATAAGTAGGCATACGATTGTGAAAAAATAAAATGATGTTAGATATTAAGTTAGTCGCTGTACGATTATTGTAACGAGAGCATCCCAAAAGGATAGGAAATAAATTAAAAGGAATTAAATATCCTGAATAAAATAATAGGAAATAAATTAAAAGGAATTAAATATCCTGAATAAAATAAATATTATTTGAGTTGCAAGTTTTGTACTTAAAGTGAAATTACGTACTAAGCAGAATACGTATTTACAAACGGCCTTCTATACTGGGCCTCCATGATGAGAATTGATAAAAGATTTTAATAACCTTTGTTTTGCTTAACAGGAATATATAGACCAGTCTTGTTATAATAGTTGCGGCAAGTCTAGCAATGAACGATTCGGTTTTTTCAGTTATGTTGACAAGAGAGAAAATCAGACAGGATTTTCTTAATACTTGTCAGCACCTAGATCCTGTTAATGGACATATATTCATAATTGAATGACAAATAATTGTTTGAAATTCAAATAATGACCAACAGAAATAATTATTTGCAAATAATTCACCAAATAACGAATAATTATTTGATTATCAAATAACGCACGATGGAATAACAAATAATTATTTGAAATTCAAATAATTTGCACCAAATTAAAAATAATTACTTGCGAATAACTTGAGTAAATTGATAATCAAATAAATTTTTTTCGAATAATTTTTTAAAAAAATCGTTATTTGATTGAAAATTTATTCGAGTAATGCCCAGCATTGTTTGCGATGCTTTATTAGGCTGAACTACAATAGAAGTGTACGTAAGTACATTTACTTACGCAAAGGGAACGCGCCCTTTAATTTAACAGCCGTACACAAATTAACTTTAACTCATGTGAGGGGAACTTTCGTTAAGTTTAAATATCCAATTTTCCGTAAGTACAGTGGGATAAGAATCGCACATTCCGTAAGAACGCGATGAGTTCAAACAAATAAATTATTACTAAATGATTAAAAGTGCAATGTAAAAATTAAAATGGAGTAAAAATGGTACTGAGAATTAATAGAAAGCACAAATCTTCAACTAAATCAACTTCCATTTGTTAATTTTTTCACTATTACCACTTTTTAAAATTTAACACATAAAATGTCATTAGGGCACGGCGAATTAATAGAAGGCACAAATCTTCAATTACATCAACTTTCATTTGTTAATTTTTTTCAATTTTACTACTTTTTAAAATTGAAAATATTAAATATCAAGATAATAACCCTTACGGAATGTGATATATATTTAGGCTAAAAATATCAATTTTTCATAAGTAAACCTCAGTCTTGTTCAATTTCGTGAAGTTATTTACTTCTATTGTAGTTCAGCCTATTGCCTCCCGAAGAAGATAATTGTTGATGGGAGTTAATTAAGCTCTCATGTAAACAGGGATATCGAAAGAGAAGCCCTCCAGTTGCGATAACTTGATGCCTTTACGTTTACGAACGGCAGATAAGAAGACTTTTTGTTCGGAATGACTGGAGAAGTAAGCTATTATTGGTGTTGTTTTCCCCTGAGACTGCGCTTGTATGCGAAATGTATCGGTGAACGTTGATAGCCGCTGGCTGCGCGAAGGAGATCGTCGATTTGCGATTTAAGAGATTTATTCTGCTCTTGGAGCCTAATTATAGACTCTTCATGCTTCGAGACCGTATCATTTACGGCACGGATGGACTCATCAATTTTTGCCATAATTCGAACCTGGAACTCTTGCATTGGGCCGTTAAATTTTTTAAAGAGACTGGATTGGATTCGAGAAACTCCATAAGTTTACCAAGTATAACCGGTGATATATCAGCTGAGCTGGTATCGTGCAGAGCTGCGAGTGGTGATCGGGCTTCCATCTTCCACATTTGAGATTGATGGGTTTTTTTCTCTTTTTTTTGTCTCCTAGCGGACATGATGCTTACATAAATAAGAGCGGCTTTCTCAGAAACACTATTGAATACAGCAAAAGAAACTGTTAACTACGGAAGATTGAGCACAATATAATTTTTTTCTTTTTTTAATCGAAAATTGTATAATAAAATCTCCGAAAAGACAAAAAATAACCAATAGCACTCAGAAACTCCTCAAGAACTTGTTATTAATTAGATTTTGAATACTCGTATCGAAAACTGAAAGCGGGAGCCGAATTAAAAATGCGTATATTCACTAGCGCACATACTTTACTTATCTCAACACTGATTTTATGCTGAAAGAGAGACAGCTTGATTTGAGGGATCCTAGAATGAGCTGTATGCTTTTTCTCCAAACCAGGTCCGATGGAAAGCTACTATTTTCTTCAAGGAAATAAAAGAGATTGACGATGATATAAAAGAGATTGACATAATGAGTTCTTCATTCCTTTGATTCCGGCCATATTTATAGATGGTTTCTGAAAATGCAATCAAGAAGGGAATTATACTAATGAGATTGTAACAGCATTTTTTATATAAAATTTGGAATCTAAGCGTATATCAGTAATGGAATCTGCGCCTTAAAAGAATAAAAAGAAATTCGGTATTGCTGCTGGAAGGAGCATAGCTTATGAAATTTTTTCTGGCGTTGAGGCTTCTCTTTCAATCAGCAGATCAGATCCTCGACCAGAGCTTGAACTAGACCAGTATTCTTCATACAAAGAGTTTAATGATGAATGTTTCATAAAAGATATCAACCCCAATAAAGCGGAACTAGAAGAAACAGAAGACCTGAAGAAGATACTTCGTGAGAAGGGCGCCTTTGTCGGAGTAAAATGTAATGGAAACTTGTATCCAGGCATGATACTGAAAATTTATTGGAACGGAGCACCGTTAGATAGCAATGGTAAGAGCGCTGAAAACTGAAAATGGTCGAATTACAAAGATGTTTTGTATTATGGTAATGGGATGATTTTGTCGGGAACATCGAAAATAGTCTCAAAAGGAGGTTTTTCGAGTAAAGAATTTAATAGATTTGTGTAACACTTTGAATCAAAGATGAGTATATTGGTAATTTTTGCATCAACAAAATTATGTAGAAATTCGTTGATTTAAAATAGTACCAAAAAGAACATATATCTACCCTCCAAAGGGTACTTAGCGACAAGCGAAAAGAGTTATTAGTCTATGTTAGCTAATTATTATGCTAATAAAAACAATCTTTACTAATGATTCTAATTATTTGATAGCACCACATAGAGCTATTTATAATAGTACCTACCTACAACTATTTAAAAACAAAGAAAAATTGAAAAATAGTCGCATGTTGGTACAAAATCGACCCTGTGGCATGCAATTATAGCAAGCTCTCTAAAACAACTGCTTTAAAGTAGTCCAAAGTAGCTTTTTACAAATTTAAAAACTTCAAAAAGGAAACTGTTTGTCTGGTGCACTGGTCTGGTGCCATTTATAAACCTCTATTTTTACGATCCTAAAGTTGTAATATTTATTACATCTGAGAGTAGTTAATACATATAGATTCAAGGCAGTTTAATAGCTCCTATATACAACTCATCCTATTTACATATTTAAAGATATAATTTAAGTTATAATAAGGTAATAATTTACATGAAATACGATTAATATGATACGCCTGTCATTTATAATTTACAAGTCAGAATAAAAGTTGTTAAGATGGGTTTATAACAAGCAATATGATTTAAGTTATATAAACACAATACAGCAGGAAGTTGTTGTTATTCCAGTTTCCATGGCTGCATTATGACGATTTGTGATTTTTATACGATATCAATTCAGAAGTGTGAAATTTAGTAGTTTTTGGTCAATATAAAATGGTTGATGATTCACAGCATTATGGAACCTTCAATTTTTGTAGGCGTAAGAAAAGCTTGCTGTACTCATGCAGATTGCATTTTCATTAAATCACTGCGTAATTTATATTCGTCAGATGATTATGAAAACTCCATAAACGTTTACTTCAGTTCTGGAAATCTTAGTGCCGCTAATTATTCCAATAACGTTCCTCTTACTCTCCTCCCTTCGATTCGACCTCTTCATCATACACTACTACTGAATTTAGTTTTAAGTGTGTTGATGCAGATGAAGTGATTTAAGCAGGCCACACACGATACAACGGTTGGTCCAACTGTTGTACCAATCTGTGTTGGCATACAACCGTTGTAAGGTGTGTGGGCCAATTGGTACGAAGCATCCAACAATCAAGCTCGGTTGGATGGTTGGATGTGCATGCAGGTCAACCGCTGTTGTATATCCAACCGTTGTATGGTGTGTGGGCTTGTTGTTCAACCGTTGATCCGAATTCATTATCTGTCAAGTTTTTTATTGTAAATGCGTTGTAAAAAACAGTCCGCAGTCCTTAGTTTTTCCTCAAACCCGGCTTCGATTTAGATTATTAAAGAGCGTGTTTGGCTATAGCAGCTTCGGCCAGTTCAAAATACTGTCTGCTGTGATTGCGCTGTTTATATTCTTTTCAATTTTATTGTAGATTATTCGTTCAAGTACCATGCAGGAGATGCTTATCAGTTCGATTAAGCTATATCTATCGGCCTTTTTTCAAGTTTGCCCGGTTTAAGAATTTCGATAATCTTTGTGTTCTTAAACTCCCTGGGCAGTGTTTCGGTTGCTAAGAAGTCATTATAGATACTATACATCCATTTCCTAGTTTTCTTCTGGTGTACCTGCTGCGCCCGGTATGAGGCAGACGAAGGAATTCTTCATTCCCTCCCCTCTCCAGACGCACAAAATAATTAGTCTTAGCAGAAATTCGCTCAGGCTGTATATTAATACAGTTACTGGGCATCTACCATTCCGTTATTTTTTTTAAGAAGATAGGCAAATCCGACGGCTAACTAGGTATATCGACTGTGTGAAGAGAACGATGAAACCTCAAAGCATATTATAATGTGAGTGTCCAAGGTAGCAAATCGCTGGAGTAACCCTTATCTCTCCAAAAAAGGTTTGCAATCTAACCCCAAGAGCAATAATCTACCTCGTTAAAAGACTACATTTTACGTAATCACTTTAGAGGAGAACACAATAGATCAACTCTGGTCGCGGTGTCCGCCTGGTGCTAGTGGCCTAGTCGCCCCGACTCTTAACCTAACTCAGCTTAAATATTTAAACCCACAGTATTTGATGAATAGGGTGGAATTCACAGGTGGACTCGTTACTGCTAAACTGACCGGTTTTCCGAAGTTACTTTTCATTATTTCGTCCAGCTCGTTTGGGGTAATCTTAATGACGATTTCGGATAACTTTTCTCGCTCCAGCTGCACTTAAAACATCAGTTGGGTCCATTGTGAGATATATATTCCATAAGAAATCTCAGGACGCTACTCATTGCTGTTTCCATTATCTGAAAAGAAGTAGTTACCGAGAAACCTAATTCTTCTGATCACTAATGCAGATCGTTTACAAAGCACATGATGAACTGATTTGATTCCGGATCTCTATCCTTCAGAAATCATTTTCGCTAAGACCCAGCCTTCTAGAAAGGTTCCCTATGGCCTAATGGCCTTTTTCAACACCTATACTAGGTCTCTGGTCTCTTTTGTGCTTTTTTCTACCCCTTGTTCTCTGACTATCAGAATATATGCGAATGTCCTCATCGGACTTCTCATCTAGATTCTAGTTACTAACAGCGCTGCTTGGTGAGTCACAATAATTTTTATCTGAAAGGCACTGCATTTGTCTACATGAATAATCATTGCATTGTCATCTGCTAGAGCATAATCCTGCCCCTTTGTCTGCTTTCCTTATGCCTTCTTCTTTGTTGTTTCTCAAATTAAGTTTATGTTCTAGTATTACGCCTAGATACTTGCATTCAGTAGAAAGAACTAGATTTCTTCCTTTCATAATTCTACACTCTGATATTTACCATTTCGGTGGTGGCACTTTTTGCGTCGGAAAAATATAGTGGCAATACAAAATCGTAAGTATATTTATACATAGATTTTACGATCAAAAATTTACGCCACTGCAATGCATTAGGCTATGGGAATCTCAGTTTACTTATCTGTGATATTAAAGATCTCCAACCAACTGCCTCCGTGTTTTGAAAGGAATTTCGTGTTGTATCCAAGAATTAAATATTAAATATTTTAAAATTTATTATTATTACTTTTTCAGAACATCAGGTGTAACTGGTCTAATGAGAGTTAAGAAGAAAAGTTCAGCGTACATTATTCAAGAAGATCACCACCAATCGCTTCTTTCAGTACAAGAATTAATGCATTTATCTTGTGCACTGAAGCTAAAAGATTCAAAAACATTCGACGGCATAATCACAGACATTCTTGTTAATTTACATCTTGAACATCGTAGAAACATTACAGCTGACAAACTTAGTGGAGGTGAACGGAAGAGACTATCCATAGCTTTAGAGCTTGTCGCTAATCCAGCAATATTTTTCTTGGATGAACCAACTAGTGGGTTAGATGAGGTCACCGCTGGACAATGTGTACGACTACTTCGAAATCTAGCACAACAAGGAAGAACAATTGTTTGTACAATACATCAGCCATCCGCAAATATTCTCAGCCTTTTTGATAGCCTTTATGTTCTTTCGAAAGGAAAATGCGTATATCAAGGAGCTCCAAATGGTATTGTTCCATTTTTATCTCGGGCCAGTTTAAATTGCCCCAAACACTACACTCCGTCTGATTATAGTAAGTGTAGACAAAATAAAGTAAAATTTTGTGAGATTTGGTAAAAATAAAAATGACATTTTTTTGCAGTAATTGAAATCTGTGATTCGGAAGAAGGAAAATATGTACCATTTTTATCCGACATGGTTCACAATGGAAATCTCGTTTATACTCCGTCTACACCAAGCATTGACGCAAACAATTCAACATCCGAACAAGAATTTAAGAACGCTCTTACAACATTTTATATCGAATCATCAAAGGCTGCCAGATCGAATAGTTGCTTCGGAGGAAGCATGCTTTTGGAAAAGATGAAATTATTTTCAAAGAAAATCAAAGATGATAATCAGCCAGTGTCGTCATTTACACAATTCTCTGTGCTATTAAGAGTGATGCTATTGAAAATTTGTAGAAATAAATTAGCGCTCTGGATTCAACTAATACATCACCTCATGTGTGGAATATTGTTTGGTAAAAAATGAGAAAGCTAGATAATAGTTCTCTACAGATGTGCTAATTTTTTATTTTTAGGTTTGCTTTTCCTTAATTGTGCTAATCAAGGTGAACGAATGTTTGACCATTTGAAGTATTGCATCGCAACTATCTTAATGATTGTCTACACTCAATCCATGATACCTGTATTAAGTTGTAAGTATTTTATTTTTATTTTTATTTAATTCTATTAGCATTTGGATCTTTTTCTAAGGCTGAATGTCAGAAAATAAAGTTCTCGATTCCGGGCTTCCGTAATTGAACTATGTATTAGTAGCGTGAGCTTTCATCCTAATCAAATTAGAAATGTCTAGCAATAATACATATAAGGTACTATTCGCAAAATATGCACATATGTATATATAGACCCGAGGATTTGCTTGGACTACTGGATCCTGTCACCACCACGAAAAGCTTTTGAGAATTAAAATGAATAAAAACAAATTTTATCATTCACTATCAAGATGCAGGTTACAGGTTATAAAATAAACTACTTCAGGATTTATCGGTTTTTGGGCTACTGAATAAAATTACTTCAATATTCACGCTCGTGTTGAAATAAACGCGTAGCAATAAATTTTATTCAATTTACAAGAATGTTAACTAATCTGGAAAACCTATTTACGAAAATACGAAAAATAATAAAAATTGGTGTGTATGTACATGAAAAAGCTTTTAGGAAAGGAATTAAAATAACTCGGTTTTTTAAGATTTTAGATTAAAAAAAACAATACCTTTTTCAAAATTCTAAGCCCGGCTGTATTTGAATTGAAGAGTTTCTAATATTTTGCCGAATGTATCTCTAAGTGAGTCTTTCCTATTTCATGGAAAAGTTCTAATGTAGTTCCCATTCCAAAAATAAAGCACATGTTTCCGTCACTGACATGTATATAAATGGACTAACTGAGCTCCTGTTTCATGTGGCACCAGTTTTGATTTCGGAATTTACTTATATGCATATCAGTGTGATATACCGAATTTACCACAAAAGTATTTGGGGACTTTTGTATTGATAAATTTTAATTATAAGCCGAAGGAAGTGTTTTTAACAAGGCTTTTTTGGTAGAAAAGTTTTGATTACCAAGGTCTAGAAATACCACTGAATTTCAATCAAATTTTCGTTCTCAATCGTTACAGTTAGTGGGAAAGTATGCTCTCACGGAAAGAGACAGGAATATGAAAGTGGTGCCATTCGCTTTCATGCATTTTTGAGTAAACGAGCAGTCCATTTATATACATGTCAGTGGTCTCCGTCTTGAGGATTACAGGCCTATCAGCTTGTTTTGTTTTCTTTACAAAGTGCTGGAAAAGTTGCTGTATTGGCAAGTTCAACGTTTCATATTAAAGAATAACCTCATTAGTGAATGGCAATCCAGTTTTCGTGGCTTAGTTGTGAAAGTGCCGTGACAACTGACATTCGGTCATCGCTCGATAACAGAGAAATCGCCGTTTTGACTGTCTTTGATTTTTCAAAGGCATTTGACAGCGTTTCACATAAGAAATTACTGAGCAAATTCTACAGCAATTTTCATTTTTCATATGGGACATTCTTTTAATTAATAACTTCCTATCCGATTGATTACAGTGTGTGTGCCTGTGTGAGGAAATTTTCTTGCATTTTCTTCCCTTAACCTGTGAAGTTCCACAGGGATCCATTTTTAGACCTCTACTCTTTATCCTATATATCAACAACTTGTCGCTTGTAACTCGTGACGTTAGCATTCATATTTATACCGATGAGGTTCAAATTTATCTTAGTCGCCCCATAGATTTGATGGAAGACTGTGTGGATAGGATCAACAGCGACTTACTCGAAATTAGTAAGTTGGGACAATCTTAAAATAAATCCTAAGTCTCAGTGCATTGCCTTTTCAACTGGTCTTCGATGGACTCTTTGAAATTACCAGCATCACAGCGGATGGTGTTGTGATTCTGTACACGAACAAGGTCCGTAATTTGGGCGTTACCTACACTTAATTCAAATATGAAATGTTGCAACCATATTCTGGTCCACCTATTCAAAATTTATGCAAATCTTCGTCGCTTATGGTTATCAGCTAGTTATCTGTCGCCCCAATTTCGCTCTCATCTAATAAAAACTGTAGTCCTTCAATACTTTACGTATGGTTGCCTTATTTTTACGAAGTTGTATTCAAGCTGCATTAGAAAATTAAATGTCGCATTCAATGACTGCGTTCGGTTTATTTTGAATTACGTAGGATTGATCATGGGTCTCATCATAGGTTTGCTCTAATTGGCTGTCCGCTGGAAGTGCATCTGAAGCGGAGAGTTTTTTTTTTATGTACAAGCTTGTTACTACAGCCAAACCTCTATATTTATTTAACTTAGCCCGACCTCTTAACTCTGCCAGAGGGCGTAAGTTTTTAATACCTAGATTCCAAACATCAGTCTTAGAGGGTTCTTACATTGTTCAGGCAATTCGTTCTTGGGATTTTAATTTTAATGTATTATTTTAATTTTTCTTTTAATTTTGATTTAGAATTTTTGAATTTTTTATTTTGTTTTTAATATTAATTTTAATGTTAATTTTTTTTTATTTTTTTATTATTATTTTTTTTTTTTTAGTTATTCAGTTTTGATTTGCCCATCTGTTCAATAGGTACTAAAGTAAAATATTGTCAATCTTGTAGTGTGGTTCATCGTGAAATATATATTATTTGTTCAATCAATATCATAAAAATTGTGAAAAATAAAAAGGAAGAACAAAATGCTTGCATATTTATTCAGCCTTAAAACATTTATTTTGAATGAATGACAAAAATATTTTTCATTATCCGACTCGAAGGACCAGACGTATATGTATTATGTATATTGTTATAAATTATTTTAAGAACAAAAAATGTAATCCTTTCATTAGTCTAGGAGGATAGCCGACGGAATTCTATATATTATAATATATATATATATATATATATATATATATATATATATATATATATATACTTAACCTTTTTATGTTATTCAAATTCTTACTGACAGAAAAAGCAAAAGATTGTGGAAATTTAGATTAGGTAGATTAGAGTGGCGGCTGCCATAACTACTTCCAGTCAGTCATACTTGAATTTCTCTCAATTCAAGGAAGGAGTTTATTCTTAGTTTGTTTGTGCATTTATAAAACAGATTTAAATGGTTGCCACTTCATATAACCTCTGCAGAAGTCATTGAGCTGGACCTGTACGTGGTCAGCATGTTTGCCAAAGAGTCCAGTCCAGTCATGATTGCCGTAACATTGCATTTCTGTAAGACTCTTCCTTAGGAGAACGCCTATTTTGTTGGGACATACTTTTAACCAAAGCTGCATTGAAATAAAAATCATTATGCCATCGCTGGACAGAGAGAGATTTGATGCTGCTGGAAACGAGTCCTTTGATTGCAGCTTGACTGTCAAAGTCATTTATACAAATTAAGAATGAAAACTACAAATAAATTAAATTCATCAAAATTGTCAGGATTTGGATAATAGTTATAGAGCTCCCAAATGTTTTGTTTTGCTTTTTTGTAGACGTCGTTGTACTTTAGGTCCCCTCGCTGCTTTCTTTCCGTAATAATTTCATGTGAGTTGATTTGCATTCTATTCGTTTCTGCTTCCCTTTATCCGAAGACATTATAATATGTTTAAGTTCAACTTGAAGAAAATATATGTTATGCCGTCTTCCGACAAACCTATAGAGAGATTCAAAACATTTGCATCTCTGATTGTTCGAAATAATTTATTTATATAAAAGCTGAACACGAATGGACTTAGGGCTTAGCCCTGAAGGACACCGAACGCAATATGAATAGGCTTAAAAAGTTGTTTACCAATCTTAACTTATTGCGAACGACTAGATATTAAAGTTTTTTTTAACGAGGTAGAAGTAGAGGTAAAGCAACCTAATGGCATTCAGTATCAACTTTTTATGATTAACACTGTCAAAGGGAAATCTACTACCCCGAAAATACTCATTTATTTATATGTGGATCTACTAAAATTATTACTTTTACATTTTGCATTTTGTCTATTAGACAAAGTATGCAAGTATTTTTATACCCTAAATGAAATCTAAAGGGTATACTAAATTTGTCATTCCGTTTGTAACGCACAGAAATAATGATAAAAATTAAAAGTTATTTTCATGCGCACGATAACTCGAGAATGCGTATACTTAGAGAGCTGAAATTTTGTACACGGACTTTAAAAAAAAAGTAAAATTTGGTTCGAAAGTGAGTCAAATTGGGCAACTCCTTCGTGGGGTTGCCATACAAAAATTTCGATTTTTCCCCTATATATTTGGACACTGCCTGAGGACACGTTGACATAGAGAGCTGAAATTTGGTACATTGTGTTTTTATAGTAATAGCAAATGACATTTAAAAAATGGAATAAATCGGGCAACCCAATCTTGGTGTTGCCATATAAAAATTTAGGTCGTTTACGTATACTGTGAAAACGATCAGTCCTAGACATTTTTATTGTACGACCATTCATCTAGTAGGGTATCATAAGATTGGTCTTAGACCAATTCTAGCTTTTTTACTTGTTTTAAATTGCTTTTATCTACTCTCTAACCGCGCCGTTCGTGACGTAAGTGTGAAATTTTAGGAAGAGTTTGAGGGTAGTAAACGTGGATGGATATACATGGGTTTTTTTTTATTTAGAATGAGTGAATAGGGGGCTTTCCGATGGGGTGGGTTAGGGTGGGTTGGGGTGGAAGCAACTATCCCCTTTGGGTTTGTCAAATTTGGGACGTGTGTGATATCAAATTAAAGCTCTTGCTGAGTGCTATTAAATGGCATTTTTTTCTTTATAACAGATTATTTTCACCTGAATATCGCTAAAATGCGTGATTTTTGAATTTTTCTTTTAAACGTTTTAGCATAATGTTTTATATATTTATGGGAACATTTCAATTTTCTATGTTTAACCGTTATATGGGTTTTGAGGTAAAATATTTTTTTTTCAGTTTTTCACATAAATGTCTTTTACATGGATGTACTTCACTTACATTAAAGTACGATAATCTTCTAAACCACTTACCACAGAAATATTACACCACAACGTTCGCAAGAGAATGTAGATGCAAATTAATATGCCATATGTCAGATAGATTTTGAGTTTTTAGCGAAAATGTTGTGACTGAAAAGTAGACAATAAAATATATTAAAAAAACTTTCATAAGTAAAACGTAAAGAATAATTTTGCTTCTCAGTGATATAATATACACAAGAGGAGTTTCATTGCAAAATAACAAATGCTTGAACTCAGATTAAATCTTAAAATTGAATGTATTAACAATATTTTTAAATTATATTATCTCGTTTGACTTTAAATGTTTGCAATGAAACGTTTCTAGTGTATATCATTGTTTTAATATATTTTATTTGAACTAGTTATGAGCACTTTTATTTGCGTTAAAACTAATGTGTGGTATAGTTGAGGTAAATTAGATTACACTGAGTACTTATGGTTGGAATGTATCATTGCTTGTCGATGGTACAGAAAAATTCATTACCGTTTGAGTAATTTCTGGTAGTACTTGCGAGGTTGCACTATTAACAGTAACAATAGCTATTAATGCCTTTTTTGGCATTTTTTTAACGAGTTTATGCTAGGATTGTTGATTTTCGAAGCTTGGGAAGAATATTTGAATATCTAAGCTTTGAAGCTTCGATCTTCAAACGGAAGAAGTTCGAGGTTTCGATCTTCGAACGGGAGAAGTTCGAAGCTTCAGCCTTCAAACGGAAGAAATTCGAGTCTTCAAAGCTACAATTTGACCGGTGTTCAACATTTATGTAACGCTATTTTTACCCACTTCTCGTTAAGCTATTGAGCTAAAATGTGGCACACTTATAATAATAATACATTTGTGCACTTTGATATTATATAAAACTAAGACAGTGGCTAAATGATGGCTGCAAATTTCACCATTAATGGTCCGATTCGATTCAAAATTAATATCTGGGGGTTGCAGATTGCGATTTTTTGGTAAAAATTTAGAAATTTAATATGGCGGACAAATTTAGCTATTTATTGTTCAATTCGGTATCTTGGGGACTTGGAGTTGGGAATTACGGATTTTTGAATAAAATTTAGAAATTTTTATTATTAACTTCACTTAGGGACAAATCTAGTAATGCGATCGACTTGAAACTTAACATGTATACGTACATACATACCATACATTTAGTTCTGATGACAAGACAATATTTTCAAGATTACATATTTCCAAAAATCTAGAAAGGATAAAATAATTAGTAAACGCTTTCCAAAAACAGATTATTAATTAAATTATTGTAGATAGGCTTCGAAGGTTCAAACTATTCGAAGCTTGGAGTCGAGTCGCAGCGCTTCATGAACATGGATGCATGCTTTTGAAGCATCGAAGTGTGAATGTTTTAACGAACATTTGTTTGTCCGTTCCACTACCAAAAACGATAAAACACGTCTGCCATTTTGAATGTTTGGTATATAAAATTTTAAAATGTTTATTTTCAACCAAGTAGTTAGTCAAATTTTAGATGAATAGCTTAACGAGAAGACAGTGAATTTAGCGTCAACTTTTGAGCAACATTGGGTTTACAATCTTATAATGAAATATATTTATATATGTACCCTTATCATAACAAAGTCTATTCCCTGAAAAAGGAAAGAAAAAACTTTTTAAACTATTCAAAAATAATTTCAAGTCACTTCGATTATTATAATTTTATCTCAATAATACTGCAAACACAGCAAAAAGTTCATGCTTCGAAACTTCGGCAAAACGTTCATGCTCCGAAGGATTCGACTTCGAAGCTTCAAAACTACATCGCCCTAGTTTTCGCACCCTACAAGCTCTCAATCGCTCAGTTTGATGGTGCAAGTTTGATTGTTAAAATTGTTTTTAGCATCTATTTGTAGAACGGTTCATCGGACAGTAAAAATAAGTTAACCAATTTCATAGAATTTTATATTCTGAGGAACTTTTTAAAACAACTTGTCGTTTTTTGATCGTTTTCACAATATACGTAAAAAACCTCAATTTTTGTATGGCAAGACCATCAACCGGTTACCAATTTAAGTGTATATATAGGTACCTACTTAGTTTGTCATTCTGTTTGTAACGCATAGAAATAATGCTTATAGAGCAAAATGAGTTGGACACCCACGCATATTATTATAAATTATTTTGATTTTCGCATGTCCGTCCTCAGGATAACTCGAGAACGTGGTCACTCAAGTGCTGAAATTTTGAACATGGCCTTTTTTTTTTAAAAAAAAAGAAGGAAAGCATAAGTTCGAAAATGTGACCAATTGGGCAACTTCCTTGTAGGATTGCCATATAAAAATTTAGTTTTTCACTATATATTTGGGCACTGCCTGAGAACGCGTCGATATAGAGAGCTGAAATTCAGTACATGGTTTTTTCATAGCAACAATAAATAAAATTTTAAAAATGGACTAAATCGGGCTACCGCTTCTTGGTGTTGCCATACAAAACTTTGGTTTTTCGCTATATATTTGCCTAAGTGCGCGTCGACGTGCAAAGCTTAAGTTTTCTATACGTTGTTTTCATAAAAATAGTAAATACAAGTTAAAAAATGGACCAAATCGGGATACCCATTTTTGATGTTGCCATACAAAATTTATATACAGGGTGTCCCGTAAGTCAAGCCGGAATCGGATGATAGACCAAATCATAACAGTTACCAGAAAAATATAAAAAAAATTCTAAGTCATGTAATTTTCAAATTATAGACATTTCTTTTGTTTTCGAGCAAATGTACACCCTGTGATAGTTTTTTAGCTCCTGTTGCTACAAATCCTTACTTTTTCTCAATTTTATTTTTCTTATGTAATCCCGAACAGGGCTTACGTAACCTGTTGCTTTAAATTCTAAGCCTACTGTTCCAGCTTGGAAGAAAATGTCACATTTTGCCGACCCAAGAATAGAAAATTAATATTTCACCCAACTTTAACTGACTGTAATGAAAAAAAATGTACTACGCCAGTTTGGCAAGTAAGTTTAAAAGTTGACGCATTTAATAAGGATTCTAAAATGGTATAACACTTGCTACAGTATTTCTTGGATTACGGAAAAAAAAATTTTTCTTCAAGAAACCCAGTTTCGAAAAATTTCTTTTCACCTACTAAAAATGATTCTAGTGTACGCTTGCCGTAAGACCGTAACTTTCAGATTTTAGTTTGAGTGAGACGGAGAGTCATTATATGAAATGTTGTATTAGTTGAGGATTATTATTTGAACCCCCTTTGTTTTTTTTATATAAATTGTTTCTTTGTTTTATTTGGCTTATTATCTCTAATGTAATCCAGTTATTTTCTCGAGCTCTGATAAATCTGGTTTCAGTTGCTTCCTGTTTTGCTTTTTGAATTATATCGATAAGTTTATCAAAGCTTAGATTTTCGCAAACGTCAATAGCAGATCTTACCTTTGTTCGTAAAATTTCAGTATTTATTCTTATTATTTTCCTTTTAGACATTTTTGCTCTCCTCATTAAAGCCTTTCTAAGCGTAGTTATCATGATGCGATGATCCAGTTGAGGCCAGTCTTTGAGTTCCAATTCAAAGTGGTATTTTTCCATATTGAGAGTTGTTACTACGTGGTCAATTATTGAGCATTAATTGTAGATAGTAGTTCCAAGTATTTCCTAGTGTCCTCGTTCTCATTAAGCAGGTTTATGTTAGTATCCGATATTAGCATACAATTTTTATATTTAGATAATATAGAGTCAAATGCTTCTAGAAATTGTTCTCCATTAGAATTAGGCGGCTTATAGTATGTGATAATTATTAATTTCGGAATTGTATCCTTAATCATAATAGGTATCACATTGAATTGCTCGTATAACAATTCCGTAGTTTGCTCGGTTGCAAATTTTATGTTATCTCTTATATATATCGCTGTTCCTCCCCCCCCTCGTAGTAGATTTACGACAGTTAAATATCGGGGTAAATCCTTGCAGATTGTAGTAATGTATTTCATCTTGCTTAATCCAGGTTTCCACTAGTATCACAATATCCACGTGTCCCACCTCTGTTATCATTAGTTCGACCTCCTCTAACTTATTTCTTAAGCTTTTTATGTTGGCATATAGTATTTTTAGATCCATATTCTGGGAGTTTATATTTTTAGGGTGTTTTCCTTTAGTTACTTAGCTTCTCGGAGCCGTAATCAATTCTTTTCCGCATTCTATCAACTAGATCCAAGTATTTTCCGCAATTATAGCTCAGTGCACTGTGGTTTATCTCCTTGGGGTACTTCCATGTAACGCAATTTATACACCTGAGGATATTGTAGGAACATACCTGCGTATGGTGCTCACCTGCGCATTTCCCACAACAGATTTTGTTCGTGCAGTTACTCGCTCTGTGGCCATACATCTGGCAATTGAAACATCTTATAATATTTATTTCTTCGTTTATAACATGTGCTCTGTATCCCAAATGAATGTACCGATTCACAATCTTGTTGAAGGTTTTTCCCGGAACTTCAACAATAAGAGACCATCTTTTTTCTCCCCTTACCTGGTATTCCCTCTTGTGCACAATTCTAAGTTTATCCTCCTCATTGATGAAGTGGTTCAATCCCCTTAGGTCGACTTTCAGTTCTTCTTCCTTATATTCCCTGTCTAGGTTCGATATGCGAATTGTTGGGTGCCTTGTTTTTGACGTTGAAACCTCATAAAATTCCTTGTTTAGCTTTTTTTCAGCCTCTCGTACAATTTTTTCCTGCGCCTCTTGATTCAAAGTCCTTATGAGTATTCCACCGTTGCTGATATTTTGTATATTAGCGATTGGTGCTTTTATTTTTACTATGTCGATCGCTTCTTTTAGTTGTCTCCTTGTAGTTTCATGACACTGCTGCGACTTTGGCTTTATAATTATGTTGTAGGAGCGAGTCACTACATTTCTGTTGAATGTTTCATTGGGTTCTTTCTCATTAGCAATTTTAAGCACTTCTGCATACGATTGTTTGCACTGAGTTTGTGTATTGATGGTTGCAGTTTGCAGAAAGTCCATCTTTTTATTAATTTCCTCAATAGTATTTATTTTTTTTCACTTCCTGCACAGCTTCATTAGTTCTTTTCGTTATTTCTAATGTTTCCAGCTGTACCCTTTCGCAATCATTGCGCTTTTTATCTTTATTTTAGACCCACCTCTTGAAGTCCAACTTGCACACAGCACACATCCATATTGTTGTATCACCGAGTTCTTCGATTTTCTTATAGTTCTTAATGGTAATTTTGAGGCATCCCACGTGGAACCATCTTACACATCGGCCTTCACAATATAATGCTTGATCCTCATTTAGGACCATTTCCTTACATATTTTGCAGGATTCGCTATAACTCTCATTAAAAATGGATTCATCCAAACTTTTGGTGCTCCTATTCATGTTGTTGTTCTGGTAACTCTGCTTTTCTCCTTTTTTTTTATCCTATTACCCAATAGATGTCCCGTCGCTACACTATTAGCAGCTGTCAAAGTCTTCCCGCTAAAGAACTTCGACAAAAATAACCAAACTTTAGGCGGTTCAAATATAACAATAAATAATAAATTGAAATGACTTAATAACTATTTCAGCGCTGCAACAAAAAATATAAGATTAAGTTATAATTAATAATCAAAAAACACAGAAAAAATGTTAGCACAGCCAAATTTAATTAAAAAATTCTAGAAGTAACAAGGTAGGTACTTCTTTCAGTCAACAAGAAAAACTTGAAAAATAAAAGTAAAACTTTCAACACTTAGCTTTGGTAAGAATAATAGTTGTTCATGCCAGATTTATTCCTCTTTTCCTATTTCCATAGTAAATGACAAAATTTTCAAATTAATATAACACAAATTACTCAGTTTTTTCAGAGCTATAAAAATTTGCACTGTTCGAGTTACTACTTCTTCTTCTTAACTTTTATTATCATCTAGGGTATAATATTATTGGTCTTAGGTATGTGCGTAGCTAGTTAGGGGCACCCCAGGGAACCCGGAATGGCACCGGTGCCCCCCCCCCCCCATCTCAATCAGAAAATTACAATCCAAAATTATTAAATTCCAATTAATCTAATCGATCAATTATATTTAAGTTTCAACCAAGCAAGCATGAGGACATAACATTGAAAGCATAACGAAATTATATAAAAGTGAGCTGTGCCTACATCTGTAGTTGGTTCCAATTTTGTGAAAAGTGATTTTGTAATGAAGCGTCACTCAATAAACGGCATTCATTACTCATAATAAACAGCAAACATACATCGATTAAAGCGCCATCAAATTAATAAAATGCATCTAAGCTGTAGGTACAGATATGCCTATTCTCATACGAGTATCTCTCACATTTCCCAAGTCATTCATTCTTTTAAGAATACTCAATTTACAAAACATTTTCTTTTCAAGACAAATTCCACATATATATCTAATGCTTAGTTTACACTAAGTCACTTGTATCGGGATTTTGACGAGGAAAGTATATTCGACAAATCGCGATACAACTTCGCATACAAATGCTCATTAATTTGGTTGTGCCTGACATAATTGCTCATACATTTTGTATATGTTAATTTTGTATGTGGATTGATTTTTCGCTAAACTTTTGCGTTTAGTTTGAAGTGTAGTTTGCCGTGTGCTTAGTTCTGTAGTGCGGACGGTTGAATTAAATTAAAAATCATGTCATCGTGGTGAAAAGAAAAGACCTTACTTCTAATTGAACAATAAGACAATGTAATATTTGGGATGTCAGCTCAAAAGCATATAAAGACTTAAATGAAAACAATGATACGTTGGAAAAAATTGCTCAGAAGTTAAAGTGTACGAAAAATGAAATTGATGATAAGTGGTATAATATAAAAACTCAATTTAACGGAGAACTCAGAAAAATTAATGTTTGCAAAAAATCCGGCTGCGGAACTGATGAAGTATATACCTCATCATGGTATGCATACAAACATTTGCAACTCTTGCGGACCAGTAATTAAAGTATATCTGCAAGTGCTCATCTAATGTAAACGGAAGTCAAAAAAGTTCTCAATATATACAAGTCGAAAACTTGGCGATACAAGTGCCGATAAAAGTGCGAATACAAGTGCCGATACAAATCCAGATACCTGTATCTAAGTGTAAACGTACCTTAAAAATAACTTTACTTTCTCCATTTCGACCGACTGATAATAAATCCATCAGAATTATTGCCAACATAACATTTTTCCATTCTTAGCATAATGCGACTATGCACTACACTGTTTACGTAGAAGAAAATGTTCAATTTCATTTGTATAAGCGAAATATACTATTTCCAATATTCAGTCAATATATAAATTGGAAGGCGTACCCAAAATTATACACTTTCGTTAGTTTACAAATTTTCGCCCCTTTACTAAATCTTGCTGGATCACCAATTGTCGAAGAAAATCGATGGATGTTCCTAAGCAAAAAGCCGGTGCGTCTCTGTAACTTAAGCAGGATTTTTTAAAACTAATTCAAAAACGAGCCAAGAGACCCCCGATCCACGGTAAGGTCTCTTATTCCCCTAATAAATAACAAAGAGGAAAATTTAGAAGTTAATAAACAAATGTTAAGTCAATAAGTCAAAAATAAAAAGTGTAATAAGAAAAACTTGAGTTCTGAGATTAGAAAGTCACAATGTCAAGAAAGAGATCTTTAATCGGGGCTGGTGAACTTCTTGCTTAAAAGCACTCCCAGCCCAGTCATTGCTGTGAGTGGAAAACGTAACCTCACAGCAGCTTTAACAACTGAAAATAATTAGCAGATGCCTTAAAAAAGCACTCAGAATCATCGCCTCGCTCTGAATGTAGCCAAATGTATGTATCCTATCGTCAATCTCTTACATTTGGAGATATTTATTAACAACTTACGAAACAGCAAGAGGAAGAAATTGCTTAAAACATAGAATACTTGGCAAAACTTATTGATATAATAATGACACTTGTTCGCCAGGCCTTGCCGTTGAGAAGGCTACGGGAGGATTCATCTTCTACAAATAGAGGCAATTTCTTGAAAATTCCTCAATTTTTCTTGTAAATATGATGACAAATTTCTTAAATTCATCAGAAATTATAAAAAATCTTAAAAATTGATACTTCACTCTTGGAAGCTGAAGCGATGGTCATGAAGACATGCTTAAATTAAAAAATTACGAGATGAATGCTGAAAATTTTAGAAAAAATATTGATGAAGAATATAAACTTTTTAAAGCGGCAATATTAATCCCAAGTGAGATCCGCCGACTGTGAGAGAAGCTTTTCTGCTATAAGTCGGATAAAACTGTGGCTACAAGCACAATGCTGCAAGAACGATTCTCTCAGATGTCAATGCTCAACATTGTTAAAAAAAACAAATTACAGCTGAAAGGATTGAGCCGATTTTCAGAAAAGATAGCAAACTTTTTTTTTTGCAATTTCTGTTGACAACATTATAGCTTCTCGAGAGCTCCCTGGCCTAGAATACTGACAGTGGCACCACTATCAAGTAAGCCATTCTCAGTTCGCCCGAGCAGCTTTACTTCGGCGTACGGTCGAATGTCGTCTGGCATCGACACGGAAATCTGTGCCAGTTTTTTCCTTTCTTGTTTCATTCGTCGACAGTATTCCCGCCAACGAACAGTTGATCGTTTTCTTTTCGGTCTCATATCCCGATCCAGAAACATTATTTCAGCTAACTCCGCTACTGAGGAGAAGATTCGGTCTCTTGCTGCTTTGTATTTCTGCAGACGCGTATGATACGGCGTCAGCGGATGTAAAACTGGCTCACGCCCACTCGTCATATCAGAGCTTGGTGGCCGGTTTAAAACAGAAATGACAGGAGGCCAAATCTCCTGCTCAGTAATTTTGTCAGCTACACGTGCTATAGGTGTCAACGGGACATCGAAGATTAAAGACTCTTCTAAGGAAGTGTATAGCAATATCATGGGCTCCCCAGAAGTGGAAATGGGAGCTTGAAGATCTCCGGAGAAGTCTATTAAGTTCTCCGCCTCTATCAATGACGTAATCGTACAATCTGGTGTATTTCTGATATCATCAGAGTCGCTGAATGATATCGGAGGACATATCAGGGAGTTATCGTTAGTGTCTGCTAGTGGAGCGGACCTTCCTCCTTGTTCACAGCTTGAAATGGAGTGTTCGATGCATTGATTGCTCGTGATGTCGACGCTGGTCGGAAAGAGGTGGTGGTATTCCCGACCCGTCTGAAGTTTTTCTGTTGACATCGAATGCAATCTGGCTTGAAGGTGTTCTTTCGTCCACATCCGTAACAGAACACAACTTGTCGTTCCTGCCGGCAATCTTGGTAAAAGTGCCCGGGCTGGTCACAATTCCAGCAGGTTACATTTTTAGTGGTTGAAATAGCAGATAGTGAGACTTGCTCACTGCGTTCAGGTGACGTATTCAGTTCAGCCTCAGTTGAATAGTATCCATCCACCTCACTGACTCTTTGTCCGCGATACGCATTCCAACTACTTGCTGTCGCGATGCGCTGCTGCGTCGCTTGAATTTGATTCACAAGAATCCTGAGCTGGTGGATGGTGTTTGTAGGATGCAAACAAATTTTGTTTTGGATCTCTGGCAGTAAATTTGATTTGACTATTTCCAAAAATTCAACGTCCGGCAACGGGTTCTGCAGTTGGTCTTGTAGCTGTACCAGGTGCTGGTAGTACGTAGCAAATGACTCCCCTGCTTTCTGCTTGCGTAACATAAGCTGGACCTTGACCTTAAGGTCGTCTTTCGGCACTCCCCACTCAGCTAATAGAGCTGATTTCACATACTCCCATGACGGAGTGGAATTTTGCCGCAGGAGAGACCAGTACCAGTCCATTGCTGGTCCAGAAAGCAGGGTCGTCATGTGACGCACCAACAGGTCAAAGTCTCCTTCCAACGCCGAATAAGTCAAGGCTTCTACTCGAAATACAAATTCATCGACTGCGAGCCGAGAACTGTCACCGCTGTATGATATATTCCACCTGCGGATAGGGCTGCCAGAACGTCGCTGTCCTATGCCTGCAGGGACACGAATAGGTGGTGGTGGTACAACGTTTGGTTCAGGCTGACTTTTAGGCTGACCAAAAGCTGATGAAGGTCGATTAAAGGATTGTCTATGCAGATTAGGAAAATCGTCAGATGGTCTGGGATTTCCCATAGCCAGAGGAGGTCGTGAGAAGTCTATTGGCGGCATTGCAGCTGCTACTTGCTGTCGGACACTATTTACTAACTCAGACCGTAACGCACCGAGGCTCTGTTCGAGACCTTCACGTACCAAGTCCTGCATTTGTAAGCGTAAGCCTGCCATCAACGCATCCGTAGCTGGGGAATGGCCTTGAGCTGTACGCGCTGGACTATCCTGTCGTGGACTCGGGTCTACAAAGGTCCTTGAGTGCCAATCGGGCATTCCTGGCGAAAAGGATCGTCGACTAGGTGGTGGTAACGTCAACGGAGGCAAGTCATAAGTCGGTGGTGAGTTCAGGTTGACTGAAAATGATACTAGAGATTCTTCAGCCAGGCAGTTAGCAGTATGCCAGCTCCTGATAACTGAAGGTCTCCAGCATCACTTACATCCTCCAACAACTCCTTCCTTCCTATTCACCTGATCTTCATGTCCAACTAACCTTCCAACTGGGCAGAGTCATGAATCTGGTCAACTAATTAGCTGAAAGCCAAAAAGTCGTCTCACAGATTCACGACTCTGTCCAGCCAGTTGGCCAACAGAGACATGTCTCCGTGAGAGCTCACACAAAAACATTTTGTGAGGCCACCTACCATTTCCATGACAGAAGGCCAGCGGGAAAGATCAATTTCAAAAAAAATTCAAATGTAGACAATTGTTCAGACTCGAGGCTTGACCATGGTCAACCCTAGAGTCGAACTTCAATTCAAAAACAAAACTTTCAAAATATTACGTTACTTTAATCATTCAAAAATTCAAAATCTCAAAAACTTTCAAAAACTTTACTTTACTCTACAAAAATTCTCAACAAAAACCAATTAGATCCAGGTCCACATATAACTTCCAGTGGATATGAGACTTGAGGTCAATCAACTAGCAGATACCAGATGATCATATCGCTCAGAGTCCCAGTCCCCAGAAAAATTTATACTTAGACCACCGAAGTCTAATTGAGGTGGCCCCACGTTGGGCGCCATTTTTGTTATGGAAGTAAGTTATTGAGTGACTTGACCAGGACGTGAAGTCCAAACTGTCAGCATAAGCTGACAGATAACTCGATGACAGCGATATCACAGGGCGGCATGCTACCACCTCGGCTAAGAGTGGCGGAGAGTGTGGTGAGGTTCCCGAAAATACCTGCCGCTGTCACCACCCATAATCAAAAAAAAATCATGCCTATCTACACCAAAACGAGCACCCACTCAGTCCTGAAGGGACTTTTACGTCACTTACCTATCTCTGTTGAAGGCGCAGATGGCATGCCTTCCTGCCAAACCCCATCCTCCCATCGACTTTGGGCGGCACTGTTTCCAAAGTCCCTTTTACGACCTGTAACGAGACAGAGAGAGACTAGGCGAACCTAGACGACCTTCATCCTATATGAGAGGGCTCCGGGATGTGAAGGGAAAATGAAACTGTTTAAAAATTCATCGTTACGTTATAATGGTGCCTTTATTATAAAAAGGAAAAACTTTTATATCTACTATGTTATTATACTAAATTCCCTGACTCAAAAAAATTGTATGTATAGATCGAGACATTATTTTATCATAACTCATTCTTTTCCTACTATATACTTCACCTTGATATGAATTTTCCCCCTGTAGTTGCTAGCTAATACCGCAAGGGAACAAACAAAAATACAAATTGGATCATGCTAAGATAACGACATCTTAAGGCTATTAAAAAAAATCGGAGTTAAACCCCAGACAACATTATTAGATTATACTTATCTCCACTAATTCTCCACGAAGGCCTCCTGGAGCACTGGAATGCTGTAATGAAAATAAAGCGGAAGAAAGGTTTGAAAAGTCCGCCTGGAATTTCCTGTACAATACTATGCCACTATTCCGTTATCATAATAGTGTCTGAAGATAATGCTACTTTTATGAAAAAGGTGAGCATCCGCTAATCTTACATCTATACAAGAGTCAATGTCTGTCTAGTGACAGATAAATGATGGAATAATAATAAATTTTGATTTTAACCTCTCTCTGTGTTAACTAACAATAATATTCATTGAGGTATGATTAATCGAATAATAATAAATTTGTGTGCCAACACTCTTACTGTGCTAACTATTAATAATATACTTTGAGTTATGATTAATAGAATAATAAAAAAATTGTGTGCCAGCACTCTTACTGTGCTAACTATCTATAATATCCATGGAGTACGCTACTAAAGAACGATTATCTCGCACGTTGTTATTTAAGTGAATCCCAAAAAATACAAAAATCTGTCACAATCCAAATAAATGTGGGTACCTAATTCCCACGCTCATTAAAGGAAACTTTAGTCTTCCCTTTTTTTCTTATTTAAGATCATTTTAGGGTGAAAAAATAAAAAAAATTCTCTCATTACGAAAAGAACAACTATGTACTACCTACATACATATATATATCAGCTATCAGTTTTTCTTTTGTTTTGAATAGAACTGAATATATCCTACGCGCGATTTCGCAAAGTGAACCATAGTCATCTGTGTTAAGGGCGAATATCATGGCAACGCCAAATCCACTTGATTTTTTTATACACTTTGCTGTACAGTCCAAATTTCGTTCCTTCTCATATAATATCCATTCAGTGTTTGCCTAGAGATATGGAGAACAGGTCTCAACGTATATACCACGAAGAATGGCTGATTAAGCGCTTCAATGTTAGCGTTTGGACTGTTCACTCTGTAACCGTGTGATTTTTTTATTTTGGCTGCGTACTTTGCCATACAGTAAGAGAATAGGGACTTCCCGGTGTATATTATGAGAATGATTACGATAGACTTACTTTTGCCGCTGCCTCCGCTTTCAGGGATCATCTAATTTACCTATTGTTTTCTTCCGCGCCTTTCATCCGATTATTGAAGACTGGAAGTTCTGGATATAGGGCTCCTCTGGGCACTGATGATTTTTCCCTTTTTTCTTCAAAATATGCTGTTGCGCAATGGGCAGCGCTCTCCTCGTGTTATCCGCCGAGGAAACATCCAATTTTATCTGGCCGACTTGGACTCTTTAGTTTCCTTTAACAAAAATATCATTCAAGCATTTTTCTTCTTGTTTTCTTTGCAATTACCTTTTTCTTTTTTTCTTTTTCTTTTTTTCAAAGCTGGATGGTTACAAAAAAAATTTTATTTCACGAGATTGTTCCTTGCGAGACGTGACTTAAATCGGAACCGACTTTGACAGATAGCCCAATTTTCTTTCCATCCCACCAGCATGCAACACTCAGTTCGTTCCTCGAGTCGGGGTACGTTCAGCGTTCGTTTTACTCTAAAGCCAGCGTACATGCCTCAGCACTCTACATGTAGCATATTGCTACATGCAATAGCCACGACCATCACAAGTTCAGAAGATATTACTCAGATAAGAATCCAATAATATAATACCTTAGAAATTAATACAGTAAAACATAATAAAAAATAATATAAAAAGAAGAGAAATAGACTATAAACTAAAATCTACAAAAAAGAACCAAAATCAAAAATAATATAAAGATCAATATTATAAAATACAACAACAACAACAACAAAATAATTAACAAATGTGAAGAGAAATTAAAGTTCTAAAAACCAGAAAATGTATAAAATAGTAGAACAAAAAATACAAAATAATACAAGAATTCAAAGTATAAATAAACTATAACTACAATAGAGAGAGTCCAAAAATAAAAATCAAAATCAAAAATATAAAAATGTGAAAACACTAAACTAGGATTGTAAAACTAGAAAAAATAGTACAGGAACAATTAATTTATTAGGAAAAGAAAAGAGAAATGTAAAAATAAAATTAATTAATAAGGAAAAGAGAAATGGAAATTAAAAAAGTGCAAATAATTAAAAATAAAGGCAAAGAAAAGTCAAAGCAAACACCGTAAAAAAATTATATATGTATATTGAATTAAGGAAATTGTATTATCTCCGTTAAAACTGATCTTTTGAATGTCGGGGGGTCAGAACCAAGGACATCAATATTGCAAAAATTACAGTTAAATAATTTTTGCATTCTTACCAAAGGTGACCTTACTCGGAGGTTGGTTCTACAGAAGGGGACTCTAATTCGAACTGGAGTCTTTGGGATTTTGTTGGAATATTTATGCTGATTTTCGAAAGCAAATCGGGACAAAGCACGAAACCATTTAGGAGTTTATATAAAAATAAGCAGTCCAGATACATACGGCGGTGTTCAAGAGATGGCAGATTAAAAAGAGATAATCTCTGAGTATACTCCATCTCATTGATGTCTAATTTAAGAATGCTAGGTGTTCCAATGCAAGATTCTCGGAATGCTTACAAGTACCTCCACAACAATGCATTTTAAAATTATAGAAAATTAAAATTTACCATATAAATCACTCTATCAGGCTTGTCGAAGTATTTTTGAATAACGCTCACATTCCATAGAAGTTCGAAAACTGTTAGAAGACGATTGCAAGGGGAATTTTACAGATTCGGGTCACTTGAAGGGCGGTGACAACCATAATAATATATCGAAAAGTTATAAATCCTTTATTTCCTCTCGGTTTCTGCTATATTTGTGTTCATCTGTTGGGCTCTGGGCCTGCCAAAGTGAACCCCCCTTCTTAGTATCAAACTTTCTTTTTAGTACTTTCCTTTAATTTGCTTGAATTAATTTATAATTTGGGGGTAAAAATGTGTGGCTATGGCATTTATAGTTAAAATTTATAGCTAAAATTTACCATATAAATCACTCTATCAGGCTTGTCGAAGTATTTTTGAATAACGCTCACATTCCATAGAGTTCGAAAACTGTTAGAAGACGAATGCAAGGGGAATTTTACAGAGTCGGGTCACTTGAAGGGAGGTGACAACCATAATAATATATCGAAAAGTTATAAATCCTTTATTTCCTCTCGGTTTCTGCTATATTTGTGTTCATCTGTTGGGCTCTGGGCCTGCCAAAGTGAATCCCCCTTCTTAGTATCAAACTTTCTTTTTAGTACTTTCCTTTAATTTGCTTGAATTAATTTATAATTTGGGGGTAAAAATGTGTGGCTATGGCATTTATAGTTCTAACTACTTATTTAGCTCAGTTCCACATCATGTATATTAACAATAGTTCTAGGTAAATTTGTACGTTTAAACCGATGCATAGTAGTAGGTACTTCGTAATTCAATTAACGTAAAATTAGTGCTTAAAGGGCGTGATATCTTTCAGGCAGATATTAGTCTTGTGAGGCGTAATATTTAAGTAGAAGACATTCAATTTAGTGAGTCATTTTTTCTTCGGGATGACTTCTCTTTTTCTCATTTATCAATGCTCTAACTCAGCTAGATATCCATAGAGCCTCCTTCCTTCTTGTAGTATATGTAATTCTGTATCCCATCATAATTTTTTAGATTGTTACCTTTTACGGAAAATTATAAACGAATTTATGTTTCTTTTATCGACAGATCCTAGTGAAATAAAATTAGTTCAAAGGGAGTTTTTCAATCGATGGTACAATCTCTCAGCGTATTATCTGGCGCTGACAGTATCCAGAGTACCATTTCAGGTATATGTAATCAAAAAAGTTAACAAAGCCAAGATACTAATATATGTAACTTTTTTTTTTTTTTTGTATAATTTCAGGTGCTTTTTAATGGACTTTTTCTTACGTTTATTTACTGGATGACAGGTTTGCCAGGTCAATATTGGCGCTTTTCTTTGTTTCTCCTTGTTGGCATCACCACATCATTTGCAGCTGAAGGAATGGGTTTAGCAATCGGTGCCACATTCAGTGTAACGGTGAATATATTTTAAAATTAATAAAAACATAATTTCAATTAAAACTATTTCAGAATGGAGCAGTCGTCGGACCATTAATAATAGCTCCTTTAATGGGTCTTGCCATTTACGGATTCGACTTTTCCAGTGAAATTCCATTATTCATGTACGTTATCATGAAACTATCGTACTTCCGTGTTGGAGCTGTGATTATGATTTTGATTATATTTGGATTTGATCGGCCTGAATTAGCTTGCAATGAAGTCTATTGTCACTTTGCTGATCCTAAAGTTTTGTTGAAATACTTGGATATTGAGAAAGTATCGATTTGGGTAGAATTTGCTTTTCTGGTCAGTGCTCTAGTTTTCTTTAGGATTTTAATATTTGTGAGTCTAAAAAGACGCTGTAAAACATGATTGTAATTCAACTATGCTTTATGTATATATTTGTACAAATTTCCGATTACTTTCCATTTTTTTCATAGACAAATTCTGTGATAGGAAATATATGTACAACTTTCCGTAAATTAGTAAGGTAATTATGTTAAATTAATGTAATTTTAAACAATGAGCGGTAACTGATACGGTTTTTATGGTACATTTTTAGAATTATACTCTCAGTCCAGTTTTATAATAAAACAAAAATTTTATTCTTTAACTGATTTGTACTTTTCATCCCTCCATCTACATTGTATAAGGATTAATAAGGGTATGACAGCCTCAAAAGTAATCAGCGCCCTTTTCATGTTTCAATATTTATTTTTTTTATTATTATTATATTAACTGAATGCCACGGTTAATTGTGCAGTCCAACATCAACAACCGATTAAAAACATAAGGTTTCTCCGCTTCTTACGTGTAAATCGTTTCGGAAAACTGAAAAAGCGTTAATATTAGAATATCCCTCTTTGCCTATTAATGAGAACTAGTGATATCGAACCAAGCAAAATGTCCAACATTGACGTAATACTTTCTAGGATGTAAGATCCTATTATTATTTGATTTGAATTTTAAATATATAATAATAATATTATAATTCAAGTATATAAAATTTCTCTGCATTTATCTAAAGTTACAAATATTTAAATCATGAAAAATATGCTGGTCAATGTGAGTAGTATGTAACCACTAGCCATTTAAAATGCACTATGTGCGATAGAGACAGGAGACAATAGTGTCTCACTAAGCCCCCTTAGCGACTATGCCACTTGTGTATAAGTTTAGTGAAGACGAGGGAGAGAGTTATTGAAACACAAGTAGCGTGTATCTGCTCGAATTTTTGTTAAAAAACGTAAAAAGTTGACTACTGGTAACTAATGAGGACGAGGGAGAGATTATCCAAACAAAGCAGCGAGTATCTGCACGAAGTTTTTGTTAAAAAAAGTGAAAAGTTGATTTTTCTAGCAGCTTAATGCAGATGAGGGAGAAGTTATCGAAATCAAAGATAATAATGCCGGCTTCTGTGGACCTGAGCCAGTTGGAGACGAATATTATGAAGCCGGTAAAAAGGTAAAAACATAATTACAACCGGTCAATGGGTGAAGCTTAAGGCTTCGATGACAACTTATGTTGGGTGCCATGCTATCAATAAAATTTTTCCAATAAGCAGACTAACATAACAAATAAGTAGGTAAATATACAACGTCTAGCTCGAATATAAAATCGACGATATCTCGACCTGATGTGAGAAGACCTCAATTCTTTCTTAGAAATTGACTGGAAATTTTTTCTTAGTAATTAACTGTAAATTTGTCCCTTAGAATTTTTATGCATTATTGGAAGCTGACAATGGCAGCAGAAATGTATGGTTATTGCCAATTGAAGGCCGACGCACAAATGAAAGTATTGCATCTGAAAATAAAGCGGCCCACATACGATACAACTGCACATACAACGGCTGGACCAACAGTTGTATGGTAATCTACAGACGATACAACTGTTGAGCCGATTTCTTCCGTCGCATATACAATATCAGTTTGCCTGCATGCACATCCAACCATCCAACCGGGCTTGCGATGGTTCAAAACTCTCCAGAATACTTCACAAGCCATGAAACAGACTGCCTGGCGCCTGCCTACCACATGCGAGGCCCAACGGAGTCCTTACATTCTAAAATATTTGCAGTGTTAAACTGTAAAACTGTAAAACTTACAAAAGTTTGATTTGAATATCTCCTCCGCCCTAAACTACTATTCATACAGAAAAGTGGTGTTCTGATAATCTTAAGCTTGCTTTCTTATCTTCCGAACAGTAATAAAATTTATCTTAACCAAATGACTACGATTCCTCAAACAAAAATTCACAGCTGAGTACCTAATCATTGTAATGTCGCTGCGCCGTCATGGGATGACGTAGGCTGATGCAAAACCCTCGAGAATCCTTCCCAAGCCATAAAACAGACTCCCTCCCTACCACATGCGGGGCCCATCGGAGTCCTTACATTTTAAATTATTTGCAGTGTTCTTATGCAAAACTGACAAAAGTTTGATTTGAATAGCTCCTCAGCCCTAAACTACTACTTATACAGAAAAATGGTGTTCTAATAATCTTAAGCTTGCTTTCTTTTCTTCCGAACCGAAATAAAATTTGTGTACCTTTCTTAACAAAATTATTTAAAAAAATGTATCTTAACCAAATAACGATTCCTCTAACAAAAAAATATTTTTTTCTTTCTCTGTGATATACGCAAGAAAAGTTTTATTGCAAACTATGTAATGCTAGAATTCAGATGTTATCTTAAAAGTTTTTGCATGAGTTGCAGGTAGACAATTATTATAGTTATAGATGCCCAAACTTTTAAGATTTAGCAGAGTTTAGCATTTCATATTTTGCAATAAAACTTTTCTTGTGTATATCACAGAGAAAGAAAAACTTATATTTAACTTTTTAGTACAATTTATGTATGAAGGTTATTTATTTTAAAAGTTTTTTTTTTCTACTTTTTGGTCATTACATTTTCGCTAAAAACTCATAATAGTACATAATCTATCTGACACGTATTTACGTTCTTTATTTTTTATTTGCGCTTTTAATCTTGACATAAGGTTCAACAACCCATTAAACTCTCATTGGCATACCAAATTTTTTAGGTAAATCATATACCCGGGGACTACACGAGTCAGTAGAACTGACTCTGACAGCGATTGACACTTACACAGGCTCGTGTAAACCCCTACTGACTACTCTTTTTTACTGACCAGTCTGTACTGACAAGATTTCTGACGAGTCAGTACGGACTAGTCAATAAACTGTCAAACGTACAATTAAGATGGCAGAAATTGAAAATAAAGGGTAGATGCTAGTGGATATTTGTGTTTATATTCCTAATCTGCTCTCTTTCGAGTGGGAAATGACTGAAAAGTGTTTAACATACATTTTATTGTTTATTTTGTAGAGAATAAAGACGGATTAATGAAGAAATTGTTTGATATGCATATAGAAGAGGAATGTCTGCACCGCTTGACGACATTTTATTATGAACAGACTGGTCAATTGATAGAACGCAAATCGTTTTCTGTCAGTAAATTTGACAGACGAAATCAGACTGTCCGTCAGCTCTATTGACTCGTGTAATCATGCGATACGTTACCCAGCAGAACATGTGGTCAACGACCACATTGTCAACAATGCTTTATTATTGGTCGTTTACTTTATTTGTTATTTGTCAACAGTATAAACAAAATGAGCATGTATATTTGAAGTATTTTATGCGTGTAAGTATTGTTGCCACATTAAAGACTTGTCAACGATGAAATAGCGTTGAAATTGTAGATATGAGTCATTATAATTTGAGGCAACAATTTGTAATTGTTAGTAGTAGTCAGCGATAATTCATATGTGAAGAATATATGACGGTTAGCTTTTTTAAAAAGTTTGTCTAATAATTTGGTTTCGTGAATAGTGAAATATTATAAAAGGTGAACCGCTACGGATCATCTTCCGAGTATTTTAAATTTCAATTAGACCTACCCATTTCCAGGAAAACTTTAGTGAAAATTTGTGATCCATGTCCTCATATAATCACTCCTACCTGGGCATTTTTTTATATAGGGATACAAGTATTTTAAATATTGGGTGTGACTCCTCGATGACTCAACGAAACTTTTTCCTACTGGGTATTAGATTTCTGTTTGCATTAGCTAATATTTTTGATTTGTATTTCCTTTTTGTGTTTGTGTTCTGAAAATAAACGACTTAAACAACAATATGATTTTTCTCAGAAGAAAATTGGAACGCCGGGTCATTCTTTAGTCTCGTTCGATGGCTATAACTTATTCAGGGGTGACCGCTGCTATTGCCCAGGAGGTGGGGCTGCCATTTACATTACTAACAAGCTAAAGGCTAGAGTTATTGCTTACTCCAATTCTGGGATACTAGATTTTATTTGTATTGAAGTGGACATTGGCAGGCAAAATTGCGTTCTATGTGCAGTTTATTGCCCACCTAAAACTTATAACGCTGCAAATTTCGCTGATTTTATAAATACATTATCCTCGATTACTCAATGTTATGAGCATGTAATTGTAGCAGGTGACTTTAATGTTGACCTGCAAATCGTGAATAGCATTGCTGACTCATTTGTATTTGATATGCAATCTGCAAACCTTAGACTAGTAAATTCAATACCAAGCTATTTTCGAACATCAAATCCATCACAGTTAGATCTATTCTTAGTTAGTGACTACTCTAGTGTCTTATTTAACAATCAGTTAACACCACCTAGTTCTCTGGATCATGATATTCTATTCTTATGTTATGATTTGGAGCTAGATCTAATTGATCTCAAAAGGACTTTTTCATTTCGTGACTATAATCATATTGACTCCGAAGCGCTATTCGAGGAGTGCTCTGTTACGCCATGGGATTCAATAGAGCAATTAAGCTCGATTGATGACAAAGTGAATTGTTTTACTAAACTAATAAATTATTTATTCAATAAATATGTCCCAGTTTAGATAAAAATAATTAAGCCCAACACTTGCCCATGGATGACTACTGAAATCCGCGCTATGATCGCAGAACGTGAATTTCTTTACTGGCAATATCGGCGTCTTAAAACCGAATACAGTCATAGGTTATATAAAACATTAAGGAATCGGATAACCAGCAAAATTCGTTATTCTAAACGAATATTTTATGCTGATAAGTTCAGTACTAACTTGCCGCCCAAAAAGCTGTGGCAGAACTTACGTCAGGCCGGAGTTTATAGAGATTCGGTGAAGAAGTGTGACATTGACCCCTCGGTTCTTAATGAGCACTTTGTGAATTGCCAATCATATACTCCTAGTCATACACACAAAGCAGGGATTCTCTTACTCTAGTTGGTGGTAGCTCTATCGCTTCCAGCTTTAGTTTCAGGTGTATTGAAGTGGATGAGATAATCAGAGCAATTTGCTCTATCAAATCAAATGCCGTGGGTCCAGATCTAATCACTACTAAGTTTCTGAAACTCATACTACCTTTTATTCTGAGTCCTCTTCAGCTAATTTTTAATCACTGTCTGACTAGATCTTTATTCCCTGGATTATGGAAAACTGCTAACGTGCTTCCGAATCCAAAGAAGTCTTCCCCGGAGACCCCCAGTGATTTCCGACCCATAAGTTTATTGTGTTTCCCAGCCAAGGTGCTTGAGAAGTTAATGTACTGGCAAATGCAGGATTATCTAAAGATAAACAACTTAATCTGTGAGTGGCAATCGGGCTTTCGATCTGGTCATGGGTGTGACACAGCCTTACTTAAAGTTAGTACTGATATCCGAATAGCCTTGGACAGTGGTGAGATTTGCATCCTAACTTTACTTGATTTTTCTAAGGCGTTTGATAGTGTCGACCATAGGAAACTTTTGTGTAAGCTCTTAGATCATTTTAATTTCTCTTCACCTGCTCTGCGGTTGATTTTTAACTTCCTCTCTAATCGGTTTCAGAGGGTTGTACTTGATAATGACATATCGTCTGATTTACTTCCACTAGTTTGCGGTGTACCCCAGGGATCTGCCCTTGGTCCCCTACTGTTTAGCCTCTTCATAAATGATCTTCCGAAAGTTTTACAAGATGTACGTTTACATATGTATGCAGATGATGTGCAGATCTACCTGAGTCGGCCAGTTGTGCTTATGGAAGATTGTGTAGAGCGAATTAACAGAGATTTGGATAGCATTTTGCAATGGTCCATATCGAATAAATTAAATTTAGGGAAAGTCACAGTGCATGGCATTGGGCTTCAAAGATCAACTGTCTCTTCCCTCTGTCTGGTTAGGTGGGAACATCTTGCCATTTGTCGACAAGGTACGAAATCTTGGAATTGTCCTTAATGTTCATATGAAATGTTGTGATCACATTAATGCTTGTTTGGCTAAAATTTACTTTGGCTTACGTCACCTGTGGTTATTTGCCAGCATTCTAAGTGTTAGTATGCGTCTAAAGCTAATAAAAACTCTCCTTCTACAGTATTTCTCTAGTGGACGACTAGTCTTCAGTCGTGTGGACTCTGTTTGCCGCAGAAAACTAGATGTGGCATTCAATGACTGCATAAGATTCATTTATGGCCTACGCAGATATGACCATATTACACATTTTAGAAATAAATTAGTAGGCTGCACTCTCGAAGCTCATGTTAAACGAATTAATTTAATTTTCTTGTTTAAAATTATTCACAACGATGCACCTGGTTATCTAGCAGAACATATTAATTTTCTACAGTCTCGGAGAGGTCGCAATCTTTTGATTCAACGCTACCGTACATCTATCTTGGAGGGTTCCTACTTTGTCCAGGCGTTTCGATTATGGAACGCTCTTCCATGTAGTGTTCAGCGCGCAGGCACTCTCAGTGCGTTTAAGAGGCATCTTATATCTTATGTTGTTTAACTCTTATTTCCTATTTTTTCATCGATTGAGTCCACATGAAGTTATGCTTAAATAGATTATAATTTTTTTTTTTTTTTTTTTTTTTAATTAGTTCTAAGTAATCTTTTCATCTTTTTCATTTATATTAACTTTTATAGTCTCTCTGAATTTTCCAGAAAATTTTTTCTTAAATTATTTCTATTGGTACTAGTATAAGATATGTATCTCTTGTTGTACCTTTATATAAATTTATGAATAATAATAATTTTTTTTTATGTATATAAGCTCTTTATTTTTTGGCTCTTTGGCTCTTTTCAAAATTCCTTAAAAATAGGTGGCAAAAGGCTCTACAAAGTGTAAACAAAAGGTCGCTAGCTAATCTAAAAGTAATAAAAGGTCAATAGGGACAATTAAACAATTAAAACAATTAGAAAAACTAATGAACAAGAAAAAAGACACAAACAAAAGGAAAACAAACAAGACAAAATTCTCAAAAGAGACTAAAAAACGGCTACAAGAATTTTGAAAAGGATCTAAAAGATAGACAAAAAATTTAAAAGTCCCAATTTTGACAATTGGGTAAGTGGCAGTTCCAAGAAGCTTCAATTTCCAAAATAATCTAATAAAAATATTTACCTAAACGAACGAATTTTCAACAAAAAATTTTGTAATTTAGCACCGAGACCGAAACCGAATCAAAGATAAATGTCCGAACGAACGAAAAAATTTAGCCGATACCGTTATAGAGTCCCGCGAGGACGGCCTGTAGTATCGTAGACCTCTACAAACTGCCCTCATCATCCCTCCAGCTTAGCATCTCTAACAGAGTGCTTGTCCTTCCCACCGCACGTGCAACGATTCCTAAGCGGGGAGAAGCCCCGTGGACTAGTGTTGCAAATGCTGTGGCCTGTTCTCACCAGCGAAAGACAAGAGCTCCATCCTGCACCGACGATAGTGGTTGCCATGTGCAGTTGAATGTGTCTGCGTTCGTTGCCAGATATTCGAGACGTAAACGTCTCTTCAACCTGTCAACGAAGTGGCGCTTAAGTGCGTGTGCGTGGTGTTGTGGGTCAGTGTTCTGATTCCCATCTTCGACTCTCATGTAGTACAGGTGAATTGTAGATTTGGCCAGTGTCAACACAAAGCTAATCAAACAATTCACTCGACTACATACCTTTGGTCCCCATAGAAACGATGTCCTAGTAATGCCGAAATTCGGGTGGATCAACTGACACATACCGCGCACGAGATCCATTAGACCCTGCAAAGCCGGACAAGTGAAGAACCTGTGAAACAGGGTGCCCTCACCAGCACAAACTGTGCAAATCCTCTGAACTCGGCGGTCGATATGTGACAACTGATTAGGATGCATAAGACTGTGATGCAGCAATTTGAATGCTACATCAGCATCTTTGTAACTAGAAGGATAACTGTAGACTACTCTGCAAGTTATCCCTCCCATCACGCCCATATTCACCCCGAGGTGTGTTCGCCATCTGTTGTATCCTGTATACTCCGGAGGTCTTATTGACATAAGCACGTCACGGAGCACACGTGTTGTAAGTGTGCTGAAAGGTGTGTGTGGTGGTCTGTTCAGAACGAAAGCATCTTCCAACTTAGTGCCAGGGTCACTGGTCCCAAGTTGGCGAAATCTCTCCCGCGCAGAAGCAGCCAGGTCGTGTAGTTGTGCAGTGTTAGTGTTTATTCGGCAGTTTCCAGAGATATCAATAATATCTCCGAGAACTGTCAGTGTATGCGTGTCAGCTTCAAAACCCCGAGCATTACTGAACACTGAATCTATTAATTCAGGATTGAACCTGATTGGAATCGACGCGAATTGCGTGTACCTTAGAGCATTCCACTGAAGGTGAAATGCTGGCCTGATTCTGCCCCAGGTCTGAATCGTTGAGATTAGATCCTGTGGCCAGTCACGAGGATAAGGTGGTCGAACAGAGAGTAGGTAGTAATACTCCCCTATGCCGATCCCTCCCAGTACATTCACCCACAGTTGAGAAATCAAGCTGTCTCTCTGGCAAAACACTCTTTGGAATGCACGCACTTGGAGACACCTTGATTTCACAACCAAGTTAGTGAGACCTAATCCACCTATCTTGACTGGCAGACAGAGCGTGCTTTCAGCAACCCATCGTCTTCCGCACCAAAAGGCGTCTATCGCTTTTGCTTGAAGAAGACCTACGAAGCCTTCATCAAACGTCTCAGACTTTAGCAGATGAACGATGGACGAGGTAATCAAATAGTTTATCACGACTGACCTACCCATTAAGGATAGTGGAAACAGTCGACTACGCCATGAGTTTACAGCTCTAGAGAGTTTCTCAAGAGCGATGCGGCTATTATTTGATTTACTCTCGCGTCCGATATACACACCTAAATACTTCAGGCAAGTATTAGTCCATTGGATGTTCAGTGGAGTATCTGTACGATCTCTCCACCTTCCACACCACAAGCCTTGACTCTTACTAAGGTTGATTTTAGCGCCCGCTATACGTTCGAACTGTTCGAAAACAGCACGAGCGACCGGAAAAGCTTCATCTCTTGTCACGAAAATAGACAGATCATCCGCATACGCCAACATAAGAGGCCTCACATTGGTATACGGCAGACGAACTGCATACTGTCCGAGCATTCGACGAAGATTCACCAGTAGCGGCTCCAACGAAAGATCATAAAGCATACCTGACAATGGACAGCCCTGTCTGATACCTCGATGAAACGAGATAGGAGCCAGAACTTGTCCTTGATGCTTAATCAAAATCGCTGAATCTCTATACAGTTTCCCGACGATATCGAGCCACCTGGGCGGAAACCCAAATGCTTCGAGAGCAGTCAAAAGATACTCGTGCGAGACACTATCAAAAGCCTTTTGTTGGTCAAGTGAAATCATGGCCATTTGTGTACCTGTCTGTTCATGGTAGGCAAACAAATGCTTGGCTACCGCGATATTGTCGTAGATACTACGACCAGGTACACAATAGGACTGTTCCGGGTGTATTACCGAAGCAATCACTGAGCGAAGTATCGCCCCTAATGCTTTGCAGACGATTTTGTAGTCTACATTGCATAGGGTTACTGGCCTCCAGTTCCCCATCATCTGCAAATCTCCCTTCTTTGGAATCAAGCGCATAACAGATCTCCTCCAACTAGAAGGAAAGTCTGAATGCGTCTCAACCGCCGAATTGAAGACTTCCAAAAGGTCAGGAATTAATAAATCCCTGAAACGTATGAAGAATTCTGGAGTCAAGCCGTCATAACCAGGTGAAGTGTGTCGCCTTAGATCCTTTGTCGCAGCAATCATATCCTCCAATGTGATTACTGTATCCAGGAGCTCCTTACTGTCTTCAGAGAAAGTGGGAATATTCTCAAGAAATTCATGAGTGGTCGAGGATGTTGTCGACGTCGATTCAGAGTAGAGACTACTGTAGTAGTCTCGAATATATTCTGATAGCTGTTGTCCGTTGAGGACTTGTCCAGATTCATCAATTATCGATTCGACCTCACAAGAAGCAGTACGACGTCTAGTCGCCTGAAAGAAGTACTCAGTTGGAGAATCGCCTTCTCTCAGCCAGCGCGATTGGCCGCGCAGCACAAACTCCAAGCTGTGCTTGTAAGTCTGTGTCGCCAAGCGTTCCTTTATTCCATTGAAATAAAGAATCAACCCCGGCTGAGTTGGGAGAAGAGCTGCCACCCGAGAGACCTCGGCCGACAAGCTAGAAGCTTGATAGCCACTTCGATTGAAACTCGTCTCGACAAAAGACCGAATCTGGAGCTTTCCAACATCCCACCATTGACTAAGAAAAGGAAAGTCAGCTTTCCTCTCTTGCCAATCGTGCCAGAAATCAATGAACTCATTGATGAACTGCTCGGAATTCAACAAATAGTTGTTGAATATCCAGTATGCAGTTCGTCTTTCAACTAGAGTGCTGGTCGCCACTACAAGAAGATGATCGCTAACGGAACACACTTCATGAGTGACACCAACGAAATGTTCTAGTATTCCAGGTGAGACGTAAAGTCTATCAATTCTGGAGCCTGCGAGACTTCCATGGATATTTCGCGAGACCCTCGTGTATGATCTAGTCGTAGGATGCATCCAACGATAGATATCCACGAGTCTGAAAACACCGACAAAATTCCTCAATCGAGTAGCATTAACAGAGTTGAACTCAACTCCAGAGTGCCGATCCATTGAGGGATTCAGAGTGCAGTTGAAATCACCTCCGAGGACAGTTTCACCGCTAAAATTCACCAGACACGACTGAACACTATCAAGAACTTGTCTTGTAATGTCCTGGTCATGAGGAAGGTACACGTTTACTACCTTGATATTTTTGTTTTGAATGACAAAGTCCAAGGAAGAAGCGAAGCCTGGGAAGATATCTGTATAGACAGGAGACGATAGTGTAAATTTGTTGGATACAATGATTGCCACCCCTGAGCCTCGGCGAGGCGCAGGTGTGGCAAACATTGCATAGCCAGTGTGTAAATAAGCATAGCGCTCAAGTTGTGTGTATGTGTCTTGTGTAAAATTCGTCTCCTGTAGAAGCGCGATGTCTATATCGAACATTTTGACATGTTCGATAGTGCTGTGTAACCTTGTATGTGCACTTAAACCCCCGGTGTTGATCGAAGCTATCTTGCACATTCAAAGAGATGAAAAGCTCAAACGATGAATGTGCGACGTCTATTGACGAGGAGAATCGGCCAAGCGATGCTCCTGAAGCAACTCCTCCACCTTCCTATGAAGTCGTTCTAACCGAGCAACATCGTTGTACTTCCTCCTCTTCCTGGACTCCTGTTGTAGGAGTTGAAGCTGAGGAAGTAACAACTCTGGCCTCTCCAGCTCCCTTACAAGAATACTCCAGATTTTATCTGAATTCTTCTTGTACTGGAGCTGGGTAAGAATTTCGGAGATCTTCTTCCTAGGAAGGGTCTCCATCCCCTTCGAGACTTCAAATTGGCTACCAGTCGAAATGATGCTATCACACGACTCGTAGCCACTGAAGCTCGAAAGACCAGTGTCATCCAAGCCGGTGATGTCGCAGTCCGAAAGCTGCTCGTGAGACAACACCGCGTCCCTTACTACAACCTTCGAACCGCGAGCTCCACTATCGTCCTCCTCCGAGTGGGGCCGCTTGGATGCGACTGGCTTTGCTGGCTCTGGAGGAGGCAGCATCACCCGGTCAACTTTCTTCCTCATCGTCCTCTTTTTTTTTACTACTTGGCTATTCGACTCCTCGTCGGAAGTAGCCGTGTTTTCACGTGCC
Source organism: Dioctria linearis (assembly GCA_963930735.1). Classification (NCBI taxonomy): domain Eukaryota; kingdom Metazoa; phylum Arthropoda; class Insecta; order Diptera; family Asilidae; genus Dioctria; species Dioctria linearis. The sequence goes on from OZ005743.1 coordinate 68,030,011, forward strand.
GACGTGGCGCCGTTTACAGCCATAACTATTTTTGCCTCTAGGACAACTTCAGGCACCTTAACCACTGGCTGCTCCAAAATAGCAGGTTGAGTGCCGGCCGAAGGCTCCTTCTCCAGATCCACTACTGTAGTAGTGGCTTCCTTCGAGGGAACCCTCGGTTCAGCCTTCTTCCCGGTTCTCCTGGGGCAGTCAGCAATAAAATGCCCTACCAAATGGCAAGCATGGCATTTCGCTTCGGTGCCAACGTCTATCCAGTGCCTCGAGCCGGATATGCTCAGGTAAAAGCCTGACGGAAGCGTACACCCCTTATTTAAGGTGATGGACGCCTCCCGGCTAGTACCGAAGATACCCCGCCCGAGACCCTCGTCCCCAATTTTTAAGGGAATGGCACGAACGTTGCCATGAACCTTCCCAAATCTTCCCAAGAAATTTAGGAGGTCTTCATGGCAAGCTCGCATAGGGACCCGTGAAAACACGACCTTCGTGGGCTTTTCCCTGAGTGGGAACGGCACAAGGTGCCTACCCTCCACCTCGATGCCCTCAAGCATTAGCTTGGTAGCACTCTCGAGGGTTATGGTATACACCTCAACCATTCCCCCAGCTATTATCCCCATGGAGAATAGCTGCTCACAGGAGACGACGCGGAAGATTGCCTTCAGGTATGCGCTCTGAGGACATCCTCTGATGTGCTCGAGCTGCATACCGTAGCTCTCATCCTGCCATCTCCCGTCGAAGAAGCCCTGGAGGCCCGCACTGGTTTTGGGTCGAGGCTTACCTGCGTCCAGTGGGGCTGGACGAGGAGTGATGCCTTTGCTCAAAATTTCTATTGTGGAAGCTTGTTTGGAACTGCCACTTACCTGTTGGGCATAAGAAATCCCTGCAACTAACGCCGGGGATCGTGGTGCTGCTGCTGGTCCTGCTGGTGCCATTTGATTTTTATTCTGGCCAGTTGGCTTCGTGGTGGCCAGTGGTGGCCTCATCACAATTCCGCTGGGCGTTGGCGCTGAAGACGAAGCCGTTTTGACGACTTCCGATAATTTCGGGGATTGCGATTTTGCTACAGGTGCTGCTGGGGTAGCAGCCATCGTAGTAGCTGACGTTCCAGGTACTTCTGGGACAGCATCCGCTGTCCTGGCTGCAGTCTTCTCCACGGAAGTTGGCTGAACCTCGTGGTTTGTAGCCTCTTGATTAGGGCCCTTAATGGCCTTTTCTTTGGGCCCTTGGGTTTTCTTTGAAGAAGAAGAAGACTTGTTACTCTTCTTCTTCTTTCCATTTTGCTTGAGGGGATCATCAGTCCCCCCAGAATCGCTGCTGCTCTCACTCATTTTGAGTGAGGCAGAGCAGGTTTATAACCGTTAATTTTATTTAAATAAATTTACGTTTTATGCTGACTTTAATTTTTATTAATTTTTAATTTTAATTTTGTTTATTTATTTTTCAAATATCTTACTTTTTTCACTTAAACACTGAAACTAGAATTTTTTACATATCAAATGTTGTCATAGCAACGGCCGAAATTAAATTAAAAACCAGAAATGTCACAAAGTTTTCGTATTTTTTCACAATTTTTTCAATATTTTTATAGTTTTTGGGGTGAGAAAATTCACGTTTAGACGACTCTTTTTCAGAAATGGTATTGCTCTTCACACTATATTTCACTTTTAGGCTTTTTCCGCACTTATTTCACTATATATCTGGAACTCTATTTTGACACGTCTGCCCTTCAGACAAATAATAATAATAATTTTTTTTTATGTAAATAAGTCTCTTTTATTTTTGGCTCTGTGGCTCTTTTCAAAATCCTTAAACTAGGTGGCAAAAGGCTCTACAATGTGTAAAAGACAGACAATGACTAATCTAAAATAACACAAAATTGGTCAAAAGGGACAACGAGAACAAATTAGACACTAACAATAAACGAGAAGAAAAAAATGAAACATTAAATTCTCAAAAGAGACTGTATATAACGGATAACAAAAATTTTGAAAAATGCCTAAAATATGAGAAAACAAAAAATTTATTACATGTCCCAATTTTGACAATTGGGTAAGTGGCAGTTCCAAGAAGCTTTAATTTCCAAAATAATCTAATAAAAATATTTACCTAAACGAACGAATTTTCAACAAAAAATTTTGTAATTTAGCACCGAGACCGAAACCGAATCAAAGATAAATGACCGAACGAACGAAAAAATTTAGCCGATACCGTTATAGAGTCCCGCGAGGACGGCCTGTAGTATCGTAGACCTCTACAAACTGCCCTCATCATCCCTCCAGCTTAGCATCTCTAACAGAGTGCTTGTCCTTCCCACCGCACGTGCAACGATTCCTAAGCGGGGAGAAGCCCCGTGGACTAGTGTTGCAAATGCTGTGGCCTGTTCTCACCAGCGAAAGACAAGAGCTCCATCCTGCACCGACGATAGTGGTTGCCATGTGCAGTTGAATGTGTCTGCGTTCGTTGCCAGATATTCGAGACGTAAACGTCTCTTCAACCTGTCAACGAAGTGGCGCTTAAGTGCGTGTGCGTGGTGTTGTGGGTCAGTGTTCTGATTCCCATCTTCGACTCTCATGTAGTACAGGTGAATTGTAGATTTGGCCAGTGTCAACACAAAGCTAATCAAACAATTCACTTGACTACAGACCCTTGGTCCCCATAGAAACGATGTCCTAGTAATGCCGAAATTCGGGTGGATCAACTGACACATACCGCGCACGAGATCCATTAGACCCTGCAAAGCCGGACAAGTGAAGAACCTGTGAAACAGGGTGCCCTCACCAGCACAAACTGTGCAAATCCTCTGAACTCGGCGGTCGATATGTGACAACTGATTAGGATGCATAAGACTGTGATGCAGCAATTTGAATGCTACATCAGCATCTTTGTAACTAGAAGGATAACTGTAGACTACTCTGCAAGTTATCCCTCCCATCACGCCCATATTCACCCCGAGGTGTGTTCGCCATCTGTTGTATCCTGTATACTCCGGAGGTCTTATTGACATAAGCACGTCACGGAGCACACGTGTTGTAAGTGTGCTGAAAGGTGTGTGTGGTGGTCTGTTCAGAACGAAAGCATCTTCCAACTTAGTGCCAGGGTCACTGGTCCCAAGTTGGCGAAATCTCTCCCGCGCAGAAGCAGCCAGGTCGTGTAGTTGTGAAGTGTTAGTGTTTATTCGACAGTTTCCAGAGATATCAATAATATCTCCGAGAACTGTCAGTGTATGCGTGTCAGCTTCAAAACCCCGAGCATTACTGAACACTGAATCTATTAATTCAGGATTAAACCTGATTGGAATCGATGCGAATTGCGTGTACCTTAGAGCATTCCACTGAAGGTGAAATGCTGGCCTGATTCTGCCCCAGGTCTGAATCGTTGAGATTAGATCCTGTGGCCAGTCACGCGGATAAGGTGGTCGAACAGAGAGTAGGTAGTAATACTCCCCTATGCCGATCCCTCCCAGTACATTCACCCACAGTTGAGAAATCAAGCTGTCTCTCTGGCAAAACACTCTTTGGAATGCACGCACTTGGAGACACCTTGATTTCACAACCAAGTTAGTGAGACCTAATCCACCTATCTTGACTGGCAGACAGAGCGTGCTTTCAGCAACCCATCGTCTTCCGCACCAAAAGGCGTCTATCGCTTTTGCTTGAAGAAGACCTACGAAGCCTTCATCAAACGTCTCAGACTTTAGCAGATGAACGATGGACGAGGTAATCAAATAGTTTATCACGACTGACCTACCCATTAAGGATAGTGGAAACAGTCGACTACGCCATGAGTTTACAGCTCTAGAGAGCTTCTCAAGAGCGATGCGGCTATTATTTGATTTACTCTCGCGTCCGATATACACACCTAAATACTTCAGGCAAGTATTAGTCCATTGGATGTTCAGTGGAGTATCTGTACGATCTCTCCACCTTCCACACCACAAGCCTTGACTCTTACTAAGGTTGATTTTAGCGCCCGCTATACGTTCGAACTGTTCGAAAACAGCACGAGCGACCGGAAAAGCTTCATCTCTTGTCACGAAAATAGACAGATCATCCGCATACGCCAACATAAGAGGCCTCACATTGGTATACGGCAGACGAACTGCATACTGTCCGAGCATTCGACGAAGATTCACCAGTAGCGGCTCCAACGAAAGATCATAAAGCATACCTGACAATGGACAGCCCTGTCTGATACCTCGATGAAACGAGATAGGAGCCAGAACTTGTCCTTGATGCTTAATCAAAATCGCTGAATCTCTATACAGTTTCCCGACGATATCGAGTCACCTGGGCGGAAACCCAAATGCTTCGAGAGCAGTCAAAAGATACTCGTGCGAGACACTATCAAAAGCCTTTTGCTGGTCAAGTGAAATCATGGCCATTTGTGCACCTGTCTGCTCATGGTAGGCAAACAAATGCTTGGCTACCGCGATGTTGTCGTAGATACTACGACCAGGTACACAATAGGACTGTTCCGGGTGTATTACCGAAGCAATCACTGAGCGGAGTATCGCCCCTAATGCTTTGCAGACGATTTTGTAGTCTACATTGCATAGGGTTACTGGCCTCCAGTTCCCCATCCTCTGCAAATCTCCCTTCTTTGGAATCAAGCGCATAACAGATCTCCTCCAACTAGAAGGAAAGTCTGAATGCGTCTCAACCGCCGAATTGAAGACTTCCAAAAGGTCAGGAATTAATAAATCCCTGAAACGTATGAAGAATTCTGGAGTCAAGCCGTCATAACCAGGTGAAGTGTGTCGCCTTAGATCCTTTGTCGCAGCAATCATATCCTCCAATGTGATTACTGTATCCAGGAGCTCCTTACTGTCTTCAGAGAAAGTGGGAATATTCTCAAGGAATTCATGAGTGGTCGAGGATGTTGTCGACGTCGATTCAGAGTAGAGACTACTGTAATAGTCTCGAATATATTCTGAAAGCTGTTGTCCGTTGAGGACTTGTCCAGATTCATCGATTATCGATTCGACCTCACAAGAAGCAGTACGACGTCTAGTCGCCTGAAAGAAGTACTCAGTCGGAGAATCGCCCTCTCTCAGCCAGCGCGATTGGCCGCGCAGCACAAACTCCAAGCTGTGCTTGTAAGTCTGTGTCGCCAAGCGTTCCTTTATTCCATTGAAATAAAGAATCAACCCCGGCTGAGTTGGGAGAAGAGCTGCCACCCGAGAGACCTCGGCCGACAAGCTAGAAGCTTGATAGCCACTTCGATTGAAACTCGTCTCGATAAAAGACCGAATCTGGAGCTTTCCAACATCCCACCATTGACTGAGAAAAGGAAAGTTAACTTTCCTCTCTTGCCAATCATGCCAGAATTCAGTGAACTCATTGATGAACTGCTCGGAATTCAACAAATAGTTGTTGAATATCCAGTATGCAGTTCGTCTTTCAACTAGAGTGCTGGTCGCCACTACAAGAAGATGATCACTAACGGAACACACTTCATGAGTGACACCAACGAAATGTTCTAGTATTCCAGGTGAGACGTAAAGTCTATCAATTCTGGAGCCTGCGAGACTTCCATGGATATTTCGCGAGACCCTCGTGTATGATCTAGTCGTAGGATGCATCCAACGATAGATATCCACGAGTCTGAAAACACCGACAAAATTCCTCAACCGAGTAGCATTGACAGAGTTGAACTCAACTCCAGAGTGCCGATCCATTGAGGGATTCAGAGTGCAGTTGAAATCACCTCCGAGGACAGTTTCACCGCTAAAATTCACCAGACACGACTGAACACTATCAAGAACTTGTCTTGTAATGTCCTGGTCATGAGGAAGGTACACGTTTACTACCTTGATATGTTTGTCTTGAACGACAAAATCCAAGGAAGAAGCGAAGCCTGGGAAGATATCTGTATAGACAGGAGACGATAGTGTAAATTTGTTGGATACAATGATTGCCACCCCTGAGCCTCGGCGAGGCGCAGGTGTGGCAAACATTGCATAGCCAGTGTGTAAATAAGCATAGCGCTCAAGTTGTGTGTATGTGTCTTGTGTAAAATTCGTCTCCTGTAGAAGCGCGATGTCTATATCGAACATTTTGACATGTTCGATAGTGCTGTGTAACCTTGTATGTGCACTTAAACCCCCGGTGTTGATCGAAGCTATCTTGCACATTCAAAGAGATGAAAAGCTCAAACGATGAATGTGCGACGTCTATTGACGAGGAGAATTGGCCAAGCGATGCTCCTGAAGCAACTCCTCCACCTTCCTATGAAGTCGTTCTAACCGAGCAACATCGTTGTACTTCCTCCTCTTCCTGGACTCCTGTTGTAGGAGTTGAAGCTGTGGAAGTAACAACTCTGGCCTCTCCAGCTCCCTTACAAGAATACTCCAGATTTTATCTGAATTCTTCTTGTACTGGAGCTGGGTAAGAATTTCGGGGATCTTCTTCCTAGGAAGGGTCTCCATCCCTTTCGAGACTTCAAATTGGCTACCAGTCGAAATGATGCTATCACACGACTCGTAGCCACCGAAGCTCGAAAGACCAGTGTCATCCAAGCCGGTGATGTCGCAGTCCGAAAGCTGCTCGAGAGACACCACCGCGTCCCTTACTACAACCTTCGAACCGCGAGCTCCACTATCGTCCTCCTCCGAGTGGGGCCGCTTGGATGCGACTGGCTTTGCTGGCTCTGGAGGAGGCAGCATCACCCGGTCAACTTTCTTCCTCCTCGTCCTCTTTTTTTTTACTACTTGGCTATTCGACTCCTCGTCGGAAGTAGCCGTGTTTTCACGTGCCGACGTGGCGCCGTTTACAGCCATAACTATTTTTGCCTCTAGGACAACTTCAGGCACCTTAACCACTGGCTGCTCCAAAATAGCAGGTTGAGTGCCGGCCGAAGGCTCCTTCTCCAGATCCACTACTGTAGTAGTGGCTTCCTTCGAGGGAACCCTCGGTTCAGCCTTCTTCCCGGTTCTCCTGGGGCAGTCAGCAATAAAATGCCCTACCAAATGGCAAGCATGGCATTTCGCTTCGGTGCCAACGTCTATCCAGTGCCTCGAGCCGGATATGCTCAGGTAAAAGCCTGACGGAAGCGTACACCCCTTATTTAAGGTGATGGACGCCTCCCGGCTAGTACCGAAGATACCCCGCCCGAGACCCTCGTCCCCAATTTTTAAGGGAATGGCACGAACGTTGCCATGAACCTTCCCAAATCTTCCCAAGAAATTTAGGAGGTCTTCATGGCAAGCTCGCATAGGGACCCGTGAAAACACGACCTTCGTGGGCTTTTCCCTGAGTGGGAACGGCACAAGGTGTCTACCCTCCACCTCGATGCCCTCAAGCATAAGCTTGGTGGCGCTTTCGAGGGTTGTGGTATACACCTCAACCATTCCCCCAGCTATTATCCCCATGGAGAATAGCTGCTCACAGGAGATGACGCGGAAGATTGCCTTCAGGTATGCGCTCTGAGGACATCCTCTGATGTGCTCGAGCTGCATACCGTAGCTCTCATCCTGCCATCTCCCGTCGAAGAAGCCCTGGAGGCCCGCACTGGTCTTGGGTCGAGGCTTACCCGCGTCCAGTGGGGCTGGACGAGGAGTGATGCCCCTGCTCTGAATTTCAATTGTACTATTATTCCTGGAACCACCACTTACCTGAGCATACGAAATCCCTGACGCTACAGGTTGGGGTCGTAGTGATCCTGCTGTTACTCCTGTCATTGTTGGCTGCTGCTTCTTTGGAGCATTCTTCGTTGAAGACAGCGGTGGCCTCATTATAACTTTATCGGGCTTTGGTGCTGAACTGGAAGCTTTCTGGACAACTTCCTTTAACGTGGGATGTCCATGGCCTACAGACGTGGACGGGACATTTGCTAAAGCTGCAGCCGCAGATGCTGCACCAATAGCTTTAGTCTTTGGAGCTAATGTTCCGACCTCTTCTTGGACAGCTATGGCTGTCCCGGCAATAGCCTTCTCCGTGGAAAACGCCTGTACATTTTCGCTGCTCTTGGCCTCTTCAATTGGGCCCTTAACGGCCTTTTCTTTGGGCCCTTGCATTGCTTTCTTGGGAGAAGAAGGTTTAGCATTCTTCTTCACCCTTATACTTATTTTGAGGGGATCATGATTCCCCCCAGAATCGCTGCTGCTGCACACACTCATCATGAGTGCGGCAGTATATGTTTTTAATTTTTTCAATAAAAAATTTTTATACAGTTATTATAGTAAATTTTTTCACTTTAAAATTTAAAACTTGCTGTCCAAACTAAAATTTCTTACAATTTCGACGTTGCCATGGCAACGACCAAAATTAAATTAAATTGAATTTTTCAAATGTCAAAAAAAAAAATTGATTTATTTTCACGATTCTTTCTAAAAATTTATAGTTTTTCTTAATAATCACACACAAACTCTTTTTTAAAACACAAGTGTTGCCTTGTAAGCACTATTAGTCCACTTATTCGCTTTTTTATTAGAACTTCGGCTTTATTTCTATTTAAATACCTTGGAGCTCAATCTGACGTCCGCTCTCTTCAGATATAATAATTTTTTTTTTTATGTGTATAATGACTCTTTTATTGTTGGCTCTTTGGCTCTTTTAAAAATTCCTTAAAAGTAGGTGGCAAAAGGCTCTACAAAGTGTAAAAAAAGACGCTAGCTAAACTAAAGTTGTAAAAGTCAATAGGGACAAGTAAAACAATTAAACTAAACAAATGACACAGAACTAAAACAAAATGACACAAAAAGTAAAACAAATTCAAACAAAATGCTCAAAAGAGTCTATAAACGGTCACGAGAATTTTGAAAAAATATTAAGTAATAACCAAAAGTTTAAAACCAGTCCCAATTTTGACAATTAGGTAAGTGGCAGTTCCAAGCAGTTCCAAAATTCCAAAATGATCTAATAAAAATAATGACCTAAACGAGCGAATTTTCAACAGAAAATTTTGCAATTTTGCACCGAGACCGAAACCGAATAAAAAATTAAAAAACCGAACGAACGAAAAAATTTACCCGATACCGTTATAGAGTCCCGCGAGGGCAGCCTGTAGTATCATAGACCTCTACAAACTGCCCTCATCATCCCTCCAGCTTAGCATCTCTAACAGAGTGCTTGGCCTTCCCACAGCACTTGCAACGATTCCTAAGCGGGGAGAAGCCCCGTGGACTAGTGTTGCAAATGCTGTGGCCTGTTCTCACCAGCGAAAGACAAGAGCTCCATCCTGCACCGACGATAGTGGTTGCCATGTGCAGTTGAATGTGTCTGGGTTCGTTGCCAGATATTCGAGACGTAAACGTCTCTTCAACCTGTCAACGAAGTGGCGCTTAAGTGCGTGTGCGTGGTGTTGTGGGTCAGTGTTCTGATTCCCATCTTCGACTCTCATGTAGTACAGGTGAATTGTAGATTTGGCCAGTGTCAACACAAAGCTAATCAAACAATTCACTCGACTACATACCTTTGGTCCCCATAGAAACGATGTCCTAGTAATGCCGAAATTCGGGTGGATCAACTGACACATACCGCGCACGAGATCCATTAGACCCTGCAAAGCCGGACAAGTGAAGAACCTGTGAAACAGGGTGCCCTCACCAGCACAAACTGTGCAAATCCTCTGAACTCGGCGGTCGATATGTGACAACTGATTAGGATGCATAAGACTGTGATGCAGCAATTTGAATGCTACATCAGCATCTTTGTAACTAGAAGGATAACTGTAGACTACTCTGCAAGTTATCCCTCCCATCACGCCCATATTCACCCCGAGGTGTGTTCGCCATCTGTTGTATCCTGTATACTCCGGAGGTCTTATTGACATAAGCACGTCACGGAGCACACGTGTTGTAAGTGTGCTGAAAGGTGTGTGTGGTGGTCTGTTCAGAACGAAAGCATCTTCCAACTTAGTGCCAGGGTCACTGGTCCCAAGTTGGCGAAATCTCTCCCGCGCAGAAGCAGCCAGGTCGTGTAGTTGTGCAGTGTTAGTGTTTATTCGGCAGTTTCCAGAGATATCAATAATATCTCCGAGAACTGTCAGTGTATGCGTGTCAGCTTCAAAACCCCGAGCATTACTGAACACTGAATCTATTAATTCAGGATTGAACCTGATTGGAATCGACGCGAATTGCGTGTACCTTAGAGCATTCCACTGAAGGTGAAATGCTGGCCTGATTCTGCCCCAGGTCTGAATCGTTGAGATTAGATCCTGTGGCCAGTCACGAGGATAAGGTGGTCGAACAGAGAGTAGGTAGTAATACTCCCCTATGCCGATCCCTCCCAGTACATTCACCCACAGTTGAGAAATCAAGCTGTCTCTCTGGCAAAACACTCTTTGGAATGCACGCACTTGGAGACACCTTGATTTCACAACCAAGTTAGTGAGACCTAATCCACCTATCTTGACTGGCAGACAGAGCGTGCTTTCAGCAACCCATCGTCTTCCGCACCAAAAGGCGTCTATCGCTTTTGCTTGAAGAAGACCTACGAAGCCTTCATCAAACGTCTCAGACTTTAGCAGATGAACGATGGACGAGGTAATCAAATAGTTTATCACGACTGACCTACCCATTAAGGATAGTGGAAACAGTCGACTACGCCATGAGCTTACAGCTCTAGAGAGTTTCTCAAGAGCGATGCGGCTATTATTTGATTTACTCTCGCGTCCGATATACACACCTAAATACTTCAGGCAAGTATTAGTCCATTGGATGTTCAGTGGAGTATCTGTACGATCTCTCCACCTTCCACACCACAAGCCTTGACTCTTACTAAGGTTGATTTTAGCGCCCGCTATACGTTCGAACTGTTCGAAAACAGCACGAGCGACCGGAAAAGCTTCATCTCTTGTCACGAAAATAGACAGATCATCCGCATACGCCAACATAAGAGGCCTCACATTGGTATATGGCAGATGAACCGCATACCGTCCGAGCATTCGACGAAGATTCACCAGTAGCGGCTCCAACGAAAGATCATAAAGCATACCTGACAATGGACAGCCCTGTCTGATACCTCGATGAAACGAGATAGGAGCCAGAACTTGTCCTTGATGCTTAATCAAAATCGCTGAATCTCTATACAGTTTCCCGACGATATCGAGCCACCTGGGCGGAAACCCAAATGCCTCGAGAGCAGTCAAGAGATACTCGTGCGAGACACTATCAAAAGCCTTTTGTTGGTCAAGTGAAATCATGGCCATTTGTGTACCTGTCTGTTCATGGTAGGCAAACAAATGCTTGGCTACCGCGATATTGTCGTAGATACTATGACCAGGTACACAATAGGACTGTTCCGGGTGTATTACCGAAGCAATCACTGAGCGGAGTATCGCCCCTAATGCTTTGCAGACGATTTTGTAGTCTACATTGCATAGGGTTACTGGCCTCCAGTTCCCCATCCTCTGCAAATCTCCCTTCTTTGGAATCAAGCGCATAACAGATCTCCTCCAACTAGAAGGAAAGTCTGAATGTGTCTCAACCGCCGAATTGAAGACTTCCAAAAGGTCAGGAATTAATAAATCCCTGAAACGTATGAAGAATTCTGGAGTCAAGCCGTCATAACCAGGTGAAGTGTGTCGCCTTAGATCCTTTGTCGCAGCAATCATATCCTCCAATGTGATTACTGTATCCAGGAGCTCCTTACTGTCTTCAGAGAAAGTGGGAATATTCTCAAGAAATTCATGAGTGGTCGAGGATGTTGTCGACGTCGATTCAGAGTAGAGACTACTGTAGTAGTCTCGAATATATTCTGATAGCTGTTGTCCGTTGAGGACTTGTCCAGATTCATCAATTATCGATTCGACCTCACAAGAAGCAGTACGACGTCTAGTCGCCTGAAAGAAGTACTCAGTTGGAGAATCGCCTTCTCTCAGCCAGCGCGATTGGCCGCGCAGCACAAACTCCAAGCTGTGCTTGTAAGTCTGTGTCGCCAAGCGTTCCTTTATTCCATTGAAATAAAGAATCAACCCCGGCTGAGTTGGGAGAAGAGCTGCCACCCGAGAGACCTCGGCCGACAAGCTAGAAGCTTGATAGCCACTTCGATTGAAACTCGTCTCGACAAAAGACCGAATCTGGAGCTTTCCAACATCCCACCATTGACTAAGAAAAGGAAAGTCAGCTTTCCTCTCTTGCCAATCGTGCCAGAAATCAATGAACTCATTGATGAACTGCTCGGAATTCAACAAATAGTTGTTGAATATCCAGTATGCAGTTCGTCTTTCAACTAGAGTGCTGGTCGCCACTACAAGAAGATGATCGCTAACGGAACACACTTCATGAGTGACACCAACGAAATGTTCTAGTATTCCAGGTGAGACGTAAAGTCTATCAATTCTGGAGCCTGCGAGACTTCCATGGATATTTCGCGAGACCCTCGTGTATGATCTAGTCGTAGGATGCATCCAACTATAGATATCCACGAGTCTGAAAACACCGACAAAATTCCTCAATCGAGTAGCATTGACAGAGTTGAACTCAACTCCAGAGTGCCGATCCATTGAGGGATTCAGAGTGCAGTTAAAATCACCTCCGAGGACAGTTTCACCGCTAAAATTCACCAGACACGACTGAACACTATCAAGAACTTGTCTTGTAATGTCCTGGTCATGAGGAAGGTACACGTTTACTACCTTGATATGTTTGTCTTGAACGACAAAATCCAAGGAAGAAGCGAAGCCTGGGAAGATATCTGTATAGACAGGAGACGATAGTGTAAATTTGTTGGATACAATGATTGCCACCCCTGAGCCTCGGCGAGGCGCAGGTGTGGCAAACATTGCATAGCCAGTGTGTAGATAAGCATAGCGCTCAAGTTGTGTATAAGTGTCTTGAGTGAAATTCGTCTCCTGCAGAAGTGTAATGTCTATATCGAACATTTTGACATGTTCGATAGTACTGTGTAGTCTTGTATGAGCACTTAAACCCCCGGTGTTAATAGAGCCTATCTTACACATTCAAAGAGATAAGAAGCTCAAACGATGATGGTACGACGTCTACGGACGAGAAGAATCGACCAAGCCATGCTCCTGAATCAGCTCCTCCACCCTCCTATGGAGACGATCCAAGCGAGCTACATCGTTGTACTTCCCCTTTTTCTTCGACTCCTGTTGTAGGAGTAGAAGTTGAGGAAGTAACAACTCTGGCCTCTCCAGCTCCCGTACAAGAATACTCCAGATTTTACCTGAATTCTTCTTGTACAAGAGCTGGCCAAGAATGCTGCGAATTTTCTCCCTAGGAAGGGTTTCCATCCCCCTCGAGACCTCAAATTGGCTACCAGTCGAAATGGCGCTACCACACGACTCATAGCCACTGAAGCTCGAGAGACCAGTCTCATCCAAACCGGTCATGTCGCAGTCCGAAAGCAGCTCGAGAGACACTTCCGCGTCCCTCACAACAACCTTCGAACCGCGAGCTCCACTATCGTCCTCCTCCGAGTGGGGCCGTTTTGATGCGACTGGCTTTGCTGGCTCTGGAGGTGGCAGCATCACCCGGTCCACCTTCGTCTTCCTCCTTCTCGTCCTCCTTTTTTTGCCTTGATGGCTACTCGACTCCTCGTCAGAAGTAGCCGTGTTTTCACGTGCCGACGTGGCGCCGTTTATAGCCATAATTTCTTTTGCCTCTAGGAGAACTTCAGGCACCTTAACCACTGGCTGCTCCAAAATAGCAGGTTGAGTGCCGGCCGAAGGCTCCTTCTCCAGATCCACTACTGTAGCAGTGGCTTCCTTCGAGGGAACCCTCGGTTCAGCCTTCTTCCCGGTTCTCCTGGGGCAGTCAGCAATAAAATGCCCTACCAAATGGCAAGCATGGCATTTCGCTTCGGTGCCCACGTCTATCCAGTGCCTCGAGCCGGATAAGCTCAGGTAAAAGCCCTTTGGAAGCGTACACCCCTTATTTAAGGTGATGGACGCCTCCCGGCTAGTACCGAAGATACCCCGCCCGAGACCCTCGTCCCCAATTTTTAAGGGAATGGCACGAACGTTGCCATGAACCTTCCCAAATCTTCCCAAGAAATTTAGGAGGTCTTCATGGCAAGCTCGCATAGGGACCCGTGAAAACACGACCTTCGTGGGCTTTTCCCTGAGTGGGAACGGCACAAGGTGTCTACCCTCCACCTCGATGCCCTCAAGCATAAGCTTGGTGGCGCTTTCGAGGGTTGTGGTATACACCTCAACCATTCCCCCAGCTATTATCCCCATGGAGAATAGCTGCTCACAGGAGATGACGCGGAAGATTGCCTTCAGGTATGCGCTCTGAGGACATCCTCTGATGTGCTCGAGCTGCATACCGTAGCTCTCATCCTGCCATCTCCCGTCGAAGAAGCCCTGGAGGCCCGCACTGGTCTTGGGTCGAGGCTTACCCGCGTCCAGTGGGGCTGGACGAGGAGTGATGCCCCTGCTCTGAATTTCAATTGTACTATTATTCCTGGAACCACCACTTACCTGAGCATACGAAATCCCTGACGCTACAGGTTGGGGTCGTAGTGATCCTGCTGTTACTCCTGTCATTGTTGGCTGCTGCTTCTTTGGAGCATTCTTCGTTGAAGACAGCGGTGGCCTCATTATAACTTTATCGGGCTTTGGTGCTGAACTGGAAGCTTTCTGGACAACTTCCTTTAACGTGGGATGTCCATGGCCTACAGACGTGGACGGGACATTTGCTAAAGCTGCAGCCGCAGATGCTGCACCAATAGCTTTAGTCTTTGGAGCTAATGTTCCGACCTCTTCTTGGACAGCTATGGCTGTCCCGGCAATAGCCTTCTCCGTGGAAAACGCCTGTACATTTTCGCTGCTCTTGGCCTCTTCAATTGGGCCCTTAACGGCCTTTTCTTTGGGCCCTTGCATTGCTTTCTTGGGAGAAGAAGGTTTAGCATTCTTCTTCACCCTTATACTTATTTTGAGGGGATCATGATTCCCCCCAGAATCGCTGCTGCTGCACACACTCATCATGAGTGCGGCAGTATATGTTTTTAATTTTTTCAATAAAAAATTTTTATACAGTTATTATAGTAAATTTTTTCACTTTAAAATTTAAAACTTGCTGTCCAAACTAAAATTTCTTACAATTTCGACGTTGCCATGGCAACGACCAAAATTAAATTAAATTGAATTTTTCAAATGTCAAAAAAAAAAATTGATTTATTTTCACGATTCTTTCTAAAAATTTATAGTTTTTCTTAATAATCACACACAAACTCTTTTTTAAAACACAAGTGTTGCCTTGTAAGCACTATTAGTCCACTTATTCGCTTTTTTATTAGAACTTCGGCTTTATTTCTATTTAAATACCTTGGAGCTCAATCTGACGTCCGCTCTCTTCAGATATAATAATAATAATAATAATAATAATAATAATACAACCCCATACACATCATATCTAAAGGAATTAAGGCCCACAAAGTCATTAAGTCTAATTTTTTTACCTTGGCCCAGTGAAATCCTGAACGATATTGGTTTTTACTTACTTTATATATTTTACATTTACTTAGTGTACTTTCCTCGATAAAGGCAGACTCAGAAAAAAAATAATTGACGAACATAAGGCATGAAAAATTAACTGATAAATGTTTGATACAAACTAAAGCCTAGACACATATTTCTTTCCGTATAGATAAGGGAATCTCCATAACTTAATAATTGTATTCGCTTACTAAATAAATAACTGCTGTGCACAATTAGTTGGCATACCTTACTATAGTTATAGTATAAATTAGACAAAACAAATTAGAAAAATTTGCTTTATTGGTTTAAAACTGCCGGGCTGCCGTAAGTATTGAATCATAATCTTAACTACTTTTTAGGAAATCCCAACTTTTCTTTGCTTTTTTTCACGGGTTTTTTTATTTTAACTTTTCGTTTTTCAGGTTGGGCCTCTTTCACAGCTTTTTTACGATTTTTCTTGCTTTCAGGTGATTCATCTCGAGGGCGAGCTGAACCTTTAAAATAGGATTTGCTGTCTATTTCCTCCGAAGATTCTTTAGCATCTTTACTACCGCATTCCTCATCAGACAGATTCTGCAGATTCGTTGGCATTATCAGCTTTTCCTGTAGTAATATTTCTGGAAGAATTTGAACTGAAAGGTTTGCCCCTAGCCCTGTCACCTTTTTGTATATTAAATCTTCTCCTAAACCAGATTTTGCCTTTCTTATGTCTCGTTCAATATCAATAACCTGAAAGATAAATGTAAAATCTGCAACTTCTACATATATGTTAGTAATTTACGCTTAGTATACCTCATCTAATCTCTTTGGGATGTATGCATTTTTGAAGACTTCTTCGTCAATTTTTTCCTGTGCAGTAAGATCTTCAAGATTACGATCTTTAATTTTTCTGAAATCTTTTCAAGGTAATTCTCCATATTTTCTTCAGTAATTGTAGAATCCGTAATAAAATCGAATAATTCTTTTACGGTCATTGTTGCGACCTCCTTTTTTCGAAAGAATTCCTAAATATTCGTACAATCTTTTCTAAGAAAGTCGAATGAATGTGGATGATCATGCTCTACAGATTGACTAACATCGATTATTACCAATTGTCCATTGTGGAATAATATATTGAATTCTGACAAATCAGCATGAACCAGTCTACATTTGTTATAGATTTTCAACATAATAATAACACAATCGCCATATAATTCCCTTGCTTTTGATGTACTTACTTCAACATCTTTAAGCTTAGGTGATGGCCAACCATTTTGACCACAAAATTCCATTAGCAGCACATGACTTCGAAGCTGATATGGTTCTGGTACAGGAACTCCTATTGAATTTTAACTTTAATTAATTTTAAATATTTTATAAATTTATTTTTAAATTTTTGTAAAAAAAAAAATTAACTAAAGATCTTAAACGCACCTTCATTCTTATACCCTAGATGAAATCTAAAGGGGTATACTAAGTTTGTCATTCCGTTTGTAACACCTCGAAATAATGATGGTAGAGCAAATGGATTGGACACCCACGCATAATATTAAAAGTTATTTTGATTTTTGCATGTCCGTCCGTCCGTCCGTCCGTGCGCACGATAACTCGAGAACGCGTACACTTAGAGAGCTGAAATTTTGTGCACGGACTTTAAAAAAAAAGTAAAATTAAGTTCGAAAATGAGACAAATCGGGCAACTCCTTCGTGGGGTTGCCATACAAAAATTTCGTTTTCCGTTATATATTTGAACACTGCCTGAGAACGAGTCGCCGTAGAGAGCTGAAATTTGGTACGTGGTGGTTTCATTGTACTAGCAAATAAAATATCAAAAATGGACTAAATCGGGCAACCCATTCTTGGTGTTGCCATATAAAAAATTAGGTTTTTTATGTATACTGTGAAAACGATCAGTTCAAGTCATTTTTATTGTACTAAAAACTTCTTCAGAATATGAAATCCTATAAAATTGGTTATAATCATTTTTTCATTCCGACGAACCGTTCTAGAAATATATGCGAAAAACCACTGCAAAAATCAAAATTGCTCAAATGGGTACCCATACGAAATTTCATATGGGCATTCATCTAGGGTATCATAAGAATTGGTCTTAGACCAATTCTAGCTTTTTCACTTGTTCATTCTAATAAGATTCCTCATCTCCTTCTCAGCCCATGATTTCACCATTTTTCTGGGATTATGACGACTGTATCCGTGTCTAAAACGAAATTCACCTGACACGTACTTGTCACGATCTTTGAAAATTAATATCGACGTTTTATAGATTTTAATCGCGAATTCTTTGCCATCATCTGATGTTGCATGATAAACATTTGCTTCTTTACCCGTAGAAATACATCCGTTGATTTCATTAAAAGTCCCGCGATTTAAAAGTTTAAACAAAATCATTCGCGTCCTTTGGTCCATAACTTGCTCAGCAGTAGCGCGATCATGCTTATCTCTCACCCTAACTCTTTCGGATTCTTGCTTTCGATCAAAGTTCACCAATCTATTTGCTGCTTGATCAGACATATTCACTCTGGGATCGTACTTTTCAACATTAATACGATTTGAGTATTTTTTAAATACTTTTTCACTAGGTTGATAGTTTGTTAGCTTTTGACTCGTCTTTTGGACATTTGCCTTCCACCCACTGCCGTTATCTGAGGTTGCTGATTATGTTTGTGGTTGCTTGAATAATTCTCTTCATAATCAAAAATATTTTGATTTGTATCCTCATCATCAAATTCTGAATCAGTATATTCTCCATCATCCTCGTCTTTAAGATCAATAAAGGAAATGGTTAATTTTTCCAATTTGTTTTTCAGGTCTCCCTAGAAAAAAAATATTTAATGGACGAAAGTAAGGAAAAACTATACTTAGAGAATATAAGAAAAATATAGGAAAGAAGTATTTGAGGTATTCAAAGGCGTGGAACCTGCAGCTGATATACAAGGCTAGACATGGATATATCATCAATCGCTTCAATTGGAGCAACCTGAATAGATTCAAGCTTGTCCTGCCTAGAGTTCATTCACAATATGGTGGGAGGAACACTTTCCTGCGCGGCGTAATCATCCGGAATCCAATGTCAGAGGATGCTCGATGTAGCGCATCGTTGAACGCGTTTAAGACAGTGGCCCGGGATTTCATGAACCTGACCTCCTAACCCAATTTGCCCTTCACTATTAAGGGGTTAAACCACTGTAATAGCCTTAAAAATAGCGTTTTTTAGACATTTTTTTTTATGTAAAGAAAGGTAATAGAATAATAATATTTATGGAAGTTATTAAGCATATATTTAAGTATACAAAAAAAAATTATTAAAAAAAAATATTAGTAAATCGGGACACCAGAGCCATTCTCGCGAGGCCTGTCGAATTTAAAGCACTCTACGGCACGCAGTGTAGCTGGTGCAATTTTAAATTTAGAAAAAAAAAAAAAAAAAAAAAAAAATAAACTTAGTCTACATGCTCATAGCTAGTGAAGTACGTAGGGGATTTTGAAAATATTAATTTTTGTATGATTGGCGGATATTTAAATGAAATCGTTCAATTTTCGACACAAAAAGCGGTAATCATTTGTTAATAAATAATGTCTAAATATACGTATCGAAAATCCCGTACGTATTTCACTTCAAAATGTTATTTTAAAGATATTGTTAAAAATTCAAATGAAGAGAATGAAAATTGGTGGAGTTATGCTGCGTGCCATTTTGAAAACTCGTGTTTCGAGAAAAACACGTGTAAAGTTTTGAAATGAGTTATTGACATGAAAAGTTCGACTGTGTAAACTTTACCCTTGTACAGGAAAAGGGTATCATCAGCATATATATAATTTTCCGCCGTCAGCCCAGCTTCCATTAAATTTTGGATGTACAGAGAGTAGAGGAGCGGACCTAAAATTGATCCCTGCGGGACTCCAGTATTCATCACTTCATTGGTACTGTAGCTGTTTTCCACTTTTGTACAACACTGTCTTGCTTGCAGATAATTACTTAGTAATTGGCTTGCCTTTCCTCTAATCCCCAATTCGCATATTTCTATTAATACATTATGATCCACAGTGTTAAACGCCTTCTTCAAGTCAACAAATACTCCGACAACATAATTACCAGTATCGAGTTCTTTATTAATGAACTCCATTACATCAGTCATAATAGCTGTCGTGTTGCTTTGCTTTTGGAATCCATATTGTTTTTTATCAACTCCACCAGTGCTTTGTATAAATGCTACTAGTTGATTATGAAGTAGTCTTTCATATATTTTACTGAATACATTGAGGAGCGCTATAGGTCGGTAGTTATTTGGATCTCTTCTATCCCCTTCTTTGAAGATTGGCACTATGCATGTAGATTTCAGACAGGCTGGAAATTCCGCATCTTCGATACAATTATTTATTATTCTCGTTAATGACTCAGTAATTATTTCTTTCATATCCTTCACGTCCTTTGCTCTTATTCCATCTAACCCTGGTGCTGTGTCCTCTTTCAGCTGAGATAATACCTCCTCCACATCAGCACCGTTCACCGGCCTGATAAATACGCAGTTTGACCTTGTCACATTTTCAGTTGGTTGACAAGGGTTATTGCACTTGTCCGCCAATATTTTTACAAGAGAGGGGCCAACATTCATAAAATGTTTGTTCATGTAGTTGGCAATTCGTTGTTTGTCTCTCAAGTTATTATTCTCAACTTTTAGTTCTTCTATACTGCTGCCGTTTCTACCTTTCGAATTACTATTTCATATTGTCTCGTTGATTGTTGTCCACACCTTTTTTGAGTCGTTTCCTGCTCTTTGCATTTTTTGTTCCACATAGGACATTTTTGCTCTTCTTGTTTTCCTGATGATATCATTCTTAAGCCTCCTATAGTTTTGTATTAGTTGAGGATTATTATTTGAACCCCCTTTGATTTTTTTATATAAATTGTTTCTTTGTTTTATTTGGCTTATTACTTCTAATGTAATCCAGTTATTTTTTCGAGCTCTGATAAATCTGGTTTCAGTTGCTTCCTGTTTTGCTTTTTGAATTATATCGATAAGTTTATCAAAGTTTAGATTTTCGCAAACGTAAATAGCAGATCTTACATTTGTTCTTAAAATTTCAGTATTTATTCTTATTATTTTCCCTTTAGACATTTTTGCTCTCCTCACTAAAGCCTTTCTAAGCGTAGTTATCATGATGCGATGATCCAGTTGAGGCCAGTCTTTGAGTTCCAATTTAAAGTGGTATTTTTCCATATTGAGAGTTGTAACTACGTGGTCAATTATTGAGCAACTATGCTCCGAAATTCTGGTAGCGTATTTCGTGTTAATTTTGTTCAGCACTGTTGCATTAATTGTAGATAGTAGTTCCAAGTATTTCCTAGTGTCCTCGTTCTCATTAAGCAGGTTTATGTTAGTATCCGATATTAGCATACAATTTTTATATTTAGATAATATAGAGTCTAATGCTTCTAGAAATTGTTCTCCATTAGAATTAGGCGGCTTATAGTATGTGATAATTATTAATTTCGGAATTGTATCCTCAATCATAATAGGTATCACATTGAATTGCTCGTATAACAATTCCGTAGTTTGCTCGGTTGCAAATTTTATGTTATCTCTTATATATATCGCTGTTCCTCCCCCCCTCGTAGTAGATTTACGACAGTTAAATATCGGGGTAAATCCTTGCAGATTGTAGTAATGTATTTCATCTTGCTTAATCCAGGTTTCCACTAGTATCACAATATCCACGTGTCCCACCTCTGTTATCATTAGTTCGACCTCCTCTAACTTATTTCTTAAGCTTCTTATGTTGGCATATAGTATTTTTAGATCCATATTCTGGGAGTTTATATTTTTAGGGTGTTTTCCTTTAGTTACTTAGCTTCTCGGAGCCGTAATCAATTCTTTCCCGCATTCTATCAACTAGATCCAAGTATTTTCCGCAATTATAGCTCAGTACACTGTGGTTTATCTCCTTGTGGTACTTCCATGTAACGCAATTTATACACCTGAGGATATTGTAGGAACATACCTGCGTATGGTGCTCACCTGCGCATTTCGCACAACAGATCTTGTTCGTGCAGTTACTCGCTCTGTGGCCATACATCTGGCAATTGAAACATCTTATAATATTTATTTCTTCGTTTATAAAATGTGCTCTGTATCCCAAATG
The DNA here is from genome assembly GCA_963930735.1 of Dioctria linearis. Lineage (NCBI taxonomy): Eukaryota > Metazoa > Arthropoda > Insecta > Diptera > Asilidae > Dioctria > Dioctria linearis. The sequence goes on from OZ005743.1 coordinate 68,051,533, forward strand.
AATGTACCGATTCACAATCTTGTTGAAGGGTTTTCCCGGAACTTCAACAATAAGAGACCATCTTTTTTCTCCCCTTACCTGGTATTCCCTTTTGTGCACAATTCTAAGTTCATCCTCCTCATTGCTGAAGTGGTTCAATCCCCTTAGGTCGACTTTCAGTTCTTCTTCCTTATATTCCCTGTCTAGGTTCGATATGCGAATTGTTGGGTGCCTTGTTTTTGGCGTTGAAATCTCATAAAATTCCTTGTTTAGCTTTTTTTCAGCCTCTCGTACAATTTTTTCCTGCGCCTCTTGATTCAAAGTCCTTATGATTATTCCACCGTTGCTGATATTTTGTATATTAGCGATTGGTGCTTTTATTTTTACTATGTCGATCGCTTCTTTTAGTTGTCTCCTTGTAGTTTCATGACACTGCTGCGACTTTGGCTTTATAATTATGTTGTAGGAGCGAGTCACTACATTTCTGTTGAATGTTTCATTGGGTTCTTTCCCATTAGCAATTTTAAGCACTTCTGCATACGATTGTTTGCACTGAGTTTGTGTATTGATGGTTGCAGTTTGCAGAAAGTCCATCTTTTTATTAATTTCCTCAATAGTATTTATTTTTTTTCACTTCCTGCACAGCTTCATTAGTTCTTTTCGTTATTTCTAATGTTTCCAGCTGTACCCTTTCGCAATCATTGCGCTTTTTATCTTTATTTTAGACCCACCTCTTGAAGTCCAACTTGCACACAGCACACATCCATATTGTTGTATCACCGAGTTCTTCGATTTTCTTATAGTTCTTAATGGTAATTTTGAGGCATCCCACGTGGAACCATCTTACACATCGGCCTTCACAATATAATGCTTGATCCTCATTTAGGACCATTTCCTTACATATTTTGCAGGATTCGCTATAACTCTCATTAAAAATGGATTCATCCAAACTTTTGGTGCTCCTATTCATGTTGTTGTTCTGGTAACTCTGCTTTTCTCCTTATTTTTTTATCCTATTACCCAATAGATGTCCCGTCGCTACACTATTAGCAGCTGTCAAAGTCTTCCCGCTAAAGAACTTCGACAAAAATAACCAAACTTTAGGCGGTTCAAATATAATAATAAATAATAAATTGAAATGACTTAATAACTATTTCAGCGCTGCAACAAAAAATATAAGATTAAGTTATAATTAATAATCAAAAAACACAGAAAAAATGTTAGCACAGCCAAATTTAATTAAAAAATTCTAGAAGTAACAAGGTAGGTACTTCTTTCAGTCAATAAGAAAAACTTGAAAAATAAAAGTAAAACTTTCAACACTTAGCTTTGGTAAGAATAATAGTTGTTCATGCCAGATTTATTCCTCTTTTCCTATTTCCATAGTAAATGACAAAATTTTCAAATTAATATAACACAAATTACTCAGTTTTTTCAGAGCTATAAAAATTTGCACTGTTCGAGTTACTACTTCTTCTTCTTAACTTTTATTATCATCTAGGGTATAATATTATTGGTCTTAGGTATGTGCGTAGCTAGTTAGGGGCACCCCAGGGAACCCGGAATGGCACCGGTGCCCCCCCCCACCCCATCCCAATCAGAAAATTACAATCCAAAATTATTAAATTCCAATTAATCTAATCGATCAATTATATTTAAGTTTCAACCAAGCAAGCATGAGGACATAACATTGAAAGCATACGAAATTATATAAAAGTGAGCTGTGCCTACATCTGGAGTTGGTTCCAATTTTGTGAAAAGTGATTTTGTAATGAAGCGTCACTCAATAAACGGCATTCATTACTCATAATAAACAGCAAACATACATCGATTAAAGCGCCATCAAATTAATAAAATGCACCTAAGCTGTAGGTACAGATATGCCTATTCTTTTCAAGACAAATTCCCAATATATATCTAATGCTTAGTTTACACTAAGTCACTTGTATCGGGATTTTGATGAGGAAAGTATATTCGACAAATCGCGATACAACTTCGCATACAAATGCTCATTCATTTGGTTGTGCCTGATATAATTGCTCATACATTTTGTATATGTTAATTTTGTATGTGGTTTGATTTTTCGCTAAACTTTTGCGTTTAGTTTTAAAGTGTAGTTTACCGTGTGCTTAGTTCTGTAGTGCGGACGGTTGAATTAAATTAAAAATCATGTCATCGTGGTGAAAAGAAAACACCTTATTTCTAATTGAACAATAAGACAATGTAATATTTGGGATGTCAGCTCAAAAGGATATAAAGACTTAAATGAAAAAAATGATACGTTGGAAAAAATCGCTCAGGAGTTAAAGTGTACGAAAAATGAAATTGATGATAAGTGGTATAATATAAAAACTCAATTTAACAGAGAACTCGGAAAAATTAATGTTTGCAAAAAATCCGACTGCGGAACTGATGAAGTATATACCTCATCATACAAACATTTGCAACTCTTGCGGACCAGTAATTAAAGTATATCTGCAAGTGCTCGTCTAATGTAAACGGAAGTCAAAAAAGTTCTCAATATATACAAGTCGAAAACTTGGCGATACAAGTGCCGATAAAAGTGCGATAACAACTGCCGATACAAATCCAGATACCTGTATCTAAGTGTAAACGTACCTTAAAAATAACTTTACTTTCGCCATTTCGACCGACTGGTAATAAATCCATCAGAATTATTGCCAACATAACATTTTTCCATTCTTAGCATAATGCGACTATGCACTACACTTTTTACGTATAAGAAAATGTTCAATTTCATTTGTATAAGCGAAATAGACTATTTCCAATTGTTGCAGATTGTTATAACAGCAGTAGGCCACGAAAAATAAAATAAAATATTTTTGACCTTTTCAAAAGGCACAGGCAGTAGCTGACAGTTTCAGCGAGAAAGAAAAGAAAATCTATTTTAAAGAAAATAAAATAAAAAATAAATTAAAAGGTCTTTTGAATTACATACTAATTGCAAGATTCCCACAACAAAAATTGGTGCCGAAACCCGGGAATTAAGTTCAAGTTCAAAAGACAGTGAACTGAGAAATTTGCATTTCTTTTAATCAATTTCAATTGAAGTGAAAGAATGGCAGACATAAAGGCTTTAAAAGCACAAAGAGGACACGTGAAGGCTTCAAGATTAAAAACGTTTGACACTACGCTTTCAACAGAACAGAGATCGACAGAAGAAATTGAAACGCGTTTGGAATCTCTTGAAAGATATTTCATCGAGTTTACTGCGTTAGAGGATCAACTAGTTGCGTTAGACGTTCCCTCTGCAGAAGAACAAGACCCTGTCACAACGAAGGAATTAAATTCAACAATGTCAAAATTTGTTGAGCAGCAGCGCAACATCTTTGACTCCTGTGCATCACAAAATGTTCATCGCAGCAACAATTCATTGGAAGTTAGGCTACCAAAAGTACAAATCGAGGCATTCAGCGGTGATTACAAGGATTGGCCATCCTTTAAGGATTTACTCGTTACTTCAGTGGATAAAAGGGATGGACTTTCTGACGTACACAAGCTACAGTACCTCAAAGGACTTCTAAAAGGAGAAGCAGCAGCATTAATCAAGCATATAACTGCGACTGAACACAATTATCAAGAAGCTTGGTCCAAACTAGCTGCACGGTATGACAAAAAGAAGCATATTCTCACATCATACATTAAATCTTTCCTCAATCAACCCAGTTTTAACCAGTCATCAAGTATGCAGTTACGACAACTCACAGGTTCTTCGGACGAGCTAATCCGCGGTATAAAGGCCTTAGGTGAAGAGGCTACCAGTCGTGACCCATGGCTGATTCATTTAGTTTTAAACAAAATGGACCCCGATACACGTCAAGCTTGGGCAGAGGAAATGGCAGATAAAGAATTTCCATCATACCAAGAACTTCTTAACTTCTTATGTAGAAGATGTGACGCTCTTGAAGCTTATGAGCCTTCATTTAAAAAACCGCAAGTGAGCAGAAATAACATACGAACACTACACTCAGATTTTAATCAAAAATGTCCAAAGTGCTCACAAAACCACCAACTGTTTTTCTGTCCTGAATATAAGGCGTTGAACAACACGGAGAGACGCAATTTCGTCACACAAAAGTCATTGTGCTTTAATTGCCTCAAATCAGGTCATTTGGCACAAAAGTGTAGCTCAAAGTACTTTTGTCATCTTTGCAAACGAGCTCATCATTCAGCACTTCACACAAGGGAAACGAGCCCTCGCAAACAAGTAACTTCACATCACATCACGCGTGGCAATCAGGAGACAACACCATCTTCAACAAGTTTTAATCTACATTCACCGCAGTTTGTACGAGCTCAGTCGTCAGGTCTACAAGAAGATTCATCACAGAGCATCAATTCATTTACGGCAATTAAAGGAAAGGGAACAAAATTAGCAATTCTTCCGACGGCATTGGTAAACATTAGGGATGTTAACGGCAATTCAACCATGCCGTGTCCTAATAGATTCTGGTTCCCAGGGAACATTCATTATAGAAGATTGCGCACAAAGGCTAGGATTCAAACGAAACAGGGCAAAAGTAGCAGTATTCGGTTTGGGATCATCAAAAGTTAGTTCAACCAAGGGAACAGTGATGCTCACATTAACATCTCGCTTCGACGACTTACAAAAGTTAGTTGTACAGGCGTATATTTTAGACAAGCTCACTTCATCGCAACCTACTGCTGACTTTAATATAAACGACTGGAACTTTCTCAACGACTATCAATTGGCTGATCCATATTTCAATCAGAGGCAAAAGGTTGATATTCTCCTGGAAGTAGATCATTTCATTCGCATTCTCCTGCCTGGCCAACACATCATCTCACCAGAGCTACCCGCATTGCAAAATACTGCATTTGGGTACATAGTAGCTGGTTCACTCTACAACATAGACACGACGAAGTTACCGAACATCACCACACTACAAGTAGATATCATCGACATTGATAACACGTTGAAAAGATTTTGGGAAACAGAAGAGCTTCCTCCTGAAAGATCTACCTTGACGGTAGAGGAATAAAGTTGCGAAGACCATTTCCAGGCAACACATTATGTAGACAAGACAACTGGTAAATACACAGTTATTCTTCCATTTAAGGAAGATGCGTCTATGTACATTGGGGAAGTCACGGAACATTGCCTTGAAAAAACTACTATCTTCAGAAAGACGATTTCTACACAATCCGCAGCTCAAAAAGGAATATTGTGAATTCATCGAAGAATACCAGAAGCTAGGACATTTGGAACCAACAATAGAGGTGGATGATAACATGGAACACGCATATCTGCCACACCATGCAGTGCTACGACCGTACCGTGCAGTACCACAACTAAATTACGCGTTGTTTTCGATGGTTCGGTAGCTACATCCACAGGAATCTATCTTAATCAGAAGCTACAAGTTGGACCTAAGATTCAGAGGGATCTATTTCAAATTCTGCTTTCTTTTAGAACTTACCGGATAGCCATAACTGCAGACATAGAAAAAATGTTTAGGATGATACTAGTGAGTTCCCGTGATAGAACATTCCAACATATTGTATGGAGAAAAAATCCTAATCAACCTGCTCAAAATTATTGGCTTAATACTGTCACGTACGGAACTGCGGCACCACCTTTTCTTGCAACAAGATCGTTACATCAGCTAACCATCGAATTCCAAGGACAGTTTCCATTAGCGGAAAAGGCTATCACTAATAATTTCTACGTGGATGATCTCTTGGCGGGTGCTCACGATATTAAATCTGCGATTCAACTTCAGGAAGAATTGAATTCTCTATTACAACTAAGAGGGTTCTCACTAAGAAAATGGGCATCAAATTCAGAAGAATTCCTCAATTCCCTGCCATCTGAGAAATGTGGCATAACTTCACTACGGATTAATGAGAATCCAAATTCAATTAAGGTGCTTGGGTTAAATTGGATCCCGTTTCAAGATTACTTTACATTTGAGGTTCAACCTGCAGAGTCAAGACCACCAACTAAAAGAATAATTCTCTCAGAGTCAAGTCGGATATTCGATCCTCTTGGTCTACTTGCGCCAATCATAGTTTTGTTCAAAATTATACTGCAACGGATCTGGATCCAAAAGCTTCACTGGGATGAGGTCATAACTGGAATTATAGAGGAAAAATGGAACCGTATTCGAAGCAATCTTCACCATATACAGCATTTACAAATTCCACGTTGGCTGGGAACTGCGGAAAGCATTATCGAAATACACGGGTTCTCTGACGCATCGGAGTGTGCCTATGCAGCAGCGGTTTATTGTCGAAGTAAATCACCAAATTGTACCGTAGAGGTAACACTCATCGCTGCAAAGACAAGGGTGTGTCCCATCCAACAAACATCCATTCCCCGTCTCGAATTATGTGGAGCGCTACTCCTTGTAAGACTGATGTCATCAGGAATACAAAAGCTTCACTTGGACAGATTCAAAGGTAGTTTTATCTTTATCGCATCCTAGAAAGTGGAAATGCTACGTAGGAAATAGAACTTCAGAGATACTAAAGGTAATGCTTAGAAAAGATTGGATCTACATACCATCCAAAGAGAATCCCGCAGACCTAGCATCGAGGGGGATGACACCGAAAGATTTAAAGGAATCCCAATTATGGTGGCATGGTCCGCCGTGGTTGAAGAACGATTGGAACAAATATGTCCATAATCAAATAAGCCTCACTACCACTACTGAAGTTGACAAGGAAATGAGACCAAGGTTCGTTGACATCTACCTTATCAATTTTCAAAATGACACAATTTCTGAGATATTTGAAAAGATATCATCGTTTCATTCAATACTACGCATAATCGCTTTCTGCCTACGATTCATCCGGAGTTGTAAAAAGAGCTTCAACAGAACCACTACAGCCTGGCTTGCTGTGCATGAACTGCATGAATCACGTAATCATTGTATAATAGGGGCTCAATCACACGCGTTTTCCGATGAAATAATGACTCTACAGCGTAATGGTTCAATATCGAAGTCTAGCAAATTGTTGTGCCTCTCGCCATTTCTGGATAAAGACAACATCCTACAAGTCGGCGGACGAATCGAAAGAGCCACCTGTTCTTATGATACTAAACACCCGGTAATACTCCCAAAGGAGCACATTATGGTCAAGAAGCTAATCGCATACGTCCACGAGCAACATTATCATGTTGGAACGTCTCTGTTAATCAGTATTTTAAGACCAAGCTACTGGATTTTGTCAGGCAGACTTATGGTCAAAGGTCACATTAGCAAATGCATAACCTGTGTACGTCAAAGAGCTGCAACTTCGCAGTAACTGATGGCCAATCTTCCTTACCATCGAGTCTCATTTAAAAGATGTTTTGAGAATGTAGGTGTAGATTATGCTGGGCCTATACCAGGAGGACGTGGCGCCAGAGGCACTAAGGGTTATATTTCATTATATGTATGCCTCAATACCAAAGCCTTACACTTAGAGGTAGTCAGCGATTTATCAGCTGATGCATTTATAGCCTGCTTGAAACGATTTATAGCACGAAGAGGTATGCCTAGTAGTATCTGTAGTGATAATGGAACCAACTTTGTCGGAGCAAAAAGACAACTAGACGAAGTTTACAAATTAGTAGAATCAACTCAATACAATGAGCAAACAGCCAACTTTCTGTCAACCAATAATATTGAATGACGCTTCAACCCTCCTTCGGCCCCTCATTTTGGAGGTATTTGGGAAGCCGCAGTAAGATCCGTAAAGCTGTTGCTAAGAGGAACCATTGGGGAGACTCGCCTCACCTACGAAGAGTTGTCGACACTGGTTACTCAAATCGAAGGAGTATTAAACTCCAGACCTCTAACACCAGCCACAGACGATATCACCAGTTTAGATGTAATCACACCGGGACACTTCTTGATTGGTCAACCTATCACTAGTCTACAAGAAAAATCCACCGACAGTTTAAAAGCGTCCACACATAATAAATGGCGATTAATTCAAAAACTACGTAATGATTTTTGGAAACGGTGGCACAAGGATTATCTCACCAGCCTGCAAAATCGACCTAAATGGACGAAGACTAAGCAGAACTTGACAGTGGGCGACATGGTAGTGATCAAAGACGAGAACCGGCCTCCAGCCATATGGTCATTAGGTCGTGTCGTAGAGACACATCCTGATCAGACCACCTTGTAAGAGTAGTAACAGTAAGAGCACAAAAGGGAACCCTGAAAAGACCAATAGCTAAATTAGTTAGATTACCAGTTAGTTAAGAAATGTTTCTTAACGGAGGGAGAATGTTGCAGATTGTTATAAAGCAGTAGGCCACGAAAAATAAAATAAAATATTTTTGACCTTTTCAAAAGGCACAGGCAGTAGCTGACAGTCTCAGCGAGAAAGAAAAGAAAATCTATTTTAAAGAAAATTAAATAAAAAATAAATTAAAATTAAAAGGTCTTTTGAATTACATACTAATTGCAAATTTCCCACAACACCAATATTCAGTCAATATATAAATTGGAAGGCGTACCCAAAATTATACACTTTCGTTAGTTTACAGATTTTCGCCCCTTTACTAAATCTTGCTGGATCACTAATTATCGAAGAAAATCGATGGATGTTCCTAAGCAAAAAGCCGGTGCGTCGCTGTAACTTAAGCAGGATTTTTTAAAACTAATTCAAAAACGAGCCAAGAGACCCCCGATCCACGGTAAGGTCTCTTATTCCCCTAATAAATAACAAAAAGGAAAATTTAGAAGTTAATAAATAAATGTTAAGTCAATAAGTCAAAAATAAAAAGTGTAATAAGAAAAACTTGAGTTCTGAGATTAGAAAGTCACAATGTCAAGAAAGAGATCTTTAATCGGGGCTGGTGAACTTCTTGCTTAAAAGCACTCCCAGCCCAGTCCTTGCTGTGAGTGGAAAACGTAACCTCACAGCAGTTTTAACAACTGAAAAAATGTAATTAGCAGATGCCTTAAAAAAGCACTCAGAATCATCGCCTCGCTCTGAATGCAGCCAAATGTATGTATCCTATCGTCAATGGGGCATGCAAATACTTGTAAAACTGACAACTGGATTCTTGGCAGCACCATCGGGTTTATGGACAGCCCGCTCTTTATTGCTGTCAAATAGGTGTAATATTTACTTTATATTGCAATTATTATTTCAAAAATTAAATATAATGAAGAAAATATGGAGTAACTTAAAGAAAAGCTCCGTTTCCATGATGTAAAAACCGCTGGTAACAAACAGAAATTGACGAAAAGGTATATACATACATAAATAACATCAAAATATAAATTTGTAGATAATGTTGGGAAAAACGTAAATTGTCTCGGAAGTCATGTTATTATACCTGCTCCTAGGTGCAAGCAATTCCTAGATGTAATACAGGCCCATTATATGTATATTTGAATAAGAGCTAAATCAGCTATTTTAATTATTATTATTATGTAAATCAATTTTATTTGAACTGGAACATTCACCATTATGGGTATTGTTTGCTCTTTAAGGAAAATGAGTATTAAATATAAATTGTACAAACAATTTAGGAATTTGTCAACTTACCTTGCTTCGTAGTTTTAAAACTGTTTTCTGTTTAAGTCGTCTAGACAGCTCTTCTTTTGCTGCTTTACTAATATTCTTGTTGCAAAGAAATTGTAGCTTTGTTAATAGCAAGTTTTTCGAAGGTACAACTGACTTCGATAAAATGTTTGCTTTCATGTAATGAAAATTACCTTTGATTACTTTAACCACGTTATATTATATTCACTCTTTGTAAAGTGCTCCCAGTGCTGCTAACGCGACATAACTTACCAACTTGCAAATCCATTCAGATTTAAGTTTTTCGTCCTTAGGAAACTGATGAAATCTGTTTGAAATTTTGTTTTTATTGAATTTGTTAGAGCACTGGGTACACAACAATTCATGACCATATTTAAATTTTGATTTAACTAATTAAATTGGGATCACAAGCAAATAAATCCCGTTCAAGCCAAGCAGGTATCAGATATCATCCATAAACGCAGTGGTCACGCCGCCTAGTTTTCAATATTGGAAAGTAGTGCTCCGCACGCCCTATCTCTTACATTTGGAGATATTTATTAACAACTTACGAAACAGCAAGAGGAAGAAATTGCTTAAAACATAGAATACTTGGCAAAACTTATTGATATAATAATGACACTTGTTCGCCAGGTCTTGCCGTTGAGAAGGCTACGGGAGGATTCATCTTCTACAAATAGAGGCAATTTCTTGAAAATTCCTCAATTTTCTTGTAAATATGATGACAAATTTCTTAAATTCATCAGAAATTATAAAAATAATCTTAAAAATTGATACTTCACTCTTGGAAGCTGAAGCGATGGTCATGAAGACATGCTTAAATTAAAAAATTACGAGATGAATGCTGAAAATTTGAGAAAAAATATTGATGAAGAATATAAACTTTTTAAAGCGGCAATATTAATCCCAAGTGAGATCCGCCGACTGTGAGAGAAGCTTTTCTGCTATAAGTCGGATAAAACCGTGGAACCGTTTGTAAAGCTGTCAAGTGTTAAGTGTGGTGTGCAGTTGTGTTTTAGCAAATGTTATGTTTTCAAGTGTTTTTAATTATTTTTTAGTTCTTTGTTAATCGCTTTAGCTTGTCTAGTTTGATTATTGTGTATTTTTCTGGGTGGAATTTAATCTAAACTTTTGTAATTGTATATTTTCAGTGCTAATGTGATTCTAACCCTACGTTTCTGTGTACAACGTGCTTCTGTTGCATCACCTTACTAAATTAATTTTTCCGTGTCGGTATTTAACTCTTAACTCTCCTTAATTATGGACTGCTGTGGTTTTTGTCGCGCCGAATTCGATGGGTCTTCTGAGTTTATAGCTTGCGATGGTGTCTGTGATAAATCGTTCCACACCTCCTGCGTTAAGCTCGAGAAGGCTGCCGTTAAATCTTTTAAAAAAGTCGCGTAATTTACTGTGGGTCTGCGATTCATGTGGCAAACCTCAGCTCATCCCAATCAGAAAATTACAATCCAAAATTATTAAATTCCAATTAATCTAATCGATCAATTATATTTAAGTTTCAACCAAGCAAGCATGAGGACATAACATTGAAAGCATACGAAATTATATAAAAGTGAGCTGTGCCTACATCTGGAGTTGGTTCCAATTTTGTGAAAAGTGATTTTGTAATGAAGCGTCACTCAATAAACGGCATTCATTACTCATAATAAACAGCAAACATACATCGATTAAAGCGCCATCAAATTAATAAAATGCACCTAAGCTGTAGGTACAGATATGCCTATTCTTTTCAAGACAAATTCCCAATATATATCTAATGCTTAGTTTACACTAAGTCACTTGTATCGGGATTTTGATGAGGAAAGTATATTCGACAAATCGCGATACAACTTCGCATACAAATGCTCATTCATTTGGTTGTGCCTGATATAATTGCTCATACATTTTGTATATGTTAATTTTGTATGTGGTTTGATTTTTCGCTAAACTTTTGCGTTTAGTTTTGAAGTGTAGTTTACCGTGTGCTTAGTTCTGTAGTGCGGACGGTTGAATTAAATTAAAAATCATGTCATCGTGGTGAAAAGAAAACACCTTATTTCTAATTGAACAATAAGACAATGTAATATTTGGGATGTCAGCTCAAAAGGATATAAAGACTTAAATGAAAAAAATGATACGTTGGAAAAAATCGCTCAGGAGTTAAAGTGTACGAAAAATGAAATTGATGATAAGTGGTATAATATAAAAACTCAATTTAACAGAGAACTCGGAAAAATTAATGTTTGCAAAAAATCCGACTGCGGAACTGATGAAGTATATACCTCATCATACAAACATTTGCAACTCTTGCGGACCAGTAATTAAAGTATATCTGCAAGTGCTCGTCTAATGTAAACGGAAGTCAAAAAAGTTCTCAATATATACAAGTCGAAAACTTGGCGATACAAGTGCCGATAAAAGTGCGATAACAACTGCCGATACAAATCCAGATACCTGTATCTAAGTGTAAACGTACCTTAAAAATAACTTTACTTTCGCCATTTCGACCGACTGGTAATAAATCCATCAGAATTATTGCCAACATAACATTTTTCCATTCTTAGCATAATGCGACTATGCACTACACTTTTTACGTATAAGAAAATGTTCAATTTCATTTGTATAAGCGAAATAGACTATTTCCAATTGTTGCAGATTGTTATAACAGCAGTAGGCCACGAAAAATAAAATAAAATATTTTTGACCTTTTCAAAAGGCACAGGCAGTAGCTGACAGTTTCAGCGAGAAAGAAAAGAAAATCTATTTTAAAGAAAATAAAATAAAAAATAAATTAAAAGGTCTTTTGAATTACATACTAATTGCAAGATTCCCACAACAAAAATTGGTGCCGAAACCCGGGAATTAAGTTCAAGTTCAAAAGACAGTGAACTGAGAAATTTGCATTTCTTTTAATCAATTTCAATTGAAGTGAAAGAATGGCAGACATAAAGGCTTTAAAAGCACAAAGAGGACACGTGAAGGCTTCAAGATTAAAAACGTTTGACACTACGCTTTCAACAGAACAGAGATCGACAGAAGAAATTGAAACGCGTTTGGAATCTCTTGAAAGATATTTCATCGAGTTTACTGCGTTAGAGGATCAACTAGTTGCGTTAGACGTTCCCTCTGACTTCGAAGAATATAAAGACCTGTACATGTCGACCAAACCCGTGCTAATGGTAGATCTAAAATCCTTGAAAGTTGCTGCAGAAGAACAAGACCCTGTCACAACGAAGGAATTAAATTCAACAATGTCAAAATTTGTTGAGCAGCAGCGCAACATCTTTGACTCCTGTGCATCACAAAATGTTCATCGCAGCAACAATTCATTGGAAGTTAGGCTACCAAAAGTACAAATCGAGGCATTCAGCGGTGATTACAAGGATTGGCCATCCTTTAAGGATTTACTCGTTACTTCAGTGGATAAAAGGGATGGACTTTCTGACGTACACAAGCTACAGTACCGCAAAGGACTTCTAAAAGGAGAAGCAGCAGCATTAATCAAGCATATAACTGCGACTGAACACAATTATCAAGAAGCTTGGTCCAAACTAGCTGCACGGTATGACAAAAAGAAGCATATTCTCACATCATACATTAAATCTTTCCTCAATCAACCCAGTTTTAACCAGTCATCAAGTATGCAGTTACGACAACTCACAGGTTCTTCGGACGAGCTAATCCGCGGTATAAAGGCCTTAGGTGAAGAGGCTACCAGTCGTGACCCATGGCTGATTCATTTAGTTTTAAACAAAATGGACCCCGATACACGTCAAGCTTGGGCAGAGGAAATGGCAGATAAAGAATTTCCATCATACCAAGAACTTCTTAACTTCTTATGTAGAAGATGTGACGCTCTTGTAGCTTATGAGCCTTCATTTAAAAAACCGCAAGTGAGCAGAAATAACATACGAACACTACACTCAGATTTTAATCAAAAATGTCCAAAGTGCTCACAAAACCACCAACTGTTTTTCTGTCCTGAATATAAGGCGTTGAACAACACGGAGAGACGCAATTTCGTCACACAAAAGTCATTGTGCTTTAATTGCCTCAAATCAGGTCATTTGGCACAAAAGTGTAGCTCAAAGTACTTTTGTCATCTTTGCAAACGAGCTCATCATTCAGCACTTCACACAAGGGAAACGAGCCCTCGCAAACAAGTAACTTCACATCACATCACGCGTGGCAATCAGGAGACAACACCATCTTCAACAAGTTTTAATCTACATTCACCGCAGTTTGTACGAGCTCAGTCGTCAGGTCTACAAGAAGATTCATCACAGAGCATCAATTCATTTACGGCAATTAAAGGAAAGGGAATAAAATTAGCAATTCTTCCGACGGCATTGGTAAACATTAGGGATGTTAACGGCAATTCAACCATGCCGTGTCCTAATAGATTCTGGTTCCCAGGGAACATTCATTATAGAAGATTGCGCACAAAGGCTAGGATTCAAACGAAACAGGGCAAAAGTAGCAGTATTCGGTTTGGGATCATCAAAAGTTAGTTCAACCAAGGGAACAGTGATGCTCACATTAACATCTCGCTTCGACGACTTACAAAAGTTAGTTGTACAGGCGTATATTTTAGACAAGCTCACTTCATCGCAACCTACTGCTGACTTTAATATAAACGACTGGAACTTTCTCAACGACTATCAATTGGCTGATCCATATTTCAATCAGAGGCAAAAGGTTGATATTCTCCTGGAAGTAGATCATTTCATTCGCATTCTCCTGCCTGGCCAACACATCATCTCACCAGAGCTACCCGCATTGCAAAATACTGCATTTGGGTACATAGTAGCTGGTTCACTCTACAACATAGACACGACGAAGTTACCGAACATCACCACACTACAAGTAGATATCATCGACATTGATAACACGTTGAAAAGATTTTGGGAAACAGAAGAGCTTCCTCCTGAAAGATCTACCTTGACGGTAGAGGAATAAAGTTGCGAAGACCATTTCCAGGCAACACATTATGTAGACAAGACAACTGGTAAATACACAGTTATTCTTCCATTTAAGGAAGATGCGTCTATGTACATTGGGGAAGTCACGGAACATTGCCTTGAAAAAACTACTATCTTCAGAAAGACGATTTCTACACAATCCGCAGCTCAAAAAGGAATATTGTGAATTCATCGAAGAATACCAGAAGCTAGGACATTTGGAACCAACAATAGAGGTGGATGATAACATGGAACACGCATATCTGCCACACCATGCAGTGCTACGACCGTACCGTGCAGTACCACAACTAAATTACGCGTTGTTTTCGATGGTTCGGTAGCTACATCCACAGGAATCTATCTTAATCAGAAGCTACAAGTTGGACCTAAGATTCAGAGGGATCTATTTCAAATTCTGCTTTCTTTTAGAACTTACCGGATAGCCATAACTGCAGACATAGAAAAAATGTTTAGGATGATACTAGTGAATTCCCGTGATAGAACATTCCAACATATTGTATGGAGAAAAAATCCTAATCAACCTGCTCAAAATTATTGGCTTAATACTGTCACGTACGGAACTGCGGCACCACCTTTTCTTGCAACAAGATCGTTACATCAGCTAACCATCGAATTCCAAGGACAGTTTCCATTAGCGGAAAAGGCTATCACTAATAATTTCTACGTGGATGATCTCTTGGCGGGTGCTCACGATATTAAATCTGCGATTCAACTTCAGGAAGAATTGAATTCTCTATTACAACTAAGAGGGTTCTCACTAAGAAAATGGGCATCAAATTCAGAAGAATTCCTCAATTCCCTGCCATCTGAGAAATGTGGCATAACTTCACTACGGATTAATGAGAATCCAAATTCAATTAAGGTGCTTGGGTTAAATTGGATCCCGTTTCAAGATTACTTTACATTTGAGGTTCAACCTGCAGAGTCAAGACCACCAACTAAAAGAATAATTCTCTCAGAGTCAAGTCGGATATTCGATCCTCTTGGTCTACTTGCGCCAATCATAGTTTTGTTCAAAATTATACTGCAACGGATCTGGATCCAAAAGCTTCACTGGGATGAGGTCATAACTGGAATTATAGAGGAAAAATGGAACCGTATTCGAAGCAATCTTCACCATATACAGCATTTACAAATTCCACGTTGGCTGGGAACTGCGGAAAGCATTATCGAAATACACGGGTTCTCTGACGCATCGGAGTGTGCCTATGCAGCAGCGGTTTATTGTCGAAGTAAATCACCAAATTGTACCGTAGAGGTAACACTCATCGCTGCAAAGACAAGGGTGTGTCCCATCCAACAAACATCCATTCCCCGTCTCGAATTATGTGGAGCGCTACTCCTTGTAAGACTGATGTCATCAGGAATACAAAAGCTTCACTTGGACAGATTCAAAGGTAGTTTTATCTTTATCGCATCCTAGAAAGTGGAAATGCTACGTAGGAAATAGAACTTCAGAGATACTAAAGGTAATGCTTAGAAAAGATTGGATCTACATACCATCCAAAGAGAATCCCGCAGACCTAGCATCGAGGGGGATGACACCGAAAGATTTAAAGGAATCCCAATTATGGTGGCATGGTCCGCCGTGGTTGAAGAACGATTGGAACAAATATGTCCATAATCAAATAAGCCTCACTACCACTACTGAAGTTGACAAGGAAATGAGACCAAGGTTCGTTGACATCTACCTTATCAATTTTCAAAATGACACAATTTCTGAGATATTTGAAAAGATATCATCGTTTCATTCAATATTACGCATAATCGCTTTCTGCCTACGATTCATCCGGAGTTGTAAAAAGAGCTTCAACAGAACCACTACAGCCTGGCTTGCTGTGCATGAACTGCATGAATCACGTAATCATTGTATAATAGGGGCTCAATCACACGCGTTTTCCGATGAAATAATGACTCTACAGCGTAATGGTTCAATATCGAAGTCTAGCAAATTGTTGTGCCTCTCGCCATTTCTGGATAAAGACAACATCCTACAAGTCGGCGGACGAATCGAAAGAGCCACCTGTTCTTATGATACTAAACACCCGGTAATACTCCCAAAGGAGCACATTATGGTCAAGAAGCTAATCGCATACGTCCACGAGCAACATTATCATGTTGGAACGTCTCTGTTAATCAGTATTTTAAGACCAAGCTACTGGATTTTGTCAGGCAGACTTATGGTCAAAGGTCACATTAGCAAATGCATAACCTGTGTACGTCAAAGAGCTGCAACTTCGCAGTAACTGATGGCCAATCTTCCTTACCATCGAGTCTCATTTAAAAGATGTTTTGAGAATGTAGGTGTAGATTATGCTGGGCCTATACTAGGAGGACGTGGCGCCAGAGGCACTAAGGGTTATATTTCATTATATGTATGCCTCAATACCAAAGCCTTACACTTAGAGGTAGTCAGCGATTTATCAGCTGATGCATTTATAGCCTGCTTGAAACGATTTATAGCACGAAGAGGTATGCCTAGTAGTATCTGTAGTGATAATGGAACCAACTTTGTCGGAGCAAAAAGACAACTAGACGAAGTTTACAAATTAGTAGAATCAACTCAATACAATGAGCAAACAGCCAACTTTCTGTCAACCAATAATATTGAATGACGCTTCAACCCTCCTTCGGCCCCTCATTTTGGAGGTATTTGGGAAGCCGCAGTAAGATCCGTAAAGCTGTTGCTAAGAGGAACCATTGGGGAGACTCGCCTCACCTACGAAGAGTTGTCGACACTGGTTACTCAAATCGAAGGAGTATTAAACTCCAGACCTCTAACACCAGCCACAGACGATATCACCAGTTTAGATGTAATCACACCGGGACACTTCTTGATTGGTCAACCTATCACTAGTCTACAAGAAAAATCCACCGACAGTTTAAAAGCGTCCACACATAATAAATGGCGATTAATTCAAAAACTACGTAATGATTTTTGGAAACGGTGGCACAAGGATTATCTCACCAGCCTGCAAAATCGACCTAAATGGACGAAGACTAAGCAGAACTTGACAGTGGGCGACATGGTAGTGATCAAAGACGAGAACCGGCCTCCAGCCATATGGTCATTAGGTCGTGTCGTAGAGACACATCCTGATCAGACCACCTTGTAAGAGTAGTAACAGTAAGAGCACAAAAGGGAACCCTGAAAAGAACAATAGCTAAATTAGTTAGATTACCAGTTAGTTAAGAAATGTTTCTTAACGGAGGGAGAATGTTGCAGATTGTTATAAAGCAGTAGGCCACGAAAAATAAAATAAAATATTTTTGACCTTTTCAAAAGGCACAGGCAGTAGCTGACAGTCTCAGCGAGAAAGAAAAGAAAATCTATTTTAAAGAAAATTAAATAAAAAATAAATTAAAATTAAAAGGTCTTTTGAATTACATACTAATTGCAAATTTCCCACAACACCAATATTCAGTCAATATATAAATTGGAAGGCGTACCCAAAATTATACACTTTCGTTAGTTTACAGATTTTCGCCCCTTTACTAAATCTTGCTGGATCACTAATTATCGAAGAAAATCGATGGATGTTCCTAAGCAAAAAGCCGGTGCGTCGCTGTAACTTAAGCAGGATTTTTTAAAACTAATTCAAAAACGAGCCAAGAGACCCCCGATCCACGGTAAGGTCTCTTATTCCCCTAATAAATAACAAAAAGGAAAATTTAGAAGTTAATAAATAAATGTTAAGTCAATAAGTCAAAAATAAAAAGTGTAATAAGAAAAACTTGAGTTCTGAGATTAGAAAGTCACAATGTCAAGAAAGAGATCTTTAATCGGGGCTGGTGAACTTCTTGCTTAAAAGCACTCCCAGCCCAGTCCTTGCTGTGAGTGGAAAACGTAACCTCACAGCAGTTTTAACAACTGAAAAAATGTAATTAGCAGATGCCTTAAAAAAGCACTCAGAATCATCGCCTCGCTCTGAATGCAGCCAAATGTATGTATCCTATCGTCAATGGGGCATGCAAATACTTGTAAAACTGACAACTGGATTCTTGGCAGCACCATCGGGTTTATGGACAGCCCGCTCTTTATTGCTGTCAAATAGGTGTAATATTTACTTTATATTGCAATTATTATTTCAAAAATTAAATATAATGAAGAAAATATGGAGTAACTTAAAGAAAAGCTCCGTTTCCATGATGTAAAAACCGCTGGTAACAAACAGAAATTGACGAAAAGGTATATACATACATAAATAACATCAAAATATAAATTTGTAGATAATGTTGGGAAAAACGTAAATTGTCTCGGAAGTCATGTTATTATACCTGCTCCTAGGTGCAAGCAATTCCTAGATGTAATACAGGCCCATTATATGTATATTTGAATAAGAGCTAAATCAGCTATTTTAATTATTATTATTATGTAAATCAATTTTATTTGAACTGGAACATTCACCATTATGGGTATTGTTTGCTCTTTAAGGAAAATGAGTATTAAATATAAATTGTACAAACAATTTAGGAATTTGTCAACTTACCTTGCTTCGTAGTTTTAAAACTGTTTTCTGTTTAAGTCGTCTAGACAGCTCTTCTTTTGCTGCTTTACTAATATTCTTGTTGCAAAGAAATTGTAGCTTTGTTAATAGCAAGTTTTTCGAAGGTACAACTGACTTCGATAAAATGTTTGCTTTCATGTAATGAAAATTACCTTTGATTACTTTAACCACGTTATATTATATTCACTCTTTGTAAAGTGCTCCCAGTGCTGCTAACGCGACATAACTTACCAACTTGCAAATCCATTCAGATTTAAGTTTTTCGTCCTTAGGAAACTGATGAAATCTGTTTGAAATTTTGTTTTTATTGAATTTGTTAGAGCACTGGGTACACAACAATTCATGACCATATTTAAATTTTGATTTAACTAATTAAATTGGGATCACAAGCAAATAAATCCCGTTCAAGCCAAGCAGGTATCAGATATCATCCATAAACGCAGTGGTCACGCCGCCTAGTTTTCAATATTGGAAAGTAGTGCTCCGCACGCCCTATCTCTTACATTTGGAGATATTTATTAACAACTTACGAAACAGCAAGAGGAAGAAATTGCTTAAAACATAGAATACTTGGCAAAACTTATTGATATAATAATGACACTTGTTCGCCAGGTCTTGCCGTTGAGAAGGCTACGGGAGGATTCATCTTCTACAAATAGAGGCAATTTCTTGAAAATTCCTCAATTTTCTTGTAAATATGATGACAAATTTCTTAAATTCATCAGAAATTATAAAAATAATCTTAAAAATTGATACTTCACTCTTGGAAGCTGAAGCGATGGTCATGAAGACATGCTTAAATTAAAAAATTACGAGATGAATGCTGAAAATTTGAGAAAAAATATTGATGAAGAATATAAACTTTTTAAAGCGGCAATATTAATCCCAAGTGAGATCCGCCGACTGTGAGAGAAGCTTTTCTGCTATAAGTCGGATAAAACCGTGGAACCGTTTGTAAAGCTGTCAAGTGTTAAGTGTGGTGTGCAGTTGTGTTTTAGCAAATGTTATGTTTTCAAGTGTTTTTAATTATTTTTTAGTTCTTTGTTAATCGCTTTAGCTTGTCTAGTTTGATTATTGTGTATTTTTCTGGGTGGAATTTAATCTAAACTTTTGTAATTGTATATTTTCAGTGCTAATGTGATTCTAACCCTACGTTTCTGTGTACAACGTGCTTCTGTTGCATCACCTTACTAAATTAATTTTTCCGTGTCGGTATTTAAATCTTAACTCTCCTTAATTATGGACTGCTGTGGTTTTTGTCGCGCCGAATTCGATTGGTCTTCTGAGTTTATAGCTTGCGATGGTGTCTGTGATAAATCGTTCCACACCTCCTGCGTTAAGCTCGAGAAGGCTGCCGTTAAATCTTTTAAAAAAGTCGCGTAATTTACTGTGGGTCTGCGATTCATGTGGCAAACCTCAGCTCACATTTTTTTTGACACGCTCGCGTTGTACCGGGGGGACCTGGACAACCTTAAGAGCATGGTAGTTGGCCTATCGGACAAGGTTAACCTTAATGCCCAGTCAATTGAGCAAAAAAGGGTTGGCTGCTCAATTTCAACTGTCGTTGACTGCCCTCAACAACCTAATGCTATTTCAAAAAAAAATAAAAAATAAAAAATCTAAAACACAGGCGATTTTGTCGAGTGATAGATTCAGCCCGCAAAATACGTCAATCCCTGTTAGTCAGGCTCCTTCTTCGGCAGGTGTGGCCGTATCTAGCGCAGGGAGTCAATGCGCAAATATTACCACTCTAGCTCTTGTTTCGGAATCCGCAGTACCGAATAATAATATTATTACTTCCGTGTCCAAATTAGGGAATGGCAATGGCACCTCCTTGAGGACAGTACCAAAACCTTCGAGTGTTTTCGTTACTCGGTTCTCTCCTGAAACGTTGTGTGATGACATATTGACGTATCTTAAATCCAAAAACATTGCAACAGAGAGTATTTCTTGTCGTAAAATTAGTAAATCCTCGAAACCGGTTGCATCTTTTGTCTTAACTGTTTCAGCAGATATGCAGGAAAAGTTATTAGATCCCTTATTCGGGCCCTCCGGCGGTTTCACTAAATTATTTGTACCTTCCGTGCGTCAACCTAGAAGTTCAGTTAATATAAGCAACGTTATTCCAAAAAAACTGAAGTCGCTTTCCCTTTACTATCAAAATGTAAGGGGGATTCGGACAAAAACTGCACATATCTTCAAATCCTCTGTTGCAACTTGTTTTGATATCGTTGCTTTCACTGAAACTTGGATGCATCACGGCTTTCGTGATGCCGAAATTTTGGACAATTCTTACCAGATTTTTAGGAAAGATAGACATACGGATTCGTGGCGGTGGCGTACTCCTCGCATGCAAAAACACTTTTAACTGCAGCCAAATTGAGGCTCCAAGTTTTTCCAACACTCTTGACACTGAACTTATAGTTCTTAAGCTATCTCTTTTAAAACACGACTTATACATTCTATGTTGCTATATGCCTCCAGACTCCATAAACATTGTTGATGACAAAGGTCAGAATATTTACGACCTACTCACTTCAACATCTAATTTTATTCACGGCAAGAAAGATGCAACCTCTTGACGAACTACTACTTATTGGTGATTTCAACTTACCTAATATACAATGGGTACTAAATGTAGATGACGATGACTATCTTCCTCTTAATAACTTGTCAACAAAGGAATCACTATTCCTGGATGACATAGTCATCTCTTGGTCTCAGCCAAATCAGTAATGTAAAGAATGACATGGGGAGGCAGTTGGACCTGGTTTTCTCTACTGATGCGGGTAACATATTAGTTGAATCTAGCCCCGTTATAATGTCTACTCTTGACAAATATCACCCCCCTCTACTAATTTCATATAGCTTTGAAACCGAAAGCATTACTAATTGTGATGAAACACAAATACTTTTTCAATTTTAGAAAGTCTAACTTTTCGGAACTTTCCTCTATTGATTTCAACACATTACTGTCAAGCAATAGTGTTGACGAAGACGTCTCTAAATTTTACATAATTCTTTTCGATTTATTTTCCTCTCACGTTCCCCGCGAGCGACAGCGGTCCTCTAAAACATCTCCGCCATGGTTCAATAAAGAGCTAAAACATCTTAAAAATAAAAAGAATAAATTGTGGAAAAGTTATATGGTGACAAAGGAATTATAAGTCACAATAATTTCCTCACATCCTATAATAAGTTCAAAGAACTTTCCTCTACACTTTATGATGAATATATACAAAGCATGTGTGCGAAATAATTTCGTGACCCAAAGCTTCTGCTAGTGATGATTCATCCGAAATTTGCAATATGTTTGCTTCATATTTTCACAATGCATTTTCTTCGTCCAATTTCCTTCCTCGAAATGACAACTTCAGTCATATGAACGATTCTCATAACGTTTCATTCACTATCCCTACAATTGCGAGAGAGGATATACTCGATCATATTAATGGGCTTCCAAATGATTTCACGACGGGTCCTGATGGGATCCCTCCAGCTTTCTTTAAGTCATGCTGCCATGCCCTTGCATCTCCGCTGAGAATTATTTTCCAAAAATCGCTCAATAGCGTTTTTTCCCACAGATATGGAAAAATTCTTTTATCATACCTATCCACAAAAAAGGTAGTAAGAGTGAAATTTCTAACTATAGACCTATTGCAAAATTATCTTGTATGCCTAAATTATTCGAATCTATCATTTTCTCTCAGTTATCAATTTCCTGCAAGAATTTGCTTTCTTCAAACCAGCATGGATTTATCTCGGGCAGGTCTACAACCACTAACTTGTTGGAATTTGTCTCGCATACCGTTGGCGCGTTTGCAAAAGGCTATCAGACAGATTGTATTTATACTGACTTCAGTAAAACGTTCGACAAGTTATCTCACTCCGTGATACTCTTTAAAATGGAAAAGTATGGGTTTCACCCAACATTTATAAAATGGACGGAGTCTTATTTAGATAACAGAACATATCAAATACTATTCCATCATTCCATCTCCAGAGTCCTGAAAGCTTCGTCCGGCGTACCTCAAGGGAGTCACTTGGGCCCGTTGTTTTTCATTCTATCTATTGAGGACATTCTCTCTGTTGTGAGGCACTGCAAAGTATTGATTTATGCTGACGATATTAAACTTTTCGCTCAGATTAAATCTGTTAACGATTGTGAACTGGTACAAGGTGATCTTCACAAATTTTACGTTTGGTGGAAAAACAATAATTTGGCCCTCAATATCGACAAATGTGAGGTTATGACTTTCCACAGGAATCAGAAACCAATCACTTATGATTATGTGTTCTCGGATTCCACGATTCTCCGTCGCGAGGGTGCTGTTTGTGATTTGGGTGTTAAATGTGACCATAGATTGAATTTTATATCCCACAATAACTATATGGTATCTACGAGTAGTTCTATGCTGAGCTTTATTAAACGTTGGTCTCGAGAGTTCTCGAATCCCACCATAACACTGCGTTTGTACACTTGCTTTGTGAGACCTCTCCTTGAATACGCTAGCCAGGTCTGGTCTTCATTTTACGGTACACAATCGAACGCATCGAGTCTGTTCAGCGGAACTTCCTGCGCTTCGCTCTCAGGCACCTACCCTGGAACAATTCATTGATTCTTCCACCTTATGAGGATCGCTTGAAGATTTTGAATATGCACTCCTTCGAAAAACGTCGCATGGTCGCTGATATAACTTTTGTGCATCAACTCTTAAACGCGAATATTGATTCTCCCCTTCTACTTAGCAAAATCTCTTTCCGTGACAGTGCGCACAATTTGAGAAGGTTGTAACCGGCTAGCCAGTCAGGTTCTCCTTTGAGCGTGGCCGCTTCCCGACCTTCGAACTCAGCGAGACAGATGCCTTGCTATGGCTAGTTTTTGCCCCTTGGTTGGTATTTAGGGACAATGGGAGTTGACCTTTAGATGAGCAGGTACAGATTTTTGCCGGCTCAAGCCCAGGGCTTGGGTAGGTTCTTTGCTCTCCGATCAACTACCTATTGCTGTACCCTTGGAAGATAGAAAGAGGTGGACACAAATAAAAAACACAAAAAATAAAAAAAAATAAAGGCTTAAGATAGGAAAGGGAACACCACCCAGAATGGTGGGACACCCTGGCTACCTGCATCACCCGCCACTGCCCTCTTCACACTCCTAGGTGAGCCTGCCAGTTACTTTATCCCCCCGGCATCTCGAGCCTCCCCAAAACCCTAACCAAACCCGACACCAAACGAAAACATGAAACTTAGCACATGGCCATTATTATTTATTTATTTCCCCGAACACGCACAAAAGTATAAATGGTCACACATTTAGTCAAACATGTAATATATGGGTATTTGTAAATCAATTCATGAACCATAAGCGGGTATATAGGTATAGATATATTAAGAAAAAAAAACATTAAGTTACTGCACTAGCCTATATATTATCAATCATGACGCGTAATAAAACTACGTCACTATACTAGCGTATATATTAATATTCAAGCTAATACGTGAGTATGTATATATGTATAAGTATATGTCAAAGAAACATTAAAAAAAAGGAAGGAAAAAAAATCGCTATGAAAGAATTCGCTAATCCAAATTAACCCTTACATTAGTGCACTATTCTAGGAATCTAAAATAAAGAAAAAACAAAAAAATAAAGATCGCTAAGTGGAAGTATGATGGTAGCTTACATGTATACAAATATATATATATGTAAGTACTAACTATCCCGAAATACTTCGCAAAACAAAAAAACTACTTCATTATAATATAATATTCCGCAAAACAAAAAAAACTACGTCAATTTAGATTTCTATGGGGAAAAGAAAAAAAAAAGAGAACGCCAAATTCCGAATTCATTGCTAATATATATATATATATATATATATATAAAAGTTGAAATAAACGAACAGAGGAAGAAATATAGAATTAGCCTATAACCCCGAGAAGACAAGGAGAAGAAAAAAAACAAAACAATCTACTCACATTACAATTAATTTGTCGTAAATTTACTTACTTGTCAATCTCCCGGCGATGAAGCGCTTCAGCGGCCTGGTGATTAACGCTGTGAAAACAAATCAACAACAAAAAATACGGACAAAAAGATAAGAAATTTCTCCTGCTTGCTCTTGGGTTTTTTTTTTCTTTTCTCTCCTATTAGTAGATTTTGCTGGTTTCTCCTCCGTTCCGCTGTCAAGCTCCGACGATGATTTTGGATGATGTTTAACCCCAAGAAAATCTTTGGGCGCTCTAGGAGGCGCCAGGTTGGGCCCTATCGATGCTGCGCAAACTTCACTGGCCGATTTCTGTACTTTTGTTTCTTTGTTACTTTGTCCTTTCCCTCCGGCACTGATCCACTGATATCTGTACTCAAAGCCAACAGAAAGAAGAAACCTCACTAAATAAATTTTTCCCGGCAATGAACAAGGAATCACACCTCACCTTAGATTTATCCAAAATTCCCTTCTTTGAGGGCAGAAAAAAGAGCTTATGCCGTCACTCAGTAACTATCGAGTCACATCCACAATCAAATTTAAAGATAAAAAAAAAAATGTAAACTTCTCGTATAAACGTTTCAATATTACCGGCATGCACGCACAATTGCTCGATGCCCAGTCTTTATTTAAGGAAATATTATAGTCACTTCTGATTTGATTTTTTTTTTCAAATTCTGTAAGGACGCACAAGACTCGAAAAACAAAACACAAAACTGGACGAGCTCCCGCGGAAGATCTTTCTTCCATCGAATTGCTTTACAAAGTGGGGTTTCGATCGCCACATACCGAAAAAACGATATGAGGGAAAATTACCCAAGTGCATTGTACCTTATCGGTCAGCACCTTTATTGGGGTGATCGGAAATGCTCGAATTACATTTCTAGTTTTTTGTTTAAAAAAAACGTTAAGCGTGCGGTTTATTTTATTGAGTGTCTCGAACTTAATTTCCGCTTGGACTCAATTTATTGCCTTTTCCTTGCGAAGAAGAAATAAAATTTCTCTTTCCCATATGCATCTGCAGCAAAAAGAAGAAATTTATTGGACGTTTAACCAGTCTGGATTTTAAAAAAAAATGAGCTGCCCAATGCTGAGAGAATAAGCCCTCGTACCCCAAGAAGAGAATTAGATATTCTTTACTTGCAACAAGAAAAATTATAGCCGTTACAGGTCAGGTTCGGAAGTTCCCATTCCAAAAAGGAATTCTCCGAGGCTGAGAGAAGACTACGGCTGTGGTCCAATCGCATAAATAAGGCCCAAAGCGGGGACGCCCCACACCCTGAGATCAAAGAGTCTTATGCTCTACCGACTGAGCTAGCCGGGCATAAGTCTTACGAAAGATGATATTGATACCCTGTAAGATATAAGAAGATAGATTTTTGCTAGAAAATCTTAGTAAGCTATTCCATACACACTTAATTATAACCCAAAATTGGAAATATCTTATGAAAATTTATAATTCTTACAAAAACAAAAGGCTTTTTCTAGATATTAATTTATGTTGAACGTCTGGTAGTTTCTGAACTATCCAGCATTTTTGAACGCCACAGTGTTGAACAAATTACTATTTTAACTGATTTTAACGAGGACATTCGCTTTAGTGCCCCAAGAGAGTCCATAAGGTGCAACTTATTTCGCTTGGGGCTTCAAAGTATACTTCATGAGCAAACTACTACCACTACTGGCCATACTCAAATTGATTGGGCGTTTTCAAGCCTGGACGCAAACACAGTCAGTACTATAACGTATGAGACGACGTACAGTTACCACGACTGTATTTGCGTAAGACTTGAAAGAAACCTTTTCAATTAGTAGAGAAAGAAATAATATTTTATTTACGCTACTAAATTTCTTTGTAGTCACTTCTTCGGTTGCCTTATTATACCCTAGATGAAATCGCTGCTCTTTGTTTTTTTTTATATGTAATTTTGTTATTTTATTTTTTTATTAATCTATTATTTATTTATTCTATATTTGTTGTTTGTTTTTGTTTTGTTTGTATTTGTAGTTTTTTTTTCAAATTTTTCCCTTGGCCATAATGTTAGCTATAGGGCGCGTGCACAGGTTGCGGATAGTGGAACGACCTATAAATATATACGGTAATACCCATATATAGGTTAGCTGCGAATATTCAAATAAGCAGCCGCGGACAATACATCTAAAAATATTTAAACAAAATTTAGCTATTATTACACTGAAGATGTCAACGATTTCATCTAGGGTATAATATTATTGGTCTTCGACCAATTATAACTTTTTCTCTTGTTTTTTTACATATTGGCGAATAAAGCTGTAGTAGTTCACTGTTCATTGGCGGATAAGGGTGTATTGAACAGCTGTTCATGAAATCTCTCTTTTAGTATACGCTCGACGGTGAAACACAATTGAAGCTTTTCAGAAAGCTTCAGATTTGTTGGTAATGTATATCAGTGTAGAACAACACAATTAGAGCTTTAGTCGTTTTGTCAGCTTCAAGCTGGCTTAAAATTAGATCAAATTGGAAATCTCAAGCCCGATGGCTGCCAACTGAAAAAAATATTGCCTGAGAAATAATGCCGCAACGCTAAATTAAACGACCGTTCCATTCGGGGTATAAAGTGCAACTGTCTCTTTATTAACTAAGTTGAACGCATAAACAAATACATCTCTCTTTAACGCATACATAAGAATTAAATAATAAATAACTCAAAGAATGTAATCCAAAATACATTTATATACACTAATACGCTAAAGTATCTATTTAATTTTTAACATCCTCCGGCCCCCAAATACAAATTCAAACTTTACTGTAATTTAAATAATTATTTAGTTAATTTCTAACGGACACAAGTTTTGGATGGGTCTTCTCATACGAACTCCATTAGAAGTTCTAATTTCAACTGCGCGAACTCTTCCATCACGTCCCAGGAACACGTTCTCAACAATTGCCAGTTTCCACTGCAGTCGAGGGATACCCCTTTCACCAACGACAACAACTTTACCAATACTCAGATTCGAGCAATCAGTCTTCGGATGCTTGTAGTGAGCTGACCTCAGTTGTTGGATGTATTCAGTTGACCATCTCTTCCAGAAAGAATGTGATATTCGTTGATGCTCAGTCCAAAGTAACGAAATCTCACTCCCCTTGACGACGCTTCCAGATGGCAAACCCTTCAAAGAGCGACCTGTTAAAAAATGAAACGGTGTTAACGGTTACAAGTCTTGTGGATCGTCCGTCATGTATGTCAATGGCCTCGAATTGACCATAGATTCGATTTCGATAACTATGGTTTGAAGATTTTCTAGGTCCAGTCTAGCCTTTCCAATGGCCGCCTTCATGGCGTTTTTAATCGTCCGTATTAAACGCTCCCACCAGCCTCCCCACCATGGGGCCCGTTCAGGGATAAATCGCCACTTAATTTTTTCTTGGCTGGCTTATTCAATCCATTTTGATGGTTTTGATAACTCGAACAACTTATTTAATTCTAACTCAGATCGTTTAAATGTTTTGGCATTATCTGAGCAGATTACGTGAGGCAGTCCTCTTCTGGTAACGAATCTTCGAAATGCTCGCAAAAAGCTCTCGGTTGTCATGTCCAGTACGATTTCGAGGTGCAGCGCCCTTACAGAAGTATACGTAAGAAGGAGTAGGTATACCTTTTTCGACTTTGTTTCATCAGACGGATATTTACATACAGCGGTCCTGCGAAATCTAATCCCGTAACTTCAAATGGCTTAGCCTGTTTAAGGCGATCTTTGGGCAATGGCGCAAAGGGCTGGCTCGCACATTTTTTGTGAAGCCATTTGCAAATTGTGCAAGTTTCCAAAACGGTTTTTATGAATTGCCATCCCTTAATGATCCAGTAACGCTCTCTCAACTTTGCTAGTGTAGCATTCACCCCCGCATGAAACAATCTTTGATGAGTATCTTCGATCACCAGTCGCGTAAGATGACACTTAGGCAAAATAACTGGATAGGCTTCGATGTTATCTGCTTCTCCTAGCCTGCTACCGACTCTGAGAACACCATCAATGTCCAGGAAAGGATTCAGCCTCAATAATTTAGAATTGCTTTCAACAGATACCTTACTTCCTAGGCAACCGACTTCAATCGTATGATGTATTGATTGCGTGGTTTTAATCCAATAATTTTCAGCTCTCTCGATGTCTTCAGCAGTTATGAGTCTGTCAGAATCGGTCAAGAGACAAAGTAAACACAAATGTATCAAAGGTATGGTGAGAATGATTTAGAATATTTGATTATGATTTGGGATGTTACTGTCGAATGTTGCTTGCGAGGTAGACGCCAATAAACTTACCATCCATATTTTCAACTTCATAGTTCACGTTACCATTCTTTTTCCGTATGCGAGCCTTGATGAACTTGTTGGCAAGTTTGGCCGCGAACTTGTCTGCGGCTTTGCTCTGTACGAAATTCCGGACATATACAATTTGTCCTGGTTTGAACGTGATCTGCCGCGCTCGAAGGTTATAGGTGTGAGCGTTTCTCTGGTATGCTTCCTGGAGATGGTCTTTCACTCGCTCGTGTACTAGTGGAAGTCTGTAGTTACTAGGTAATACTTCGAAGTTACCCTCTGCCAAACCATCAATTTGGCGGAGAAGATCGTATGTACCTCCATGTAAGATCATGTGATATCCGTAAAGTAGGAAATAAGGGGAAAATTTGGTTGACTGATGCGTTGCATTACGCAAAGCGCAAGCGACATCACTAAGCTGGGAATCCCAGTTGGTATGTTCCTCTTGCACATACGACCTAATTGCTGCCACGATGGAGCGATTAACTCTCTCTGCAGCATTCGACTGTGGCGAATATCCTGCAGTCTTTGTGTGGCGAATGCCGAAACGTTCTATCATGCGAGCAAAATCTGTTGAGATAAATTGTGGCCCATTATCAGTATGCATAATCTCGGGTACCCCGTAACAGTAAAATATATTTTCCTCCAGATATTCTAAGAGTTGCTTAGTCTTAGCTTGGGGAAAAGCCTTTAGTAGTACAAATTTGGTAAATTGGTCGACAACGACTAGGATGGTGGTATTCCCGCGTTTACTTCTTGGAAGGGGTCCAATATAGTCAATATGCCATCTCTGCCATGGCCTTACTACCTCAATCTGGTTTCCCATTTTGGGCCTTAGCCTGCAATTTGGAGCTTTGGTTTGTTTGCAGACATCGCATTGTAAGATATAGGCGCGGACTTGTTGGCGCATGCCTGGCCAGAAATAATATCTTCGCAGTCTGTCGAGTGTTTTATGGATTCCGCCATGAGCCGCAGTAGAACTCTCGTGTTCCCTACTAATTAAATCTTTGGTCAGCCCTTGAGGAATCCAGAGTTTCCAACTGGGGATATCGGATAGATCGTTATCACCACCGCCTTCAATACGAATGAAAATGTGCAGTTAAGTGACTTGCTAGTTAGGATACTGAGCTGGTGTAGCAGAGATTTTGTCTTTCCAACATACGTAAGCAGAGTCAGAGAAATGTGCTGATTTTAGGTCTACCAGATAATCTAGCTTGCTCAGGTTAGAGATAGTCGCCTCTGCTGAATCAAGATACATTCGAGATAATGCATCCGGCACTACATTTTGACTTCCTTTTACGTGCTCAATCACGCAGTCGAACTGTAGTTTTAAGCTCCATCGTGCAAGTCGCCCCGTAAGTTCTTTTTGAGTCATTAGCCATTTCAAACTCTGGTGGTCGGTGATGATTGTAGAGTGGAAGCCTTCGATGTATGCTCTAAACTTCTTTACGCTCAGTACCGCAGCGAAGCATTCTAGTTCAGTGATACTATAATTTCTCTGGGCTGGATTCAACTTTTGGGACATGAATGCAATTGGCCTTTCGGAATCATCCTCCGACTTTTGAAATAAGACACTGCCAACTCCCATAGTGCTGGCATCACATCTTATATAGATGGGCTTCGTATAATCTGGATTAGCTAGCAGTGGGGCCGAACATAAGTGTTCTCTAATTTGTTTAAAGGCTTCTTGAGCCTCCGGAGTAGTCCACTGAAACTTCGCACCCTTCTTCAGAAGCTCTGTGATCGGAGCAGCGATGCTCGAAAATGTTGGGATAAATCTCCTGTACCATCCAGCCATGCCAAGTAGTCTGCGTGTTTGCCGGACTGTTGATGGGCTAGGAAAATTTACAATCGCAGACACCTTTTCAGGATCTACCCTCAGACCTCCTTCACCTACCACATAGCCAAGGTATTTAATTTCTCGAAGAACGAACTTACTTTTCTCAACGTTTATTGTCAGTCCTGCCTGACGAAGCAGGGAAGCGACTTCCCTCAGTAAGTCCAAATCTTCATCGAACGTAGTGGAAGTAATGAGTAAGTCATCTAAGTAGACGAATACTCCATTGTGGTATTGATGAGGTACTACCCGGTCCATAAGACGACACATAGTTTGTGGGGCATTGCACAGACCAAACCGCATGACTTTAAATTGATATAAAGGCCTTCCAGGAACTGTGAATGCAGTCTTATCACGAGCGGACTCTGCGAGTGGTATCTGCCAGAATGCGTCTTTCAGATCTAAGCTTGAGATATATCTGGTTTCTCGGAGGCGACCTAAGAGTCCATCTATCAGTGGTAGTGGACACGCATCCTTTTTGGTAACAGAATTTATCTTGCGAGAATCTAAACATAGTCGCACCTTCCCATTAGATTTTTTCACGAGAACCACTGGAGAGCTCCAGGAGCTCTGACTCTCTTCGATAACGTCCATCGCTAACATTCGGTCCAGTTCTTCATACATATAACAACTTTTGAACTGCTGGGGATACCGGATAGTGACGTTGCTTTATTGGTGGAGTATCTCCTACGTCGATGCTGTGTTCCAACAGTTTTGTACGGCCGAGGCCATGCTTGGAAAAGGATGGAAATTGATGCTTGAGTTCTTCCAGTTGGGCATTTTGCTCTAGTGTAAGGGTGTGTTGCGGAGGATGGATCTTCGTGGTTTTATCAATATCTAGGTAGTCTATTACAGCAGGGGTAATGCCAAAAGCATCCCAGAAATCAATTCCTAAGTAAAGTTCCTGTTGTAAGCTGGGCACTAAGTGAAAATGCATGGTTTCTGTTTTCTCAGCATAACGGACGGGCAACTTTATATGACCAATGATAGAATTCCGTGAGCCGTGAATGACTCTGGTTGTAACTAAGATTATTCTTACGCAGAAATTCTAGAGAGTGCTTTCCCAATATGCTCACAGAAGCTCCACTGTCGAGCAGGCCAACTATGTTTTCTTCAGCTATTTGTACTGTGACGTATGGGCGATGGTCTTGTCCATCACGCTGAATAGCGGCGGATACTGCTTTACGAAGCAGCTTTTTGGATTTCCAGTACTTCCGAGATCTAAGCTGACGCCGCCGACCTCGACTCGAAGCGATATATCTAGAGCGAGGGAATTCCTCAGGAGTTGTTTGGGTTGATTGGGTTGATGCTAAGTGGAAAAGGGATGAAGTGGGTAGCGATGTCGATAAAGCATGCCCATCCTCTAACGATGAGTTGCAGGCTCGGTATTGCTGGCTACTTCCACTCTCCTGGCACTGGGGTAGCTGTTCGTATGGCCCGAACGCATGGCCCCAGCTCGTTCTGCGTTGTTTACTGCGTCTTGTTTACCGCACGGCCTAAACAGGTCACGCAGTTTGGCTTCAGCACGCCAGGAAGTCCGCAACCGTAACAGAATATCCCAAGATGACCCTTTGAACAGTCTTGATATCTGTGCCTAAGTCTCGGCAGTTCCAACATATATCAAGCGAAGCGCGGTTAGCAGTGTTTCTCCTTAGCACTGGGGTAAGCGCTGCTACTTGTGGGTCTATGTCATTATCAACGTAGTCTGACAAGGGTATTACCTCCTCTAGCTCTTCGATCTGAGCTCTATTTCGGAAAGTGCGAGCCATAGTCAGCTGACGAGGATCGTGTCCAGATCTAGCCCACAATTTTTCTAGCCTCTGGCAGATAATTCTAACCTCTTCCGTTGATCTGAATATTGTCGTGGTAGTGGCACTCTGCAGAGCCGGGTCCCTGTTTTCTCGGACAATTTCGAGTAGCTCTCTGTCAGGAAATGGTCTTCGAAGCCGACCGTTAAGTCGTTCTATGTTCAGCAGGAAATTATTGAACGTTTCTTTCGGGCCTTGTCTTCTTGTTTCGATGGCCCTTCGCGTTTCTCTTTCTGAGACATAGCTCCCGAATCGCTCGAGTAGGGCTGTCTTCATACCCTGCCAACTCGTATCGGGATACTTCCTCTTGTAAACCCAGAACCAGCTTTCAGCCGCTCATGATAGGAAATTAGGCAAAATGCCAATTAAACGATCCAGCGGATATTTATCGTCCTTGGAAAGCATTTCTAGTCGGAAGACAAATTCGGTGACGTCAAGTCCCTCTGGGGACCCGTTAAAAGATATCTTCCATTTTGGTAGTCTTGACTGCCAATGAGGAAGCTTGAAGTTTCTGGGCGGCCACTATACTGAAAATCGGCATTGGGTTGATTCCCGCTAGGGTTGCTTCCGCGATTTTGTTCAGTAGGGAAAGGAGTTGTTGATAAGGGTTCACTCTGATTGCCCATGCGCGGCGTCAGGGTTGTATAACTTAATGGATTCGTGGTTGTGCTAAAAAACTGATTAGGACACCTTCCTAGATCCCCAGCTGTATTCCCGATTATCGACAGAGATGGAAGTGTCAAACTTTTAGGAAACTGAATACGTCGACGTACTGCACCTGTTCCAACATTCGCGGCCTCAGCTCCCTCAACATTTGTCTCAAAACTAGATGGTGCCAGAGTGCTAGTTGCTCCTGCAGGGGCTTGAGGCTGTTGGTTCTCAGAGGCTTCCCTACGAGGAGGAATCTTAATTTTCATGAATTCCTTAATAAGCTCGGATAGAGCCGATACTTGTTCAGTGGCCTCTTGGGAATGATCTGTTGATGAGCTAGCTAAGCGTATAGCACGCCCACTTGGGTGACTCAATCGACATCTCACGCGTTGATAGTCGTCATAAGTTTCGACTTTATTCTCTTTAATTAGCAGAGTTAGCAAGCCGAGCTTTTCTTTACAAATCTCAGGCTCACTTCCCGCCTCGGAAGGATCATGCATAAACGTTGGTGCTCGACCAGGAAACGATGCCTCTAAATCCAATAATTCTCTAAGTTTGGTAGAGGCTTCGGGATCAGTTATATCTAGGCCCCTGACCTTATACTCCACATTGCGTTCGTCTTCTAATAGGAATTTGGGATCCATTATTAGTAAATGCGAAAGAGAAACGAGTTACGGATATAAAGATATATATTACAATATGAGGTGAATATGAGATATTTAGGCTACCAAGGAATGCAGTTGAAGTTAATGGAGAGAGAAAAAAAAAATATATATATATGTGTATACTAAAATAAAACCAGTAGAAGTAAGATAAAATACAATAATGTATTCGTTGTTTTCGACTGTATTAAGATTGTCTAATCTTGTTACCATACAGATACGATGAGACTATAACTATACCGAATAAC
Source organism: Dioctria linearis (assembly GCA_963930735.1). Classification (NCBI taxonomy): domain Eukaryota; kingdom Metazoa; phylum Arthropoda; class Insecta; order Diptera; family Asilidae; genus Dioctria; species Dioctria linearis. Next base: position 68,086,021 of record OZ005743.1, read on the forward strand.
CAATAAAGACTAAAGATATACATATAAAAAAAAACAAAAAATAAGAAGAATATAATGCTTAGAACGCCAGCAGAGTAAGCTTCGGCTTAACTACTGGTAGGAAAAGAGATATATTAGTGCGTTGAACGAAAGGCAAAAGAAAAAAAAACAATCAAATAACTTAGAGGAAAAAAATTAAATTCCAATAAAAATGCGCATATAAGTACAGTTAATTAGAGATAAAAACGTACCAGGATATTGTAAAATAATAAAATTATGACTGCAGATTCTGAGCCAATAAAATAGATGTCCTGGCTCTTCAGCTTCCAACAAATTGTGTACTGGTATATTTATATATACCTATTTATATGTATATATAAGGAAAATTCGATAAACTAAAAAAAAAAAAATTTCTGAACTAAATAGTGGTTAATATTTCTTCGTTTGGTGACCGGCTCATTTAGTTCAGGTTTTAAGGGTTTGATGAGTCAGTGGCGAGTGGTCCAAGGTTTCTCCTATGTAAGAAAAAAGATTCTATAATCGCTATCATCTGCACCAGCGGGGCTAATAGAGAATACTAATCTGATCATTCTAATAGCCCGCCATGCGGAATATGCGATTGGATAATTTTTCCCAGAAATAATTATTTAACAAACGACAACACATATCAAACCTCAAGCAGGGAAACCCTCAACGGCCACATATCAACTACTTGACGGCAATGTTGTCGACAATCAAAACAAATAAAAACGAAAAGGTGTATCAGTGAAAAATAAGAATAGGCTTCTCTATCGAGGTTTTTACAAAATCACTAAGAGTCGCTAATACCAATCGAACATAAGGGCGAAACCTGCAGTGAAGAATATCCGAACTACTTAGCGAAAGCATTTACACGAGCACTTAAGAATGCAAAAGTGTTAAAGAAGCCAGAGTTAATCTATAAACGAACAAACCTAATAGATTGACGCTGTGATTATAGCGCAACCATATTCAGTTGATATCTTAACTCGTAAAAATAAACAGCAACAAAAAAAAACATTCGCTTGTAAGCTGCAGAAAATTATGCTTGAGATTGGGCGCCATATTTGTAACCGGCTAGCCAGTCAGGTTCTCCTCTGGGCGTGGCCGCTTCCCGACCTTCGAACTCAGCGAGACAGATGCCTTGCTATGGCTAGTTTTTGCCCCTTGGTTGGTATTTAGGGACAATGGGAGTTGACCTTTAGATGAGCAGGTACAGATTTTTGCCGGCTCAAGCTCAGGGCTTGGGTAGGTTCTTTGCTCTCCGATCAACCACCTATTGCTGTACCCTTGGAAGATAGAAAGAGGTGGACACAAATAAAAAACACAAAAAATAAAAAAAAAAAAAGGCTTAAGATAGGAAAGGGAACACCACCCAGAATGGTGGGACACCCTGGCTACCTGAATCACCCGCCACTGCCCTCTTCACACTCCTAGGTGAGCCTGCCAGTTACTTTATCCCCCCGGCATCTCGAGCCTCCCCAAAACCCTAACCAACCCCGACACCAAACGAAAACATGAAACTTAGCACATGGCCATTATTATTTATTTATTTCCCCGAACACGCACAAAAGTATAAATGGTCACACATTTAGTCAAACATGTAATATATGGGTATTTGTAAATCAATTCATGAACCATAAGCGGGTATATAGGTATAGATATATTAAGAAAAAAAAAACATTAAGTTACTGCACTAGCCTATATATTATCAATCATGACGCGTAATAAAACTACGTCACTATACTAGCGTATATATTAATATTCAAGCTAATACGTGAGTATGTATATATGTATAAGTATATGTCAAAGAAACATTAAAAAAAAGGAAGGAAAAAAAATCGCTATGAAAGAATTCGCTAATCCAAATTAACCCTTACATTAGTGCACTATTCTAGGAATCTAAAATAAACAAAAAACAAAAAAATAAAGATCGCTAAGTGGAAGTATGATGGTAGCTTACATGTATACAAATATATATATATAAGTACTAACTATCCCGAAATACTTCGCAAAACAAAAAAACTACTTCATTATAATATAATATTCCGCAAAACAAAAAAAACTACGTCAATTTAGATTTCTATGGGGAAAAGAAAAAAAAAGAGATCGCCAAATTCCGAATTCATTGCTAATATATATATATATATACAGCCGACTCTCGTTAATTCGAAACTCGAGGGACTCTTAAAATATTACGAATTATCGAGTGTTTGAAATATCAAATGGTTCGAAATTTTTGAGAGAAAATAAATAAAACTTGATCAACTATTATTTATTTATTCTTTAACAATGACAAAAGTTTAGTGTACATACATTCGTGTACATATTCATAATGTGAATTAATTAATCTTTCGAAAGAACTCTGTTATACTGGTTTGCTTCAAAGCACATTGCTGCTGCTCAGATTGCTCAATAACTTTTTTTAAGAGAAAGAGTGCCTGAAATGCTTTTTCATCACTTTCGTTTTGTAGACAGAAGCTTTGTAAGGTATCAAATGAGGCTCTTGCTTCCTTAACTGACACCTCTGCCAAAGGTTCTGATGTATCGTCCTCAGATTTCACTCCTTTGAAACATCGCGGTTTCATTGCTTTTCCTATCACTAAGGGTTTAAATTTTTCCGATCCGTCCATATTTACTGCAAGTAAAACTGTCAACCTCTCTTTACTATGTTTTCCCGCATGACATTTTTCATCTTTAAAAGTAAGGGTCTTGTCCGGTAAACATTTGAAAAATAGGCCAGTTTCATCAGTATTAAAAATGTCTTGGGCATCATATTTTTCAATCAAAGTCTTCAATTTACCGTGCCAATCTAAGCAAACTGCATCATTAACACTTCCACTTTCCCCACAAACTTTTTTAAACACAGCTCCATTTCTCTTTTTGAAATTTGTAAGCCACCCTTCACTTGCCGCAAAGTTTTTGATGCTTAGAGTAGACGCGAACTCTTTTGCTTTTTCCTTTAACAAGTTTCCGCTAATAGATACTTTTTGTCCTCTACACTGTCTTAGCCAAATGACCAGGCTTTCTTCCAGACGAGGAAATTCACCTTTAGTAATTCTTTTCCGTACTCCAGCAGTTTGAGCAGCATGAATTTTCTCCTTGTGCTTTATTATGGTTGAGAGAGTACTCAGAGCAATCTTAAATTCTTTTGCAACATCACTTTTCTTCTCACCTCCCTCTAGTTTTTCGATTAACTTCGTCTTTTCAGCAATCGTCAAGCATTTATACTTTTTAGGACTCATAACTAACACAAACTTTTAATCTGTATACAACCAACGAAAGAGTAACATAACTGAAACATTACTAAACAAACCAATTCGTGCGGAAGTGTGACAAACTAATCATAACAAAAACAAAGGCTCGTGTACGATTATACAAGTTTGAACTTGTCTCAAAATGTACTTACAATCTTTCTGTCTCTTTGCAACTTTGAATTGTCGAGTGTTTGACGCCGATGAGTTCGAATTAACGCGTTGTTTTCTTACGTAGCAATGATTTTTTCGTTCGAATTACCAAGTGCATAAAAATGTATTGATTTAGTTCGAAATATAAAGAGATTTTGTAGGGAACTCGTGATAACTTTGAATTATAGAGAAGTTCGTATTATCGCAGGTTTGAATTAACGAGAGTCGACTGTATATATATATAAAAAAGTTGAAATAAACGAACAGAGGAAGAAATATAGAATTAGCCTATAACCCCGAGAAGACAAGGAGAAGAAAAAAAACAAAACAATCTACTCACATTACAATTAATTTGTCGTAAATTTACTTACTTGTCAATCTCCCGGCGATGAAGCGCTTCAGCGGCCTGGTGATTAACGCTGTGAAAACAAATCAACAACAAAAAATACGGACAAAAAGATAAGAAATTTCTCCTGCTTGCTCTTGGGTTTTTTTTTCTTTTCTCTCCTATCAGTAGATTTTGCTGGTTTCTCCTCCGTTCCGCTGTCAAGCTCCGACGATGATTTTGGATGATGTTTAACCCCAAGAAAATCTTTGGGCGCTCTCGGAGGCGCCAGGTTCGGCCCTATCGATGCTGCGCAAACTTCACTGGCCGATTTCTGTACTTTTGTTTCTTTGTTACTTTGTCCTTTCCTTCCGGCACTGATCCACGCCGTGCAGGCCAAAGACTGTCATCTGATATCTGTACTCAAAGCCAACAGAAAGAAGAAACCTCACTAAATAATTTTTTCCCGGCAATGAACAAGTAATCACACCTCACCTTAGATTTATCCAAAATTGACTTCTTTGAGGGCAGAAAAAAGAGCTTATGCCGTCACTCAGTAACTATCGAGTCACATCCACAATCAAATTTAAAGATAAAAAAAATGTAAACTTCTCGTATAAACGTTTGAATATTACCGGCATGCACGCACAATTGCTCGATGCCGTCTTTATTTAAGGAAATATTATAGTCACTTCTGATTTGATTTTTTTTTCAAATTCTGTAAGGGCGCACAAGACTCGAAAAACAAAACACAAAACTGGACGAGCTCCCGCGGAAGATCTTTCTTCCATCGAATTGCTTTACAAAGTGGGGTTTCGATCGCCACATACCGAAAAAACGATATGAGGGAAAATTACCCAAGTGCATTGTACCTTATCGGTCAGCACCTTTATTGGGGTGATCGGAAATGCTCGAATTACATTTATAGCTTTTTGTTTAAAAAAAAACGTTAAGCGTGCGGTTTATTTTATTGAGTGTCTCGAGCTTAATTTCCGCTTGGACTCAATTTATTGCCTTTTCCTTGCAAAGAATAAATTAAATTTCTCTTTCCCATATGCATATGCAGCAAAAAGAAGAAATTCATTGGACGTTTAACCAGTCTGGATTTAAAAAAAAAATGAGCTGCCCAATGCTGAGAGAATAAGCCCTCGTACCCCAAGAAGAGAATTAGATATTCTTTACTTGCAACAAGAAAAATTATAGCCGTTACAAGGTTACCTCTGTTGCATGTTAACTCCGCAAGATCCAACTTTAGTATATATGAACCCATCAATCGCATGTGCATTGTTGTTAATATTAAGACTGAGCATTTTGTCGTTGACATTTCCAAGCATGTTTTAAAAAAGTCTATATAATACTTAATTTTCTGTTTCCATGTCGCATTGCATGTCATCTCATTCGGTGTTTGGTCTATGTTTAGTTTAACATACTAATACTAACACCGACTAAGTGATGAATCGCATGTATTGTTGAGACGTTTATTTATTAAACGTGTCCATGCAGCGAGCTTGTGTTAAGCTGGTTCTGATACTCATTTTACAAATAAAAAAAGAAGAGAAATAGAATATAAACTAAAATCTACAAAAAGAGAACCAAAATCAAAAATAATATAAAGATCAATATTATAAAATACAACAACAACAACAAAATAATTAACAAATGTTGAGAGAAATTAAAGTTCTAAAACCCAGAAAATGCATAAAATAGTAGAACAAAAAATACAAAATAATACAAGAATTCAAAGTATAAATAAACTATAACTACAAAAATAAAAATCAAAATCAAAAATATAAAAATGTGAAAACACTAAACTAGGATTGTAAAACTACAAAAAATAGTACAGGAACAATCAATTTATTAGGAAAAGAAAAGAGAAATGTAAAAATAAAATTAATTAATAAGGAAAAGAGAAATGGAAATTAAAAAAGTGCAAATAATTAAAAATAAAGGCAAAGAAAAGTCAAAGCAAACACCGTAAAAAAATTATATATGTATATTAAATTAAGGAAATTGTATTATCTCCGTTAAAACTGATCTTTTGAATGTCGGGGGGTCAGAACCTAGGACATCAATATTGCAAAAATTACAGTTAATTTTTGCATTTTTACCAAAGGTGACCTTACTCGGAGGTTGGTTCTACAAAAGGGGACTCTAATTCGAACTGGAGTCTTTGGGATTTTGTTGGAATATTTATGCTGATTTTCGAAAGCAAATCGGGACAAAGCACGAGACCATTTAGGAGTTTATATAAAAATAAGCAGTCCAGATACATACGGCGGTGTTCAAGAGATGGCAGATTAAAAAGAGATAATCTCTGAGTATACTCCATCTCATTGATGTCTAATTTAAGAATGCTAGGTGTTGCAATGCAAGATTCTCGGAATTCTTACAAGTACCTCCACAACAATGCATTTTAAAATTAAGCGAAAATTAAAATTTACCATATAAATCACTCTATCAGGCTTGTCGAAGTATTTTTGAATAACGCTCACATTCCATAGAAGTTCGAAAACTGTTAGAAGACGAATGCAAGGGGAATTTTACAAAGTCGGGTCACTTGAAGGGAGGTGACAACCATAATAATATATCGAAAAGTTATAAATCCTTTATTTCCTCTCGGTTTCTGCTATATTTGTGTTCATCTGTTGGGCTCTGGGCCTGCCAAAGTGAACCCCCCTTCTTAGTATCAAACTTTCTTTTTAGTACTTTCCTTTAATTTGCTTGAATTAATTTATAATTTGGCGGTAAAATTGTGTGGTTATGCCATTTATAGTTCTAACTACTTATTTAGCTCAGTTCCACATCATGTATATTAACAATTGTTCTAGGTAAATTTGTACGTTTAAACCGATGCATAGTAGTAGGTACTTCGTAATTCAATTAACGTAAAATTAGTGCTTATAGCAAGTGATATCTTTCATGCAGATATTAGCCTTGTGAGGCGTACTATTTAAGTAGAAGACATACAATTTAGTGAGTCATTTTTCCTTCGGGAGACTTCTCTTTTTCTCATTAAACAATGCTCTAACTAGCTAGATATCCATAGAGCCTCCTTCCTTCTAGTAGTATATGTAATATTCTGTATCCCATCATTATTTTTTAGGATTGTTACCTTTTACGGGAAATTATAAACGAATTTATGTTTCTTTTATCGACAGATCCTAGTGAAATAAAATTAGTTCAAAGGGAGTTTTTCAATCGATGGTACAATCTCTCAGCGTATTATCTGGCGCTGACAGTATCCAGAGTACCATTTCAGGTATATGTAATCAAAAAAGTTAACAAAGCCAAGATACTAATATATGTAACTTTTTTTTTGTATAATTTCATGTGCTTTTTAATGGACTTTTTCTTACGGTCATTTACTGGATGACAGGTTTGCCAGGTCAATATTGGCGCTTTTCTTTGTTTCTCCTTGTTGGCATCACCACATCATTTGCAGCTGAAGGAATGGGTTTAGCGATCGGTGCCACATTCAGTGTAACGGTGAAAATATTTTAAAATTAATAAAAACAAAATTTCAATTAAAATTATTTCAGAATGGAGCAGTCGTCGGACCATTAATAATAGCTCCTTTAATGGGTCTTGCCATTTACGGATTCGACTTTTCCAGTGAAATTCTATTATTCATGTACGTTATCATGAAACTATCGTACTTCCGTGTTGGAGCTGTGATTATGATTTTGATTATATTTGGATTTGATCGGCCTGAATTGGCTTGCAATGAAGTCTATTGTCACTTTGCTGATCCTAAAGTTTTGTTGAAATACTTGGATATTGAGAAAGTATCGATTTGCTTTTCTGGTCAGTGCTCTAGTTTTCTTTAGGATTTTAATATTTGTGAGTCTAAAAAGACGCTGTAAAACATGATTGTAATTCAACTATGCTTTATGTATATATTTGTACAAATTTCCGATTACTTTCCATTTTTTTCATAGACAAATTCTGTGATAGGAAATATATGTACAACTTTCCGTAAATTAGTAAGGTAATTATGTTAAATTAGTGTAATTTTAAACAATGAGCGGTAACTCATACGGTTTTTATGGTACATTTTTAGAATTATGCTCTCAGTCCAGTTTTATAATAAAACAAAAATTTTATTTTTTAACTGATTTGTACTTTTCATCCCTCCATCTACATTGTATAAGGATTAATAAGGGTATGACCGCCTCAAAAGAAATCAGCGCCCTTTTCATGTTTTAATATTTATTTTTTGTATTATTATCATATTAACTGAATGCCACGGTTAATTGTGCAGTCCAACATCAACAACCGATTAAAAACATAAGTTTTCTCCGCTTCTTAAGTGTAAATCGTTTCGGAAACTGAATAATAATAATATTATAATTCAAGTATATAAAATTTCTCTGCATTTATCTAAAGTTACAAATATTTAAATCATGAAAAATATGCTGGTCAATGTGAGTAGTATGTAACCACTAGCCATTTAAAATGCACTATGTGCGATAGAGACAGGAGACAATAGTGTCTCACTAAGCCCCCTTACGTGTTTTCTTATGGCTGCGGTGGGCTTATTGCTTGGCGACTATGCCACTTGTGTATAAGTTTAGTGAAGACGAGGGAGAGAGTTATTGAAACACAAGTAGCGTGTATCTGCTCGAATTTTTGTTAAAAAACGTAAAAAGTTGACTACTGGTAACTAATGAGGACGAGGGAGAGATTATCCAAACAAAGCAGCGAGTATCTGCACGAAGTTTTTGTTAAAAAAAGTGAAAAGTTGATTTTTCTAGCAGCTTAATGCAGATGAGGGAGAAGTTATCGAAATCAAAGATAATAATGCCGGCTTCTGTGGACCTGAGCGAGTTGGAGACGAATATTATGAAGCCGGTAAAAAAGAAAAAACATAATTACAACCGGTCAATGGGTGAAGCTTAAGGCTTCGATGACAACTTATGTTGGGTGCCATGCTATCAATAAAATTTTTCCAATAAGCAGACTAACATAACAAATAAGTAAAGATACAGATAACGAATCGAATAATAACATTGAAAACCAGAAGTCAGATACATGTTGCCAGTCAATTAAAAACATTTGGAACGTCTAGCTCGAATATAAAATCGACGATATCTCGACCTGATGTGGGAAGACCTCAATTCTTTCTTAGAAATTGACTGGAAATTTTTTCTTAGTACTGTAAATTTGTCCCTTAGAATTTTTATGCATTATTGGAAGCTGACAATGGCAGCAGAAATGTATGGTTATTGCCAATTGAAGGCCGACGCACAAATGAAAGTATTGCATCTGAAAATAAAGCGGCCCACATACGATACAACTGCCCATACAACGGCTGGACCAACAGTTGTATGGTAATCCACAGACGATACAACTGTTGAACCGATTTCTTCCGTCGCATATACAATATCAGTTTGCCTGCATGCACATCCAACCATCCAACTGGGCTTGCGATGGTTCAAAACTCTCCAGAATACTTCACAAGCCATGAAACAGACTGCCTGGCGCCTGCCTACCACATGCGAGGCCCAACGGAGTCCTTACATTCTAAAATATTTGCAGTTAAACTGTAAAACTTACAAAAGTTTGATTTGAATATCTCCTCCGCCCTAAACTACTATTCATACAGAAAAGTGGTGTTCTGATAATCTTAAGCTTGCTTTCTTATCTTCCGAACAGTAATAAAATTTATCTTAACCAAATGACTACGATTCCTCAAACAAAAATTCACAGCTGAGTAATCATTGTAATGTCGCTGCGCCGTCATGGGATGACGTAGGCTGATGCAAAACCCTCGAGAATACTTCCCAAGCCATAAAACAGACTCCCTCCCTACCCATCGGAGTCCTTACATTCTAAAATATTTGCAGTGTTCTTATGTAAAACTGACAAAAGTTTGATTTGAATAGCTCCTCAGCCCATACAGAAAAATGGTGTTCTAATAACCTTAAGCTTGCTTTCTTATCTTCCAAACCGAAATAAAATTTGTTTACCTTTCCTAACAAAATTATTTAAAAAAATGTATCTTAACCAAATAACGACTCCTCAAACAAAAAAATATTTTTTCTTTCTCTGTGATATACGCAAGAAAAGTTTTATTGCAAACTATGTAATGCTAGAACTCAGATGTTATCTTAAAAGTTTTTGCATGAGTTGCAGGTAGACAATTATTATAGTTATAGATGCCCAAACTTTTAAGATTTAGCCGAGTTTAACATTTCATATTTAGCAATAAAACTTTTCTTGTGTATATCACAGAGAAAGAAAAAATTATATTTTACTTTTTAGTACAATTTATGTATGAAAGTTATTTATTTTAAAGGTTTTTTTTTCTACTTTTTGGTCATTACATTTTCGCTAAAAACTCATAATAGTACATAATCTATCTGACACGCATTTACGTTCTTTATTTTTTATTTGCGCTTTTAATCTTGACATAAGGTTCAACAACCCATTAAACTCTCATTGGCATACCAAATTTTTTAGGTAAATCATATACGTTACCCAGCAGAACATGTGGTCAACGACCACATTGTCAACAATGCTTTATTATTGGTCGTTTACTTTATTTGTTATTTGTCAACAGTATAAACAAAATGAGCATGTATATTTGAAGTATTTTATGCGTGTAAGTATTGTTGCCACATTAAAGACTTGTCAACGATGAAATAGCGTTGAAATTGTAGATATGAGTCATTATAATTTGAGGCAACAATTTGTAATTGTTAGTAGTAGTCAGCGATAATTCATATGTGAAGAATATATGACGGTTAGCTTTTTTAAAAAGTTTGTCTAATAATTTGGTTTCGTGGATAGTGAAATATTATAAAAGGTGAACTGCTACGGATCATCTTCCGAGTAGACCTACCCATTTCCAGGAAAACTTTAGTGAAAATTTGTGATCCATGTCCTCATAATCACTCTTTCCTGGGCATTTTTTTTATATAGGGATACAAGTATTTTAAAAATTGGGTGTGACTTCATCGATGAGTCAACGAAACTTTTTCCTACTGGGTAATAGATTTGTTTGCATTAGCTAATATTTTTGATTTGTATTTCCTTTTTGTGTTTGTGTTCTGAAAATAAACGACTTAGACAACAATATGATTTTTCTCAGAAGAAAATTGGAACGCTGGGTCATACAACCCCATACACATCATATCTAAAGGAATTAAGGCCCACAAACGTCATTAAGTCTAATTTTTTTACCTTGGCCCAATGATATCCTGAACGATATTGGTTTTTACTTACTTTATATATTTTACATTTACTTAGTGTACTTTCCTCGATAAAGGCACTCAGAAAAAAAAAATAATTGACGAACATAAGGCATGAAAAATTAACTGATAAATGTTTGATACAAACTAAAGCCTAGACACATATTTCTTTCCGTATAGATAAGGGAATCTCCATAACTTAATAATTGTATTCGCTTACTAAATAAATAACTGCTGTGCACAATTAGTTGGCATACCTTACTATAGTTATAGTATAAATTAGACAAAACAAATTAGAAAAATTTGCTTTATTGGTTTAAAACTGCCGGGCTGCCGTAAGTATTGAATCATAATCTTAACTACTTTTTAGGTAATCCCAACTTTTCTTTCCTTTTTTTCACGTGTTTTTTTATTTTAACTTTTCGTTTTTCAGCTTGGGCCTCTTTCACAGCTTTTTTACGATTTTTCTTGCTTTCAGGTGATTCATCTCGAGGGCGAGCTGAACCTTTAAAATGGGATTTGCTGTCTATTTCCTCCGAAGATTCGTTAGCATCTTTACTACCGCATTCCTCATCAGATTCTGCAGATTCGTTGGCATTATCAGATTTTTCCTGTAGTAATATTTCTGGAAGAATTTGAACTGAAAGGTTTGCCCCTAGCCCTGTCACCTTTTTGTATATTAAATCTTCTCCTAAACCAGATTTTGCCTTTCTTATGTCTCGTTCAATATCAATAACCTGAAAGATAAATGTAAAATCTGCAACTTATACATATATGTAATTTACGCTTAGTATACCTCATCTAATCTCTTTGGGATGTATGCATTTTTGAAGACTTCTTCGTCAATTTTTTCCTGTGCAGTAAGATCTTCAAGATTACGATCTTTAATCTTTTCTGAAATCTTTTCAAGGTAATCCTCCATATTTTCTTCAGTAATTGTAGAATCCGTAATAAAATCGAATAATTCTTTTACGGTCATTGTTGCGACCTCCTTTTTTCGAAAGAATTCCGAAATATTCGTACAATCTTTTCTAAGAAAGTCGAATGAATGTGGATGATCATGCTCTACAGATTGACTAACATCGATTATTACCAATTGTCCATTGTGGAATAATATATTGAATTCTGACAAATCAGCATGAACCAGTCTACATTTGTTATAGATTTTCCACATAATAATAACACAATCGCGATATAATTCCCTTGCTTTTGATGTACTTACTTCAACATCTTTAAGCTTAGGTGATGGCCAACCATTTTGACCACAAAATTCCATTAGCAGCACATGACTTCGAAGCTGATATGGTTCTGGTACAGGAACTCCTATTGAATTTTAACTTTAATTAATTTTAAATATTTTATAAATTTATTTTTAAATTTTTGTAAAAAAAAAATTAACTAAAGATCTTAAACGCACCTTCATTTTTCATTCTAATAAGATTCCTCATCTCCTTCTCAGCCCATGTTTTCACCATTTTTCTGGGATTATGACGACTGTATCCGTGTCTAAAACGAAATTCACCTGACACGTACTTGTCACGATCTTTGAAAATTAATATCGACGTTTTATAGATTTTAATCGCGAATTCTTTGCCATCATCTGATGTTGCATGATAAACATTTGCTTCTTTACCCGTAGAAATACATCCGTTGATATCATTAAAAGTCCCGCGATTTAAAAGTTTAAACAAAATCATTCGCGTCCTTTGGTCCATAACTTGCTCAGCAGTAGCGCGATCATGCTTATCTCTCACCCTAACTCTTTCGGATTCTTGCTTTCGATCAAAGTTCACCAATCTATTTGCTGCTTGATCAGACATATTCACTCTGGGATCATACTTTTCAACATTAATACGATTTGAGTATTTTTTAAATACTTTTTCACTAGGTTGATAGTTTGTTAGTTTTTGACTGGTCTTTTGGACATTTGAGTGTTGCCTTCCACCCACTGCCGTTATCTGAGGTTGCTGATTATGTTTGTGGTTGCTTGAATAATTCTCTTCATAATCAAAAATATTTTGATTTGTATCCTCATCATCAAATTCTGAATCAGTATATTCTCCATCACCCTCGTCTTTAAGATCAATAAAGGAAACGGTTAATTTTTCCAATTTGTTTTTCAGGTCTCCCTACAAAAAAAATATTTAATGGACGTAAGTAAGGAAAAACTATACTTAGAGAATATAAGAAAAATATAGGAAAGAAGTATTTGAGGTATTCAAAGGCGTGGAACCTGCAGCTGATATACAAGGCTAGACATGGATATATCATCAATCGCTTCAATTGGAGCAACCTGAATAGATTCAAGCTTGTCCTGCCTAGAGCTCAATCACAATATGGTGGGAGGAACATTTTCCTGCGCGGCGTAATCATCCGGAATCCAATGTTAGAGGATGCTCGATGTAGCGCATCGTTGAACGCGTTTAAGACAGTGGCCCGGGATTTCCTAAACCTGGCCTCCTAACCCGATTTGTCCTTCACTATTAAGAGGTTAAACCACTGTAATAGCCTTAAAAATAGCGTTTTTTAGACAATTTTTTTTTTTTATGTAAAGAAAGGTAATAGAATAATAATATTTATGGAAGTTATTAAGCATATATTTAAGTATACAAAAAAAAAATTATTAAAAAAAAATATTAGTAAATCGCGACACCAGAGACATTCTCGCGAGGCCTGTCGAATTTAAAGCACTCTGCGGCACGCAGTGTAGCTGGTGCAATTTTAAATTTAGAAAAAAAACAAACAAAAAAACTTAGTCTACATGCTCACAGCTAGTGAAGTACGTAGGGGATTTTGAAAATATTAATTTTTGTATGATTGGCGGATATTTAAATGAAATCGTTCAAATTTAGACACAAAAAGCGGTAATCATTTGTTAATAAATAATGTCTAAATATACGTATCGAAAATCCCGTACGTATTTCACTTCAAAATGTTATTTTAAAGATATTGTTAAAAATTCAAATGAAGAGAATGAAAATTGGTGGAGTTATGCTGCGTGCCATTTTGAAAACTCGTGTTTCGAGAAAAACACGTGTAAAGTTTTGAAATGAGTTATTGACATGAAAAGTTCGACTGTGTAAACTTTACATGTACTGACACTAAACTAACCTACTTTGCTTGGAAATGCTTTTAACTGAACATAAACACTTCCTAACGACATTTGTTACTGTATAGTGTCAGTAAAGAAAAAAGCGCCTTTCCAATAGGGTCTTTTTGACGCAGGTAGTCGTTTCGGAGCAGACCGACGGTCTCGAGGAGGAGCCTATAATTTCAATGAAGAAAATTCCCTAGATATAAAACTTTATGCCTCATATTCTAAAAGGTTCAACGCATCTTTTAAGTCAATAAAAAAAAATTATTTTCTGAAAAATTTACAGTGGTGTTACCCCGTAAATAAATTTAAAAAAACATTGCTCGCGGCACATACTTATCCGTGTTGCATATCGCATGATTTATTGATATATTTTATTTTATTCCATTTATTTACTTGCTTAGTTGCTAATTTTATTGGTGCCTAAGTGCCGATACTTGTAAATTTATGCTATTTTGCTACATTTTTGTTATTGTCATTATTATCTTTACTATTGTTTATTTTATTTTATTCTATGTTATTTTATTACAATATCTTGTCTATAGCTATATATGTTGTTTGCTACATTGTACTAAGTGCCTATACTGTATTTTTATTGTTTATTTTGCTACAATGTTAATCTACAATGAGTGCATTCAAAACATAGCCACAGTTGACTATAGCTGACTTCATAGCGCACAATAGTCAACTCACCTAGCATATTTCAGTTGACTAATGGGTTTTGAAACGATTTTAGTCAACTGTAGTCAACTGTAGCTATGTTTTGGAACGCCCTCCAGGTAAGAGTAACACAAAAATTTCCTGGCTCTTAGCGATGGTTATGATATCGATCGCTTGTTAAAATCAAGAAAAAGGTAGTACAATTTCTGTACCCACTGGATTAAGCTGAAAATGTAGTTGATAGATTAGTTTGTCACAGTATCGATAATATAAAACGACTTGCGATATAGCACTAACATGAGCCCGTAATTTTCATGGGGACATTTTCAACGGAGTGAAAGTATGTAAACACCTAGGCAATTCGAAAATTACAAAGGCTTTAAGCAATGATGCTTTCCCCAAAACTGATAACTTTGAAAAAAATATATATATTTACTGCAATATTACCTCTTTAACTTCATGCTGGTCCTTATCTTCCTCCGCATCACTAAATTGTCCTTTCATTTTTTATTTGATTTTAACTTCCTGTGTCTTGTTTGAACTTTCAAGTTTACCCACGTCTATTTCACAAGCCTAATCAAATCAACAAATTTCATCTATTTCATCTTTTCGGTCAACAACGAAATCATGGCACGTGTTAAACTTCAGAACTGTCAACGCCAAGAGTCAAAAGCTTAGAATAGGTCTGTTCGCGTACTCAGTTTTGGGACAATGCATTGCAATGAATTTTCATGAACTTACCTAATTTCCGTTCCCGTACTTTCTCGTGCACACAAAATTACACGAGTTTTGCATACGTCACAGCTTCCCCTCTTGCAAGAATTTACCCAGTTTTTAGTTACTGCACAATTCTTGCAAGGAAAGTTGACAGCTGTCATAGGAAAGTTAATTTTTTTAATTTTCTGAAAAGTTTTTAAACCGCAATCAAAATGTCGAATGAAGATAGTTTAAGCATTCAATGCTCTCATAGACTTTTCAAGACTGCAACAAGCTAAAAAAATAAAACAATACTCATTCGCAAATGTTATGCCACACTTCTTCTTGTTTTTCACGAAGTTGCATGAAAAGCGTTGCCGTACTTTTCCATTGAATAAATAACTTATTAGTTATTTATTCAATGACTTTTTCATGCATTTTAAATTCTCCCCCACCACACGAGTAAGTAGGTTTGTTCGATGAAAACACCGGGTAAGCCCCGGGCTAGACCGGGTTGTACTATCTTGTTTTTTGAAAAATCTGGGCTTACACGCGGTTACGGAAACTTGTTCGATGAAAGCCCGATTTTCTTCAAACTTTGCACACTACTCCCTTTTTACTCACAAATCACAAATATGAAAACAAAATTCCGCGGAAAGTTATATTTTCAGAGATAATCGACTTTAAAATTCCCGAACTTTATACTGCAATTCACAACTGATTTACTCTCCTTCTTCTTTTAGGTAGCAGCAAGAAGGCAATTCAACTTATTAGTGCGTGTACACAAACTCTTACATAAACATTCACAGGCAGGCTGGCAGGGTGTGTGTGTGTGTTTCTTTAATAAACGTTTTTCTATTCCATTCTAACTAAATGCTGCTACGACATATCAATTGAATATTTGTAATGTATACAAAAACCCATTGCTGGTAACCCGAATGTTCGGAAGGTATGTATCGCCTTCTTGTTTCTACTTAAAAGAAGAAGAAGAGTATGTGTACACGCGCTAATAAGTTGAATTGCCTTCTTGCTGCTACCTAAAAGAAGAAGAAGAAGAAGAGTAAATTAGTTGTGAATTGCAGTACAAAGTTCGGAATTTTAAAGTCGATTATCTCTGAAACTATAACTTTCCGCGCAATTTTGATTTCATATTTGTGATTTGTGAGTAAAAAGGGAGTAGTGTGCAAAGTTTGAAGAAAATCGGTGCCGTTTCAAACACTGGTCCTTAAGACCAGATTTTGAAACGGCACCGAATTTCTTCAAACTTTGCACACTACTCTGGTCCTTAAGACCATATTTTGAAACGGCACCGAATTTCTTCAAACTTTGCACACTACTCCCTTTTTACTCACAAATCCCAAATATGAAAACAAAATTGCGCGGAAAGTTATAGTTTCTGAGATAATCGACTTTAAAATTCCCGAACTTTGTACTGCAATTCATTGCAATTCACACTTAGATCATAAAACGAAAGGATAGGCTACCTTGTATAAAATTCGTGTACGTGTGATAAGCAATTTTTTTGTTTGCCCGGGGGGGGGGAATTACAAGAGGGCTGGGGTTTTAGTTTTTGTCAGTTCGATATTTCTGACATTTCTCATTTGTCATTTCTTAGATCTTACCTTAGAATATAGAGACAACAGGAAGTGTTGATACCTGTAAAATTCGTGTGCATGAGCGTGGATTTTTCAGAGTATTTTGAAGTAGCTCAGCATTATATTCAAGAAAGAGACAAATCTATGTTTGCATGTCAAACGAAGTTTTTTAATTAGCGAAAGATTTGCAACAATTCAAATCTATTCAAATATAACTGAAAAGTGTGTTAAAAATAGTGCTAAACAAAGCAAATAGTAATTATCTGTTCAAATTATAGTGATAAATTTCTAAGTGATTTCATGTAATTTCAGAATGAAGTGTTCGGTAACAAATTGCCACAACAACACCAAAGAACGACGTGAGAAATCATTTTTTAGGCAAGTATAGTTATAAAATATTATTTTGTGTACTTTACACACCCGTGTATGTCAAATTAAATTAAAAATACATGAGAAATGCGATGATATATCGAAAAAATTCTTCCTCCACCGAGATTTGTTTACGTTTGTGACAGCTGCGAAATTCCCTGAGTATGATGGCGTAGTGACAGTGAATAAGAATATTTTCGATGGGAGCAAACGTAATATTTTCAACCATATATCTTGTTGCCCCGCTCTCTATATTGATTCTACTACATGGCTGTACTGAGCGTTCACTACAGGGGCAACAGATACTAACACAACCAGAATTTGACTACACCAAATTTGGCTTATCACACTTCCTGTACTCTCTATATTCTAAGGATCTTACAATTGAATTGTCATTGGGGCTCTTGTTTGATGTCAGTCAAGCAAAGGCAACGACAAGAAATATTATCAGAAAATAAATGGGGCACTAGGAAAACTCTTAAGAATTTAATAAGTTATAAAAGAATTATAAAATTATAAACTGAAAAAATGATACGAATCGCGGTGACAGAAAATTATAAAACTTGTTCAATATTTAATTAACTTTCAACCACTAAATTATGTGCCCGCTCAGAAAATATCGTAGATTACGGCTTCAATGACTAAACAAACACATCGATGCGATTCTACTACTTGAAGAAAAATGCTTAAGTTTTTCTTCCTCATAGCCTATCCAGTTCGTTATATGATCTAAGAATTCACAACTAATTTACTCTTCTTCTTCTTTTAAGTAGCAAAAAAAGGCGATGCACCTTGTTGGTGGATATGTACATACCTTGCGAACATTCGGGTTACCAGCAATGTATTTTATGAAATTTTTACAATTCTTGCTGACATAAGTTTGGCAGTTTGAAAGAAAAATGTTTTGACAAATTCTTGCTGACATAAGTTTGACAGTTTGAAAGTGAACAAAATGTTAATGCAAGGTAAACATTGGGCCCTATTCTGTAATTTTTCATAAAATAATATTTTATGTTATTTTATGGCGAAAAAATCCCTTCTTCATAAAATAAAAATAAAATATTTTAAAAATTCGTATTCTGTCGTGGTTCCATAAAATTATTTTATGAATTCTTTTATGAACACGTAACATAAAATATTTAGTACATTCCGCTATGTTTTCTATTACTTTTTGAACAGCTGGTCAATTGATATTTGCGTGATACGCGTGATACTCTATCAAATCACCCACTAAATAATCGTTTATGAAAGCAGCTGCTTTCTTAACAGCTCTTGAGATACTTTGGATGTAAAAGTGCTAAAATATGACAACTCCTGACTGGAGTTTGATACGAACCAGCAAACCAGCAAAACCAGCGAAATGCAAAGCTGCAGAAAGATATCCATTCCATACAATTTTAGATTCCTAACTCAAGTGAACGGAATAGATGTCTTTCCGGTATGAGGCTATAGTTACTCTATAAATATTTGAATTTGTTTGCTTAAAACGAAACATTTTGGGTATAAATTAGAATTATTCATAAGTTTACAAATCACAATAGAAGAAGTTTATTAATTATCCAGCCGGAAGAACTTTTGAAGCTGGGCAACTCACATGAATCGTAGGAATCGCGAAGATATCGTATCCTATGATCTATTTTGCATAAAATTAAAACCTAGGCAAATATAATTAACTTTTTATATTTTATCATACCGCACCAGTGCAAATTTCTACAATTTCTGACAAAATTGTACTTTTAATGTATGGCGGTGGGCATTTTAGTTTTTAATTAAAACAATTTTCGCACAACATATTTTAATTGACGCATGTCATTTTCATAAAATGTGTCAAAATACCTTTAAAATGTTCTGCTTAGGATCTTTTATGTTATGCTCAATAACAGGAAATATTTTATGTTATGATGCATAAAATAAAATAAAATTTCTGGTACAGAATAGGATTTTAGGGAAATATTTTATTTTAAGGCATAACATAACATAAAATGATAAAATTTTACCGACAGAATAGGGCCCATTGTGTTTTTTTTTTTAATTTTCTTTCAATTCTTCTTCCTCCAGAGTGATGGCGACATCGTGAAGCACAATATTGTCGCCTTCCGAAGACAATTGCCGCAAAAAAATATACAATAATAACAATTATTATTATTTTAAGCCTGCTATACCACCACTGGTGAGATTGTGTTCGATTTGTGGTTGTCATGGCCCCCTTCTTTGCTCTCAATGTAAGAAAGTTTCATACTTTGGGTCATGTTATTAAAAGAGATTGTTATAGAACCAGAACCACAAATTTCACCAAACTCGAAAGATGACACAGAAAAAGATGCCGAGGAACGCCGTGTACGTGAATACGAAGAATTGTTAAAGTCAGGCGGGTTGGTAAGCTCAAGGACGTATCAGAATCGGAACTCGTTCAATACGCTACTCCTGCAAACGATGATAAATATTTTAGAAAGTTTAAAAAGAGAATAAGCCTTAACCCAGAACAAGTTCTAAGGTACGAAAGATGTGATCAGCCGCTTTGGATTACGAGCAAAGTAATACCGAACGAAGATGTTCCAAAATGCGAGAATTGTGGAAGTATAATTATAATTTTTCTTTTGCTGCTCTAACGTTGCTCTAAGCCTCCAATGCTTTACTCTTAATTGTTTATGTTCAATTTTGCTAATATATGTTTGTATCTACTATGTAACTCGCTAAGATGTGCCCAGCGCTCAGCGTGCTTTTGGCACGGGTACTCAAATAAATAAATGTTTATGTTTAAGAGAATTTTTGAGCTTCAAATTATGCCTGTTTCTGTATGTTATAAAGGAAGAAAAATTAGACGGGTACTATAGCGATTTACACGTGCCAGGCAAGTTGTGATCCAAACTCTGGATATGTAAGGGAATTCAAACAGGATATAATAGAGGAAAGTAACAAGGCAGATTAAAGCACATTCATAACTCGCAATTTCAATTTTAATTTTAAAATTCCTTAAAAAATATATAAGACGTAATAGATGTGTTCTCATCTTCTTAAATTCACTGTATGGAATAGGTGGTGGACTTCCTAAATATGCAAACGGAGTCCTTTTTGAATAACTTTGCGTGATAGTTTCAGTCGATGGATCTTGCCAGCTTATCCCGTTGACGTCCTGTGTTGTAATCCATTATTTAGAGAAAATATACACATGTGTGCATATTTAAACAACAGTTAATAGGTTAAACATCCTTTTTTGGCCAAAAGAGATATAGCGATTGAAAAAGAAAGTGTAAGAATCGCATTCTATGCATAACACCTAAAGTATCCTAAGAAAAAAGTTTGTGTTAGCAAATCTAATGTAAGAAAAACTACCTCTGGATTAGCTTCATTTTTAGATTTTTTGATCAATTCATGTTCAGCTTCCTTCAAAGTTGATATAACTTTAGTTTCGGGAACATGATCAAAAGAATTAAAACCAGAACTCCCAAAAAGTTGAAAATCTTCTTCCTCATTCACATTACCTCTGAAAATTTAAAAATAACTTTAAAATTCCAGAAAAGCTTACACATAGATAAGTAAATACCCAATATGGACCTAATAAATGCTATGCCGTTGGATATTAATTTTCTCATAGCCAAACAAAATGTTCTAAGTGATTTGTCTTCAATTGAGTTTGGCATATGCTGATAAATACATGTAAAAAGAATTTGATCCAATGAGTGGCCTTCCAGGCATGATACTAAGCAAGATAAAAGAGCATCAAATACTCCTAATAATTCGCTATTTCCGAGGTGTGTGAGCTTTAAAATTCCTACCTAAAAAAAAAAGTTATCGTTAATTTTATTTAAAACACATAAAAGAGATATAAAAAAAATCCTCACCCCAACGGCTGATTGATTTTTGGATCCATCATTTCTATTGCATTCTATTGCTTCAAAGAGACCAAAATTCTCACAATCGTGGTTTATGGCAGATAATGGCGATATTGTTTATTATTGTTACTTATGTTTGATGATGATGACGTTCAGGGCCGGAGTTGACCAATGAGGCGCCCGGAGCAGACTATTTTTTTGGCGCCTCATTTTGACTAGTAAAAAAGCAATTAAATAGTATGTTGAATTTTAAAATATTCTGATGCAACTCTAATTAAACGGAATGCGCCATATTTACACTGAAAATTAGACCTCGTTTTTAACTGAAATGGCGTTTGAGGCAAAGCAATTTAATAGCACTAAACTTCAGTTTAAGTTAACTTTTAAATTTCAACATTATGTTCATTTCTACATCACCCAAAGAGGTAGAGCATACGATGCGTTTTTTTACGAGGTTTCCCTATCAGCCCTAGTCCTCGCTAGATACTATTATTCATTACTGTAACAAATTAGAAAATCGACAAAACAATTTATCCGATAATTACTAAAACAAGCGGAATAAGGAAATGCCCAGATAAAAGACTAGTGGAAAGCGAGGCCAAAACCTTCGCTTATCAGTAAACAAATAAATTACTAAAAATATCTAAACAAATTTCTCTATAATTTATAAAAAAAGGAAACCCAATAGAAAAAAATATGTGAATAAAACTAAAAATTCATAAATATAACACATAAAAGAAACAAAAGAGTTCGGAAATCATGCAATGCATATAAAATAAATTTTAGGTCGTCATAATCTTAAGGTGCCATAAAATTTACTCGCGGTGCCTTAATTTTCGCGAAATCATTAATTAATTCATCACAGTCCAAATCTTCAGTTAACTTTCTTTCTATAGATGTTGTTGCTAATCCTACCAATCTGTCTTGGGTCATTGTAGATCTTTAAAAAATGTTTCATTATTTTAAGTTTGGAAAAATTACGCACCGCTGATGCTACTGTTACAGGTAAAGTTAATACAATTTTTAAAGCTATTAAGATATTTGAAAAAGAGTTTCAAGCTTTCTCTCAAAAATAAAATGTATGATTTCTTTCGATGAGCTATTTTCATTTACTAATGTGACCAAAATTTTCATCTCCTCAAATAATTACAAGCAACTTATGTCAGTACTATTATTAAATGATAATTTTTCCTCTAATTTCAAGCAATCTTGAACCGATATTGCTGTTATATCACTTTTGAATTTTCTGATGTCATAAATAAATTGGAAAATACTATTATGCTCTTTAATTTGCTCGAACCGTTCCGATAAGGAAAATTCTACTTTAAATCTCTATTGGGGATCAACATTGGATCATCCCTTCCGTCGTAAGAAAAATGTGGCTTCGTTCTCCTTGACCGTAATTCCGAGCGTCGTGGAAAAATGCAAGGAACTTCCGGGGCATTTGCAATTATTTCAGCCTTTTCAACAAAAGCCAGGAGGATCTCGTCAGCTCTCAGTTCTACTAAGAAGCCTTTCGTAGAATTCAGAATTTCCACCGCTGTTTTTAAACAGACAAGTACTTAGGTTAGGTTAGGTAAGAGGGGTGCCGCTGGAAAACCAGCCAGCCTCACTTAGACCTCCAACGGGTCCATTGTGCCCCTAGACCTCATGGGTTAACCATTCAAGCCGTGGATTTATTCTGCTTTCCTTGGGAAGCTCAGGATATATCCAAGACCTTTAGCCTAGATCCATCCTGCCTCACTCAGAAAACTCAGGATGTCTCTGAACTTTATACTTTGAAGCTCCCCCAGGCTTGAAAAGAAGTAGCTACCTAGTAGCCTACCTCTCTTATTCATCAGAGCGGGGCATTCGCAAAGCACATGCTTGACGGATTGAATTTCCTCCGAGTCTCTACAACTCCTGCAGAAATCGTTCGCCGCCATTCCCAGTCTTCTAGCATGGTCTAGATTCCTGGTATTTGCTCTGCTGCTGTTAAGCAGTTCCCTTGTCCTTTTTCTGTCATATGCAGGCCACAATTGCCTCGCAATACGACAGTTATCCCTGCTGGTCCATCGGAGGCCTGCCTTTAAATAGACTTCCCTGATGATTTCCTCTTTTAAAACTCCGATTGGAATCCTCACGTAAGCTACAGCTGCGGAGCTATCCAATTCGGAGCCCTTTTTGGCCAACTCATCAGCCATCTCGTTGCCTGAGATATCCTTATGGCCAGGTACCCAGCTTAGGGTCACCTTGTGCCTTACAGTCAATTCCTCAAGCCTGGTTTTGCATAACTGCACCAATTTTGATTTTACCAGCCCAGCATCCAGCGCCCTGATGGCTGCCTGGCTATCAGTATATATGCAGATGTGCCGTGCGTGCTCTCTGCACATGGATACCAATGTTGCCGCCTGATAAATCGCTGTGAGCTCTGCCTGAAAAACACTGCATTTGTCAGGCAGTCTATAAGACTCGTGCCACTGGAGATCTCTAGAGTACACTCCAATCCCTGTGCCCGCACTCGTCTTGGAGCCATCCGTAAATATAGAAATATCGGATGTAACGACCACCTCCTTCCCCTCCCAGTCACTCCTGGTGGGTATCGTTGCGTTGATACCCCCACCAAAAGTCAGGATGGGTACTTGATAGTCTGTTTCTACCCTGCAGTCCCTACAGTCAACCTTCTGGAGTATATTGGAGTGCCCAAAACCCCTCTCCTTCCACCAGCCTCCCGCTCTCAGCCTGACAGCACTAGTTGCCGCCACACCCTTACAATAAAGGTCCAGCGGCAATAGGTCAAGCATGACCTCCAATGCCGCCGTGGGCGTGGTGCACAGACACCCAGTTATACCCATACAGACGGCTCTCTGGATTTTTGACAGCACATCAAGGTTACAGTTCGTCGCCAGTGCCGTCCACCAGACCGTAGAGCCGTCGCAGAGGATGGGCCGAACTATGGCTGTGTACATCCAGTGTACCACCCTGGGTTTTAATCCCCAGTTTCCGCCAAATATTCTCTTGCACGCGTAGAAGGCCACACTGGCCTTCTTCACGCGTTCTTGTAGATTAGCCTTCCAGTTCAATTTGGAATCGAGGACGACACCCAAATACTTCGCTTCACTGGAGAGAGTAAGCTCCTCTCCTCCCAGCATTGGAAGTCTGAAATCTTGCACCCGCCTCCTTCTAGTAAAAAGGATTAGTTTCGTCTTCGAGGGGTTCACCCTCAATCCACTATTATTGGCCCAGCTATCCAGCTTAAGCAGCGCGCACTCGAGCCTTTCGCTAATAGTAGAAAGAAATTTGCCAGTTACCAGGATGCATATGTCATCCGCGTAGGCAACTACCTTGAAGCCCTCTCTCTCTAACTTGATGAGGATTTCATCCATTACCAGTAGCCACAGGAGTGGTGATAGCACCCCCTCTGCGGTGTACCTCTATAGACTGCTCTTCTGACAATAGCGTCTCCTGAGCAGGAGCTGATCTTTCTACTGAGAAGCATTGAGTTGATCCAGTCACATAGACACTTATCAACACCCACCCTTCTCAGTCCATGAAATATAACCTCCGTCTTCACGTTATTGAAAGCCCTCTCAATATCCAGGAAAGCACCTAGAGTGTACTCCTTATACTGTAGGGACCTCTCAACAACAGACACCACTGCATGTAGTGCCGACTCTACCGATTTCCCTTTTGTATAGGCATGCTGACTACCACTGCCGCCCTGCCAAACATTTCTTATATACACCTCTATCAATCTCTCCAAGACCTTAAGCATAAAGGAGGAGAGGCTGATAGGTCTAAAGTCTTTTGCCTCGATATGGCCTGTTCTGCCTGCCTTCGGAATGAAGATTACCCTCACTTCCTGCCAGGCCCTGGGAAAGAAACAGAGCCTCAGGCAGCTCTTATAAATCGGCACTAGCCATGGTATTATGTACCTTAGTGCCTTCTGAAGCATAATGGGTCTTACTCCATCCACCCCAGACGCCTTAAGGGGATTAAAAGAATGGACCGCCCATTTTGTCGCTTTTTCACTAACTATGGAGCTGATCACCTCCCCCTTTCCATCCTGTGGGTGCCGTTCTGATGAACTCTCCACCGACGGACCTATCTCCCCGCTGCCCGGAAAGTGGGCGTCAAGAAGTACATTTAGCAGCTCCTCGTTTGTGGTTGTCCAGACTCCGGTCTCCCCTTTTATGAAGGACGGAGTACTATGGTCCTTGGCAAGCACCTTCCGAAGTCTGGACGTTTCTGTATTAGACTCTATTGACTGGCAGAAGCTCCTCCATGAAGATCCCTTTGCCAGCCTTCACGCCTTTTTGAATGATCTTAGGCCGTCCTTATAACAGGACCAGTCTACCTGATCTCCGCTGCGCTTGGCTGCATTAATCAACCTACGCGATTTTTCTCTAAGCTTACCCAGTTCCGCATTCCACCATGGTGGCCTTGATTTTCCACTGGATCTGCTTATAGGGCAGGCTTCCAGGAACGCTACGTTTAACGCCTCGGTGACAGTATTGACCGCATCATCCACTGCTGACTCTGTGATGAGTCTTTCGGGTGATGAACCCAACCTATCACTGACTACATCACGGAACCGGTCCCAATTTGTCCTACGAACATTCCTAAAAGCCTCCACAGGTCGCGCAGCAAATACAACCTCGAAGAGTATCCAAGCGTGGTCTGATAAAGACGCCTGCTCAGACACTCTCCAGTTGCAAACCACGAAGTTCTCCGAACAGGTTACTAGGGTTAGGTCCAAGACCTCACTCCTGTTTACTGTTCTGAAAGTTGGCGTATTGCCTCTATTACACACTACGAGCTTAGTCTCTAACAAATAATTAAAAAGAGATTCACCTCTCGGGTTTATATCCGTGCTACCCCAAATGATACGATGGGGGTTAGCATCACACCCTAGTAGAAGATTGATGTTCTTCGCTTCAGCAGCCTCGATCACCAATCTTGTATCTCTGGAGGAGGCTGACGGCTCCTCATACGGCATGTATGCCGAGGCCATCCAGCATTTGTGGGCCCCCGCCTCTAGCCCTACAACCACAAGATCCTTAGAGCTGTAATTAGATAACACTAGTGCCTGAAGGTTTTTCCTAACAAGTATACATGTTCTTACTTTGTCTGACTCTTGACTATAAAATAGTCTGAATCCTCTGAGGCCTAACCCCTGAACCTTGGTCCCACGGACCCACGGCTCCTGGATAAGTGCCACATCTATGCTCTCCTTATTTAGGAGCAGCATTAGGTTGGCTGACGCAACCTTACTATGATGAAGGTTGATTTCCACCACCTTCATCCACAGTAGCTACGTCCTCCTCCCCGCAGATGTTATTTCTCCTGAAGAGCCTGAGAAATACTTCTCCCACAGCAAAATGGAGCTTACCCTGTCTCTTCCTGATGAGGGTATCGAATCTTCGTCCACCAAGATCACGAATCATCTACCCCCATCTCTGGGCTCCTCTACCGCAACAATCTCCCACTCCCTCATCGGGACGTCAGGATTTTGTACCTGTAGGACGTTTAGGAGATTGCTCCTGTCGATGTCCACGTTTGGGATCACCACACGACCTCTCGGTCTCTCAGGAATGTCGTGCAGTGGGACGAGCGCCAGCTGTGCTCCTTCCCACGGCACCTCCAATTCCGAGATCGCTTTTACAGCAAAGTCATGTGTGGCCTTGTCTCTGCATTCCAAGACCCTGATCCCGTGCTTCCACCAAGACTTATTGAAAGTCGGCGCGCTTAGCGAGGGGTTACTGAGCACATACCGGATGACAGCGTTCGATAAGGATCTCTCCACTGTCTTCCATTGCTCCTCAGTATAGCGCCCGTACCGATTGCTCTTGTCAATCAGCGCTAGCTTTAAGCTATCTGATACCACCTCACTAAGCGGCCTCTTCTCCTTTTCCAGACCCTTACTAGGACCTGGTCTGGATGCCTTGCTGAACCCGGGTGATTGTCTGCTGGAGCCTGGTTGCAGCCTCTTGGCATCATTATCCTCCTCCTCTGCAGATCTCACCCTTTTCATCACCTTACCCTTCCCCTTACCCTGAACACCGCCACCCCCTTTAGTGGGGCCCGCAGTGGTCGGTTTAGGATTGGGGTTTTGTTTTGCCTTGGTTGAAGGTCCCTTGCCCCTGGGAGCCTCCTTAGCGGAGTCGCATCCCCTGGTACTTACTAGCTATATTTACTTTTTCAAAGATTTCATACCATATCACAATACAAGAAATGAACTTGAAATCCACTATTTTGCTACCTAATATTTCTGCCATGTTCTTCGATTTTGGGTCATCACTTTGGGATAGTTCGACGAAAACTTCATTATACATCTCCTAGATGGTGTACTAAAGGTTTTATTGCATCTATTCTTTTCTCCCATCCAGTTTCACAGAGGCTTAAGGGTTAAGGACTTAAATATTTTTTAAAATCCGCCACCTACTCACAGAAGTGGAAAAATACATATAAAGATTTTCAATTGTATCTAAAAACGAAATTGCAATCGAAGAGTAATGTGCAGCATCTATAATTACTAAAGTAATAGAATGGCTAGAGCAGGGTACGTAAAAAGCTCTCGGCTCTAACGATTTTATTCGTATTCCGGTATGCGGGATTCTGCCCCATTATCATAGCCTTGTTCTCTGCAGTTTTCTAAAAGTATGTATAACTTTCCAAGCTCATTCAATACCAACTCAGTCAAGCTGACCCCCGTGGTCTCTTCCGCTATTAAGAAGCCTAAAAAATATTCTTTCACATTTATTTTATTATTTTCACAGTCCACTATTCTTACAATTAAGAATAATTGGTTCTTCCTGGATGTTTGGTGCACAGTCTACAATAATCGAGAAATACTTCGTGTTTTTTATTTTAGCTAATATCCTTTTCCTCACAGCATTGAACAATAACTCTATTAATTCATTTTGAATATATTTACTAAGGTATTTGCTTTGCGTCTCCTGATTTTGAATTCTACGCAAATGTTCTGCTAAAACTAAATCGAAGTTGCCGTTGTCCCTATCGTACAGAATATCAGAATTGCCCCTAAATGATAAAGACTATGGTCTTAAATACAGAACAAAAATTATGAGGCGTCTTAGAATATTTCGGCAATGCTCAATTTCCTTCGACATTTTATTCTGCAATTCAGCGACAACGGTTTTACCTGTTTTTAAGCCTAGTTCTAAGTCCTTCCAAGTTTTGAAACTTGACATATGAAATAAACTATTTTCATGATTTTTCAATGGCCTACATAAATGACTCCAATCTCTATAACCCTTATTAGATAATGAGTTACATTCTCTATTCTTTGAAAAAAGGAGACAACAGAAACAAAATACAGCATCTTGTAAAATTGAATATATTAACCATGGTCTAGAAACTGTCTCACCGTTTGTCATAGACCTCTGGTAAAACTGAGAACTAGATTTTCTTTTTTTAGTGGTAGGAAAATCAAAAGCTTTTATTTGGATTGGACTTTTTTCTATTAATAATTGCACCACTTTCTTATTCATAGTGGCCATTTAAAAGGATCTCCGAAATTATACACAAAAACAAACGCCTTGTTTCAATGTTGATTACCACCCTTACCCACACTAAAATTCTCTGCTGCCTGAACTAACTGAATATTTACATTTATATATCTGAATTTACTTTAATTTCTCCGGCATATGATGTGAAAGCACTTGTACTTGGACCACTTACAATAGTATTCACATTTTTTTTTAAATACTTCGATAGTTTTATATTTAATTCTTCCAACCACTTTCGTTTTCTTCTATATTCACTGCCCGATAACTTTTTCTTTAAATCTGGTGAATTCATCTTATGGCACTAATATAAAACAAACAAGCAAAATGACAATATGCTATATATAATATAGTTGAGCTAAACTTAATTGGATACCTGTACTCATGCACGCATGCCTATAAAATTGAAAAAAAATGTTCGATTACTTCATCGACATAAAAAGTTTGCTGTATATATCTACGTTAAGAGACAAATATTAATTTCTCTTAAGAGCCCAGTCATACATTTATATGAAACAAACGTATGTATAAAACTTAAACGTCCTTCCAATATGCATGCGTAAGCCATCCAACGTAAGAATCCAAAGTTAAATTGTTTGTGTTTAATTTTGCTAATATATGTTTGTATCTACTATGTAACTCGCTAAGATGTGCCCAACGCTCAGCGTGCTTTTGGCACGAGTGCTCAAATAAATAAATGTTTATGTTTATGTTAAATTGCTACGTATTATCATAGGCTACGGTTAACACACAAGTATGAACGTTTCTAGTGAACAGTCATACGTGGTCATACTCAATTCTGATGATACATTTTGTTCATGGAGCAGAATATTTTAGTGCACCACCGCCAAGTAATAAGCACAACATGAACTTTCATGTGTAGAAGAAGAAGAAAGCTGTGCATGCTTACCTCTTTATGGGGGCGCCGCTGGTGCGAATGAAAATAATGCACCATATGGTATGAGGTTTGGTATGCTCAGGCCAGGCAAACGCAGAAGTATAGAAAATTGGAAGAGATAGAATAATGTGGTTATGAAAACAGAATTGAATTGTGTTTTGTTGAGAGAATATATTTTGTATGCAATTTGTTTGAATTGGAGATCCTTTTTTAAGAGACCAAGCTTAGATAATTATTACATATGATGGCATGGTTTCTGTTTTTCTGTTCTGATGAATGGTGTTTAGTCCGTGGATAATTTGGTGTATAAATGTGATTCTACGAAGACTCTTTTTATTTAAAGGATAAGTATGTATGTATAAATACTTTTAAGTAACAGAGCACCGATTCAACTCTGATTCTATATACGAGATTCAGCTCATACCTTGCTATATGTGAAAAGAATCTTTTCGAATACAAACTATAATTTTTTTCAAATAATTCGTCTTTTTTAAAAAAATTAACTTGAAATTTAAAATCTTTCTTGTATTGTCGCATTTCCGCTCCCTTTTATATGGCGCCCCAAAAATTTTGCGCCCGGTGCAGCTGCTCCATTTGCACCTATGAGAGCTCCGGCCCTGATGACGTTGATGATGATGAAGACGCAGATGAGTTGACGAAGATTTGATGCACTAGTTCGCTATCTTCGTTATTATAAAACTGCTATCTGCTGATTCAGATAGAATGCTGCGAAGAGAAGAAATATAATCAAAAACTGAAAGTTTTTACAAATTAATCAAAAATATATAATTTTTATTTAAAACTACTTACCTTAACTTTTTGTATCTATTCTTTTCTATTCTCTTCATCTTCTTTCTTTTCATCGTCTTCATCTTCACTCTCTTCATCTGTACTATCTTCATCTTCATTCCCTTCATCTGCACTCTCGTCACCTTTAGGTTGATTTTCGTCCACCTGAAAAAACAAATTATTTTAAGCAATGTAATGTACTATTGCAAATCTTGACAGTTATAGGGTAAAAAACAAATTCCTTACCAAATATTTCCCTGCCTCATCTGTAATCGCTTTGTAGGGGTTGTACAAAACCGCTGCAGACTTGAAAAATTCTATCGTGGGGTCCAGTCCATTTCTTTTACAGAAATTTAGAAAAATAAATTTGGAAAGATAGCCCACGAAGAAGTCCTTCCGACGATTGTAAACGGGCAGACTGGCTTTGATGTGCCTCCAGAGACCCTCGATCTGATTTGTGTGGGCCCCCGTTACCGGATCCTTATAGTTAACCGAGTGGTTCACTGTAAGGTGCTGGTACTTCGCCTCATCTAAATTATCATAAGCCTTCCAGCAATCGCTTATGATGATTGAGCCGGGGGCGATTCACTTCTCAATCAATGGCTTCAAAGTTAGATTATTGCGATGCTCTACGGGAACTAAAAAGAGATCTCCGGACTCTCTGCAGACACCTCCAAATACCCACTGCCCTTCAACGTGATGCCCTTTGTGGTGCTTCCTCTTTCCAAATTTTGATTCATCTATTTCCACCGTCATGTCCGGACCTCCTGCCATAAACATTAAAACTCTTCCAAAAAAACCAGAAAAAATATAAAATTACCGATAGGTTTTTCTTCCCTTTTGCAATGTGCGATTACAACCTCTCTACAAAAGGAGTTCCAGTCCACCGCCGTGGTTTTGGATAGGCCTACTTGCGCTTCAATAAACTTAAGATCAACTTGGAAGCACCAGAGATGTACCAACAAAATGATCTAGAAATAAACTCAGTAAGGGCTGAACGAAAGCTTTACCAATTAAAGCACTTACTTGCTCAATCGTCAATTGAGATTTGTCGAGGAATGTGTTTTTCCGGATACTATGGCGCTTGTTACATATGACCTTTTTTTGTTTCCTTTTTGAGGTTTTGTTGTAACAGCGCCAGTAGTATCCGACCTCAGTATTATTTGCCACCAACTTCATAGTACCGCTGCAATCGGGGCATTTCAACTCCCCTTCAGTCGCAAATACCCCTCATTCCTATATGAACACATAGTATCCTAAATGTCAGCACCTACCTCCCGTTACAGTACATTCCAGACTTTGGTGATTTTTGAAATTTTTTTGCTCGAACTCTTGGAAAATTCTTTTGAAATTTCAAATTGAACTGTCTGGTATCTCGATTCAAGTTGGAAGGATTGTTATTTTCTATGATATTTTGGTGATCTTTTCCGAAAATTTTAGTATCTTTCCAAATTTTTGGAATAATTCTGACTTGACACTTCAGTTGTCTCGAGTACGGCTTGGACAACACCTGTCTTTTCGTTCCTCGGACTGCATAACCTTTTTAGGACGGGGGAGACTATCCAGTCTACAGTCCTGGGATATATAAAAACATTGATTTTACGACTGAACGCTTGAGATTATACAATTGCTAGAGCGCGAACACCACCGCGAGCAACTGGGGTAACGGTACCGTTGCCAGACCAGTGCTCCATCTGCCAGGAGGGCGACTGGCCAGGACCGAGGAAGCCAGTGAAGACGGTCTGTGGACATGTGATCCACAAAGCATGTCTGAAAACGTGGATTGGGCAGCAGTCAAACTGCCCGAACTGCAGATCCCATCTCACTCGATACGATTTTACTGAGTATACAGGTGCGGTCCCGAAGAAGACTCACACAAAGCCTGTTAATCAGAATGCTCGACCGGCAGTACCAGTCTTCAATCTGCCACCACCTTCTAGTCAACCAGCCAACCGCGAATCTTTGTCCCCAGATGACTTTCTCTCACCCGAGCTCCAGAGTGAACAGTCCTTTACCTACTGCTCAGGGCCTGAGCTCAGCAGCGACTGAAGCCTTGGTGGCAGGGCTACGCCTGCAGATGCAGGATGTGGTTCGGGAAGGCCTCGAACGGAGCCTTAATACCTTACGGACTGAAGTGGCAAATAGTGTCCGAGACTGAATTGGCAAATAGTGTCCGACAGCAAATATCAGCAGCAATCCCACAAGTCGATTTTTCACGGCCACCGCCTTCTTTGGGTGAATCGAGACCACCACAAGAGTTTCACGACATGCGTAGGCAATCGTTTAGCACCAGAGATGTACCAACATAATGATCTAGAAATAAACTCAGTAAGGGCTGAACGAAAGCTTTACCAATTAAAGCACTTACTTGCTCAATCGTCAATTGAGATTTGTCGAGGAATGTGTTTTTCCGGATACTATGGCGCTTGTTACATATGACCTTTTTTTGTTTCCTTTTTGAGGTTTTGTTGTAACAGCGCCAGTAGTATCCGACCTCAGTATTATTTGCCACCAACTTCATAGTACCGCTGCAATCGGGGCATTTCAACTCCCCTTCAGTCGCAAATACCCCTCATTCCTATATGAACACATAGTATCCTAAATGTCAGCACCTACCTCCCGTTACAGTACATTCCAGACTTTGGTGATTTTTGAAATTTTTTTGCTCGAACTCTTGGAAAATTCTTTTGAAATTTCAAATTGAACTGTCTGGTATCTCGATTCAAGTTGGAAGGATTGTTATTTTCTATGATATTTTGGTGATCTTTTCCGAAAATTTTAGTATCTTTCCAAATTTTTGGAATAATTCTGACTTGACACTTCAGTTGTCTCGAGTACGGCTTGGACAACACCTGTCTTTTCCTTCCTCGGACTGCATAACCTTTTTAGGACGGGGGAGACTATCCAGTCTACAGTCCTGGGATATATAAAAACATTGATTTTACGACTGAACGCTTGAGATTATACAATTGCTAGAGCGCGAACACCACCGCGAGCAACTGGGGTAACGGTACCGTTGCCAGACCAGTGCTCCATCTGCCAGGAGGGCGACTGGCCAGGACCGAGGAAGCCAGTGAAGACGGTCTGTGGACATGTGATCCACAAAGCATGTCTGAAAACGTGGATTGGGCAGCAGTCAAACTGCCCGAACTGCAGATCCCATCTCACTCGATACGATTTTACTGAGTATACAGGTGCGGTCCCGAAGAAGACTCACACAAAGCCTGTTAATCAGAATGCTCGACCGGCAGTACCAGTCTTCAATCTGCCACCACCTTCTAGTCAACCAGCCAACCGCGAATCTTTGTCCCCAGATGACTTTCTCTCACCCGAGCTCCAGAGTGAACAGTCCTTTACCTACTGCTCAGGGCCTGAGCTCAGCAGCGACTGAAGCCTTGGTGGCAGGGCTACGCCTGCAGATGCAGGATGTGGTTCGGGAAGGCCTCGAACGGAGCCTTAATACCTTACGGACTGAAGTGGCAAATAGTGTCCGAGACTGAATTGGCAAATAGTGTCCGACAGCAAATATCAGCAGCAATCCCACAAGTCGATTTTTCACGGCCACCGCCTTCTTTGGGTGAATCGAGACCACCACAAGAGTTTCACGACATGCGTAGGCAATCGTTTAGCACCAGAGATGTACCAACATAATGATCTAGAAATAAACTCAGTAAGGGCTGAACGAAAGCTTTACCAATTAAAGCACTTACTTGCTCAATCGTCAATTGAGATTTGTCGAGGAATGTGTTTTTCCGGATACTATGGCGCTTGTTACATATGACCTTTTTTTGTTTCCTTTTTGAGGTTTTGTTGTAACAGCGCCAGTAGTATCCGACCTCAGTATTATTTGCCACCAACTTCATAGTACCGCTGCAATCGGGGCATTTCAACTCCCCTTCAGTCGCAAATACCCCTCATTCCTATATGAACACATAGTATCCTAAATGTCAGCACCTACCTCCCGTTACAGTACATTCCAGACTTTGGTGATTTTTGAAATTTTTTTGCTCGAACTCTTGGAAAATTCTTTTGAAATTTCAAATTGAACTGTCTGGTATCTCGATTCAAGTTGGAAGGATTGTTATTTTCTATGATATTTTGGTGATCTTTTCCGAAAATTTTAGTATCTTTCCAAATTTTTGGAATAATTCTGACTTGACACTTCAGTTGTCTCGAGTACGGCTTGGACAACACCTGTCTTTTCCTTCCTCGGACTGCATAACCTTTTTAGGACGGGGGAGACTATCCAGTCTACAGTCCTGGGATATATAAAAACATTGATTTTACGACTGAACGCTTGAGATTATACAATTGCTAGAGCGCGAACACCACCGCGAGCAACTGGGGTAACGGTACCGTTGCCAGACCAGTGCTCCATCTGCCAGGAGGGCGACTGGCCAGGACCGAGGAAGCCAGTGAAGACGGTCTGTGGACATGTGATCCACAAAGCATGTCTGAAAACGTGGATTGGGCAGCAGTCAAACTGCCCGAACTGCAGATCCCATCTCACTCGATACGATTTTACTGAGTATACAGGTGCGGTCCCGAAGAAGACTCACACAAAGCCTGTTAATCAGAATGCTCGACCGGCAGTACCAGTCTTCAATCTGCCACCACCTTCTAGTCAACCAGCCAACCGCGAATCTTTGTCCCCAGATGACTTTCTCTCACCCGAGCTCCAGAGTGAACAGTCCTTTACCTACTGCTCAGGGCCTGAGCTCAGCAGCGACTGAAGCCTTGGTGGCAGGGCTACGCCTGCAGATGCAGGATGTGGTTCGGGAAGGCCTCGAACGGAGCCTTAATACCTTACGGACTGAAGTGGCAAATAGTGTCCGAGACTGAATTGGCAAATAGTGTCCGACAGCAAATATCAGCAGCAATCCCACAAGTCGATTTTTCACGGCCACCGCCTTCTTTGGGTGAATCGAGACCACCACAAGAGTTTCACGACATGCGTAGGCAATCGTTTAACAAATCGTCTTGCTTTTGGTCAGCCTGGACCAAACTTTGTTCAACCCCCACCAGCTCCATCTCATCGTATCCCGGCAAGCGTAGGACAACGACTTTCTGGCAGCCCCATCCGAAGATGGAATATATCCTATAGTGGCGACAGCTCCCGACAAATTCGTGTTTAGAGTGGAAGCATTGACTTACTCGGCATTAGACGGAGATTTTGATCTCCTAGTACGGCACATGACAACCTTGCTTTCTCGTCCAGCAATGGATTGGTACTGGTCTCTCCTGCGGCAGAGCTCCACGCCTTCGTGGGAGTATGTAAAGACAGCTCTGGTAGCTGAATGGGGAGTACCGAAGGATGACGTCAACGTCCAGCTGATGTTGAGGAAACAGAAAGCAGGAGAGTCATTTGCCACATACCATCAACACCTGGTACATCTGCGCGATCAACTGCAAAGTCCTTTGGCGGACGGAGAGTTTCTAGAGATCTTGAAGGCTAATCTCCTTTCAGACATTCAGCAGAAAATCTGTTTATATACCACTAACACCATCCACCAACTACGGAGTCTCGTGACTCAAATACAGGTTACACAGCAGCAAATCGCGACAGCGTGTAGCTGGAATGCCTAACGCAGCCCAAGAGTCAGCGAGGTGGATGAGTGCCATCCAACAGATGCCGAACAGCACAGATCACCTGAACGCAGTGAGGAAGCCGTCCTATTATCTGCCCTAACAACATCTCATTACGTTAGTTGTTGGAACTGTGACCAGCCCGGTCACTTTTACCAAGACTGCCGGCAGGAAAGACAAGTCGTATTCTGCTATGGATGCGGACGCAAAAATATCTTCCCGACTGCGTCCATTGCCGACAGAAAACCCTGACATGGGTCGGGAATACCACCACCTTTTCTCGACCAGTGCCAACGTTACGCGCACACTGCAATGAACACTCCAGTTCAAGCGTTGAACAAGGAGGAAGGTGCGCTCCATTAGCAGACTTTGACAATGAACCGTTGAATTGTCCACTGATATTATTCAGTGACTCTGATGATACCAGCAAACCACCTGATAGTATAAAATATTTCACGGATAGAGACGGAGAACCTGATCGACTTCTCCGCAGATCTTCAAGCTCACATTTCCACTTCTGGGGAGCCCATGACACTATTAGACACTTCTTTGGAAGAGTCTTTAATTTTCGATGTCCCGATAACACCGACAGCACCTTTAGCTGACAAGGTTACTGAGCAGGAGATTTGGTCTCCTCGCATGAGACGGCCACCAAGCTCTGTTATGACGAGTGGGCGTGAGCCTTTTTCACACCCGCTGACGCCGTATCATACGCGTCTGCAGAATTATAATGCAGTAAGAGACCGAATCTTCTCCTCAGTAGCGGAGTTAGCTGATATCATGTATCCTGACGTGGATTTTAGACCAAGAAAGAAACGATCTACCGTTCGTTGGTGGGAATACTGTCGACGGTTGAGACTGGAAAGAAAAAAATTGGCACAGATTTCCGTGTCGATGCCAGACGACATTCGACCGTATGCCGAAGTAAGACTACTCGGGCGAACTGAGACTGGATTACTTGATAGTGGTGCCACTGTCAGTATTCTAGGCCAGGGAGCTCTAGAGAAGATTGCAGAAGCAGAGGTTGAATGGAGGAGGTATCGGACACAGGTACAAGTAGCGAATGGTGCCATGACGACTGTGCATGGTCATGTGAACTTGGACATCACTTGCCGTGTTAAGACCCAAAACGTGCGTTTTTACGTGGTTTCTGGGCTCACACAGGCACTATATCCAGGAATAGTCTTCTGGCGTCTATTTGGGTTGGCTCCGGACGTTCTAGGTATAGTTGCGGAAGTGACACCAAGTTTACTATCTACTCCTGACACCGACTGCCATGCTCTTTCCGGTTAGATCGACAGCGTTTAGAAGCTACTAAACAGCTTTTGCCGTCCTTCGCCTCTTTAGGCTTAGGACAAACATCTCTTGTCAGTCACAGGATTGAAACGAATGACGCGACTCCGATAAAACAGAGGTTTTATCCGCTTTCACCCGCAGTACAGAGTTTGATAGATGCGGAATTGCAACGAATGCTATCGTTGGGTGTGATAGAGGAGAGTCAGAGTCCTTAGAGCTCTCCAGTTGTACTAGTGCGGAAGCCTGGAAAGGTCCGGCTTTGTTTTGATGCCAGGAAAGTCAACTCCGTTACGAAGAAAGACGCCTATCCGCTACCGCAGATAGATGAGCTTCTGAGTCGGCTTCCTCCGGCAAACTACATTACAAGCCTGGACCTGAAAGGCGCATTCTGGCAGATCCCACTAGACGCTGATTCCAGAGAGAAGACCGCGTTTACAGTACCTGGTCATCCTCTCTATCAGTACACCGTGATGCCATTCGGCCTTTGCAATGCTCCACAAACTATGTGCCGCCTTATTATGGTCGTAGCGTATTGCCTATAGCAATATGCTACACGTACTGAAGCGTGTAGGCCGGCTGCGTCAAACAAAATAAAAATGAACGTATTCCGACCGAGAGTAATGCTTCCTCACGCTCAGGTGCCATGGTGACATGACTGAAAGGTAAGAAGAAGGCAATCGATCTGCCATTTCGTAAAAGTGCAAGAATGGGAAAAGTTCCAGACAATTTTTATCGAAAGTTCTTGGCGGCATCCAGTCTAAAAGAGTAATAATTTTTACATTAATTTCGTTCGGCTAAGTTAAATCTCTAAACAATCTTTACGCGTTCGTCGAAAATTCGCCGTGCACCACGAGAAAATTTCCAGGAGTAAAGAGAAAATAAACTAAATCCACCGCGGAAGCAAAATAAGGAAGAGAATCCTACGTGGTGCTGTGCGAGCCTTTGTAACATGCATCATCAAAGCCAAGAAGAGAGCGCTGCTTACTTCTAGCTGGAATTCAAACTCTATAAGTAGCTCAAATTACTAATCGTGCTTAACGATCCTTTCGTCGGCAATAGAGAGGAAAGCTACAAGTATACAGATAGTTCATCAGGTACAAACAGTAAGTACATTCCTCGATTAAATGTTCTTAACCGACCATCTGAATCAAGTACAACGCCACCACCGGAAGAATTACTACCAGAAACATGGAGTGTGTATGATGTTTCACATTTTTACGTGTTAATGACAGCACGCCACAGTAGTGCGATACATCCAGTCGCCATAAAATTAATGGCAAACGTATATCACAACTTTCTGAGGATGAACGTATAACATTACTTGTTTTACGCAAGGATATTAGATGTTCCTGGTTTCCATCTCAGCCCTTTCAATCATAACTAGGAGCTTGAATGTTCTGTATGTCAGACAGTAAGGCCACACAGTATGTATAAGTGATCGAATTATTATGATTATTAACGTGAAAATATCCAATTTATATTAAATGCTAAGTAACAGGGACTGACCAGTAAGATTCTAGAACAATGTTCGAGTATTAACCTGCTTTTCTTAAAAGAAAAAGCTTTAGCCCTAACTTTTAATAACGTCTTACTTCTAATCTGCCTTAGCTTAATTTTGTAATGTCATTGCCTTTTCGTAGTTAAGATATTATTAGGTTTTCGTAGATTTATTTTTTTGGGTACATGATAATCCTGTTGGAGTTAGTTTGATTAATACCTTATGGAAGATTTGAGCAAAAGAATTTCACGTCACGCTACTAATCACGTTTAGTTACAAGTATAAAAAAAAAAAACAGAAACGAAGACAAAAGGAAAAACTCAGGTTAGGTATTGTAATAAGTCTATATTTCTTCATGAAGTATATTATATTATAGACGAGGTAACAATCGAAAAATCCCAATGAATTCAGTATCAGAGTTGCAGCGAGAAACATTGCTTTTTTTGAAATATATATGAGTGCCACTGGGCCTCGTTAATTTTTTGTAAACAGCGGGTGTTGAAGCGCTTCATCAGGCCGTGGAGAAATGTGAGTATTTTTTGATGTGCAAAAAATTTTTTTTTTCTTATATATATAACTCAGTTCATTGAGATCGTGGAGATATTCGATTGATCGTAATGATTAAACGCCTATACGTCTTTGTTTGCATTTGGTAAATGATAGACCATTTAGTAAGACCATGAACTGCACATTTTCGTTTTGCTTCCTTTAATAAAACAAGAACTCGAGATTTAGGTATTTAACACTCAGTTAAAGATGCACTAAGGCAATGTTAATGAAAGGATTAATTTAGTTAGTTTGGATTCTGAAGGCATATAATAAAAGAAAATTATTTTGGTACTCTTGAACTTAGCACATCTCTTTATTAAATTTTTTTATATATGTAAACTAAAAGAAAAAAAAAGGAAAAGAAACAAAACAAGAGTTTAGAAATTATATGCACTTATACGCAATTTAGTAATAACTCATTACCATACGTATATATAGTTTTGCTGATAGGCTTAATTGGAACCTTTAGTTCATATATGCCATGCTCATTTTGTTGTAATGATAGGCTTACCGTAGTTCAATTACTATCTACATGTATACTCCGCTTAATACTAGTTTAATACTACACACTTTTATAGTTCTCTGATTTCTTGAGATACTAACCCGTGTATCTTCTAAATGTACCTCCCGCGAAATGAAGCGAATTTTGTTGTACGAAATTATAACGTAAAAATGGAGATCTAGGACTGTTTATTTCTTCCTTCACATCCTGGAGCCCTCTCATCCGAAGGTCGTATAGGTCCGCTTTAATCTTTTTCACATGTCAACAAAGGGACTTTGGACAATTGTGCCACCCAAAGTCAATGGGAGAATGGGGCTTGGCAAAGAAGGCAGACCATCTGAGCCTTCATTGGAATGTAGGTAAGTGACGTAAGGGTCCCTTCAGGACCGAGTGTGTGCTGGCTTGTTGGTTGTAGGCACGAAAATCTTTTTTTTTGATTATGGTTGGTGACAAGCGGCAGGTTATTTCGGGAACTCCCCCACAATCTCCGCCACCCTTAGCCGAGGTGCTAGCGTGCCGCCCTGTACTAACGCTGTCATCGAGTGATCTGTCAGCTCATGCTGGAAGTTTGGACTTCACGTCTTGACCAATCACTCATCAACATACATACCATAACAGCCTCATGGACAAGGTCATTCCTTTCGATCTTCGTGAAAATGTTCTCGTCTACCTGCTAGGTATGGCGGGATGGTAAAACGGTTCATCCCGCACTATGCTGATTTAACTGCCTCCGTAACTGACACCCTGAAGAACCCTAGTCAGTTCAAGTGGACACCGGAAGCCCAGACGTCTCTTGATTTGTTGAAAAAAAAACTTTTAGCTGCAATCTTAAGTGTACAGAAGTTCCGGCCCTTCATAGAACTTATGCCGTTTAAGAGTGACTGATCATGCGAGCTTGAAATGGCTGATGTCACAAAAGGACCTCAGCGGTAAACTTGCTCGAGTTTGAAGCTTCAGGGTTTCGACTTCACTATTGAGCACCGAAAAGGAAGCCTGAATGTCGTCCCTGATGCGCTGTCCCGCATT
Source organism: Dioctria linearis (assembly GCA_963930735.1). Taxonomy (NCBI): domain Eukaryota; kingdom Metazoa; phylum Arthropoda; class Insecta; order Diptera; family Asilidae; genus Dioctria; species Dioctria linearis. The sequence continues at coordinate 68,126,842 of OZ005743.1, forward strand.
CATTGCGACGGGCTGTCCACAAACGAAGATTCTGGCCCGGAAGTTCACCTTAGTTCGCCATATTTCAACTCGTTGGAATATGAGGAACTGAAGCATAAAGTTAAAATGACTTCTGGCAAACTACCAGATCTTTGCGTCAGGGATGGCTTCGTGTACATTCGGACTGTTCCGAGAACAGGCGATCCGATTCAGGAAGAAGAAGCTTGGAAGCTTTGGATTCCACGAGGGCTTGTCTCCGACGTTATTTCAAGAGCGCATGATCCGCCACTGGCTTCTCATGGAGGTATAAGGAAAACACTGAAACGTCTGAGAAGACACTTGTACTGGCCACGAATGACAGTTGATGTCAGAAACTACGTAGGTGCCTGTGACGTATGTAGAGAGACTAAGGCCCCCAATACTATTCTGAAACCACCTATGAGAGTCCAGTCTGTGACAGAACGACCATGGCAAAAGCTGTATATTGATTTTCTGGGTCCATATCCTCGGTCAGTGAACGGAAATGTTTGCATCTTAATAATTCTTGACCACTTTTCAAAGTTCCCGATTGTCAAGCGAGAAAAGTATCTACACTCAATGTGTGCCAGTTCATCGAAATGGAAGTGTTCCATGTATTCGGAGTCCCGGAAACGATAGTCTCTGACAATGGAGTCCAGTTTTACTCGACTCAGTTCACCAGATTACTGGACAAATATGGGGTGAAGCACTTGCGAACGGCAGTTTACTCGCCGCAAGCAAACGCCTCAGAGCGAGTAAACGGGTCTCTATTGTCAGGGATTAGAGCATACATCCGGAAGGAACATACGAATTGGGATGAAAAGCTGAGCCAGATAGCTAGTTCCCTCAGCAGCTCTTTCCACCAAGCAACTGGTTTCTCTCCTTATCGAACACTTTTCGGTCAGCAAATGATTGAACATGGATGCTCCTATTCCATCTTGAGGAGCCTTGGGACTCTTAATGAGCCTCTGAGAGTAGATGCGGCAGACAAAATGAGATTGATCCGTGCGAGAGTGCAGGAGAACTTACACAATGCGTTCGAACAGGGTTCAAGAGCCTATAATCTCAGGGTGAAGCCTATTGATTTCAGAGTGGCTCAAGATGTATTCAGACGGAATTTTGGCCAAAGCAACTTCCAACAGCAGACTAGTGCTAAACTGGAACGAAAATTTGTTAAGTGTCGGGTTAAAGCCAAGAAAGGAAACTCCTTATACGAGCTTGAGGATCTGCAGGGGAAACCCTTAGGAGTCTGTCACGCCAAAAACATCAGGCAGTGATATCCATTCTAGAAGCGTCATCTATCTAATGTTACGATTCATGGTAGCCCTAAGAAGGTATCCAGCGAGCTTCACTGGTAAACTATAGGATATCGCGAAGCCCTCCTATTGCCCCGTCAATGGCGGGTGATATACCTGTTGGAATTCAACCCAGTATACGTTCTTTATCAATCAAAGGAGTAATGAGGAATGCTCCTATTGGGTCGTGGGTCGAGACACACATTGGGCGCCCGCAGCGATGAGGCCTATGTTTAAGACCGGCTAGCTCAGTCGATCTTTTTTGAGCGTTGCCTGAACCACGGGTGGTGTAGACCACTCTGCCCTGTTATGGTCGTAGCATATTGCATATAGCAATATGCTACACGACTGCTAGCAGCAGTACCTGGTGTGAGACACACGTTTCGAGTCTGACTTGGACCGAGCAGCGAGATCGAGGGCCGGAAAAAAAGGAGAAGAGAGGAGATTTTTGTGTTTTTTTTACGGTGGCAAAAGAGGAAGACGAAAAAAAGTGAGGTTGTTTCGGAAGTCCGTGAATAGCTAAAAAGGAAGTTTTGGTTAAAAAAGGAAAAGCTAAAAATAAGAAAGATCGAAAAAAATCTCGAATCTAGAAAAGCACTCCGACGTGCTACAAATAAAATTTTCGAGCAAAAGGAAGCAACCATATAAGTCCAGAAAGGGGTAATCGAAAATACTTAAAGAAGAAAAGGGGACCAAATTCGCAAGAAAATGTCCTAGCACCGGAACAACGTCGACTGCGGTACGTCTGTATGTACAGGATAGGAAATTATAAAAAAATTAAAAAATTGGGCTAAGTAAGTGCGCATATTTTTCACTCATCTGAACACATGGTATCCTGAATGTCAGCACCTACCTCCCGTGCCAAAACCTGATATATAATTTGTGCCGGGACTTGTTCACAAGTAGCGTGGAAGTTATATATATTACCAGCCGTATCGCTGATACGTGACAGTTCTTTTATCAGAAAAATCTCCTAAAACATAACAGGTATTCCATGACAAGCCACATCAATTATCTTTGGCACAGTACATGCTACATCAATTGGTGGTAATAGGAGCTCACCCTCTACGCGTATATATAACACTAGGAACCTGGTATGTCATAAACATAGACATATATCAGCAATTATAGAAGTGAACAAAGTATTCAATAGTTGATCTTGGCGTTAGGCCAGGTAAACAAACCTGTTCCTGTACTGGAAGTCCAACATTACCTGCAATTAACAAGCAAAAGGCTGAACATATGTAGTACTGCAGCAGAAATATTAAGACTACCAGAGGTATTTAGTCGCCTGATAGCACCGGAATTATAAACCTAGCGAGATTCTCGTATCGTAATCGGCGATGTTGAATCGGCTTTGAACTGTTCCAGACCCTGGTTGGTAGTATATAAGTAGATATATATAGCTAGCTTATAGAGGAAATGAGCTAGGCTTAGTACGTATACTAGTACATTTACGATTTTAATGATTTTTTTTTCAGAGAATTTACAGACCATTTTTAATTTGATTAATAGTTGAACTTTCAATTAACTCAATTAACTTGTATGTACCTAAGGAAATGAACTAGGCTTAGTACGTGTACTAGTACATTTATGATTTTAATGATTTTTATTTCAGAAAAATTTACAGACCATTTTTAATTTGATTAATAGTTGAACTTTCAATTAACTCAATTAACTTGTATGTACCTAAAGATTATTGAATTGCTAAATTTCTTGCCAATTGGCTTATAGGAACCTTTGTGTTGATAGCTCACGATTTTGAATGTGTCGTGCGATAGCGACAAGGGGTGTTATGAATCCACTAAATCAATCTTACTTATTACCCAATCCCGGATTCATAACCCAAAACTAAACCCTAATTCTGCATTCATAATGCCTAACATCCTATCATCACTTTAACCCAAAATGCATTTCACAAGAATTCAAGAAATTCATTACAAACTCAAATTACGAATTCTTAAACACACCCAAGTGAATGCAACTAACAATAAATAACAGCCGACAGGTACCCGTAATTCTATCCCATTTGGCGCGTGCCTAAAATGATCATAATTTCTTCCACATGATAAAGGCAAAACAAAAAACGCAATACGATCTAGCGCCAGCATTATGATTCACTCATAAAGACGAACGAAGAAACAATTAAAGCCAAATACGTGACTACGTCACCGACCAATCTGAGACCGGCGAGTTTACCTAACAGGTGCCCCGTAGAATGGCTGCACTTCGTTGCATTGATAAGGTGACGTGAAATTTCATGAATTATGATGACCCCGAAAGTTGATATGCATGAAATTCGTCAAACCTTTTTTGAATTGTTATTCCGTTCGATTTCGGGAATTTTGTTATCTCCGCTCATATTTCCTGATTTTGATGTTTGTACAATGATGTGCTCATATCATGCCATTAAGCATTGTGCATTATTATTATTCATGCTATGTATGTACGTTTGTATATACGTGCATATAATGTTACAAGGTGATTAATTATCTTTTATTAGCGAGATGCGCTTTTCTTTTTGCATGATTATTTTTAGATATTATTATTACATGTATTACATACATACATTATTGTGCAAGCGCCATATCATGCTAGTAAACAAGTATATCTCATATTGCAAAACAAAAATTAACAGAAATACAATTTACTTCCAATTTATCAAAAGAAATTACAATCTTAAGAATCAGCAATTTGATACCATTTACAAGTAAGTCAAGTAGGTGACAAAAATGTGTGTCGTAACAATTGATGTGAATTATTATTGTAAAAGGTCATTCAATAAGTAAGAAAGCAATGAATTTGCTTATTGGACAATTCATTTCTGAAATTGCCATTTCTTGCTTATGGAATGATTTTCCATAAGAACCTATGTAAACCAATTATATAAAAGACGAAGAAAAGAATAAAGAACTCAGACTTGATTATCACTGCATTGGAGTATATTCATTTCTCACAATTCGGCTTATAAGCCTATTGATCATAAAGCGGCAATCTTCAGCCTGATCAACCGACCTAAGCAAAGGCAATAAAGCGGCATATAGCCTTGCCTTGCTTACCTTTAAAGCTTAAAGACTATAAAGCGGCAAATTAGACTTGAGCTTGAACATACAATTGAGAAACAATAAAAATCGTTACCACGAAGACCGAGATTGATGAGTAAAATATTACATAGCAATCGTAAAAAAATACAAAAATAAAAATATTACATGGCGACCGTGACATATGAGCGTACAAATACGGCCAAATACAAAAGATTACACTGGAGGAGTATAGGCAGAAGGCATCTGCTCTACATAAGGAAATACAAGCACACCCGCAAGCAGGTCCGCAGCCAATTTCATTAAACACGTTCAGAGCAAGCTGACGAAGAGGTCAAGAGGAGGTAAGGCAGTTAAACTAAGGCAGCAGTTAGGCGAAATTCATCGCATCATTCCTATAACAACGGACAAGAAATTGAAGAAGGAATTACTACAGAAAGCTAAACAGCTGAAGAACGAGCAAAGGAATCTCCGAAAGAAGGTTAAACAACTGCAGCAGCCAAAAGAGTAAAAGTTTAAAAAAAATTTATTATAATTATTAATTGTTCAAAGTACTTACGATTACGTTGTATAACTTAAACAAATATTCAATGAAATTATATTTTAAATAGATTTTTTTTATAGAGGATTTGATTAATAAATTATGATATCTACTTAACATTATTTAAAGTGTAGAGTAAAAATATATAAATACAAAAAAAAAAAATTTATGAATATATAAAGAAAATATAAACCATGTCTTACGATGAATTTTAAATTTTGATGGAAGATTGCGAGAAATTAATCAAGAACGTAGAAAAACTACACCAAACTTTCACTAAAAACCCCCAAAGAAAATTTTCGGCTCAAAATCTCCTAAACAAGTCTACTAGATTAAAGGAAATTCATAAGGAATTCGAATCTATAGCAAATCGATTAAAAGTACAATATTCGAGTAAAGATTTAGAGACTTCAATACAAAGATTCAATGGTATATACCTGAAAGCAAAACATTATATAAATTTGAAAATTGAGGAGAGCTACAACGAGACACGATTAGACTACGATTCAGATTCTAGTTGTGAACCTACAGAAGACAACAATAGAATAAAAATGGCTGCATTTGATATAGTGACAGCATTAAAAATAATACCAGAATTTGCTGGAGAATACAAGGAATTAGATAATTTCCTAACAATCATAGAATTATTTGATAAAACATTAAAAGATGACTCCAAGAAAGAGTTAATAAATTTCGTTTGGAACGCAAGAATGTCCCACAAAGCAAAGAATAGAATGGTCACAGCGGCAACACCAATATCAGTGAAAGAGTTAAGGACAACACTGAAAGCAAGTTTTAAATCAGGTAACACACCACAAAAAGTTATTCACAACTCGCAGAACTAAAGCAAAGAAATTCAGGAATCAAAGTATTTACGGACAAAGTGTTAAATCTAATAAATGACTTGAATAACCTACAAATTTAAGAAATGGGGTAAAGTTAATAGAGAAACGGTAACCAAATTAAATGATAAACTGTCCCTTAATATTTTTCAAAATGGTTTAAATGAAAATCTCAAACCAACAATTTTTGCAGCGCAATGCACGAAATTCTCTGAAGCAGCTGCACTAGCTTCACAAATTCAGAAACCTCTAGAACCACAGATATATTCATATAATAAACAATTTCAAAGCAAGCAAAGATTCTTTAATAGAAATTATAGATCATTTCCAAACTTTTTGAGTGGTCAGAAGAATGTAACAACTCATTCGAAAATCTTAAAAACAAATTAATCAATCCACCAATTCTCAAATATCCTGATTTTGAACAACCATTCATCTTAACCACTGACGCCTCAGATCAAGCCTTAGGCGCGGTTCTTTCTCAAGGAACAATTGGTGAAGATAGACCAATTTGCTATGCGAGTCGAACTCTCAACAAACATGAAATAAACAAAGCAATAATTGATAAAGAACTTTTAGGAATCCACTGGGGAATAAATTATTTCAGACCATACTTATACGGTAGAAAATTTATGGTAGTAACTGATCACAGACCTTTGGTTAGCTTATTCACTCACAAGAATCCATCATCCAAATTAACCAGAATCCGACTCGATCTAATGGATTACGACTTTGACATCATATATAAACAAGGTAGAATGAATACAAATGCAGATGCTCTATCTCGAATAAAATTAAATTCAAACCTATTAAAAGAAATGATCCCAAAAAAATATAAATGTAATCACGAGAGGAATGCTAAAGAAAGCAAAAGAAATTAACCCTGAAGAGAATACAGAGATATCCAATAATAGGTTTGCCCAACTTTATGCATGGGATTGTACGTCTATCTCAGATGTTACAAATGTAAAAAAAATTAAATTTCATATAAATGAAAGTAATGAAAATATGCGCTCAAACAAATTGCCAAAAATAATAATAAAAGAAGATGAAATATCGATACAGTGCAGCGATAATCTAGGGACAAATATAGATTTAGTCCTGGAGAAACTGTTACTCAAGATGAAGAAGAATAAAATATATGAGCTAGCAATATCTAATGATGATAGAATATTTAAATATATAGATTCAAACAGATTTAAGAAAAAGTTCAATGAACTGCAGTATAAAATTATTTCAAATAATATGGCAATAACACTAAGATTATTATTATATACCTCTCAAAAAAGATTAACGGATCCGAAAGAAATAAAAGAGATTATTGAACAATACCATTCCTCACCGTATGGAGGACATGCTGGAATAAAAAGATGCATTGCAAAGATAAAACAAAAATTCATTTGGAAAAATATGAGAAAAACAATAAAAGAATATGTGAAAAACTGTGAAACTTGCGCACGAAATAAAATAATAAAACATACCAAAGAACCATTTGTAATCACAAATACGCCAAACAGTAGTTTCGTGACTATTTCAATAGATACAGTAGGACCATTACGAATATCCAATGGTTACAGATACATATTAACAGTTCAGTGTGAACTCACAAAATTCGTTGAAGCGATTCCAATTGAAACCAAAGAAGCAGAAATAGTAGCACGAGCACTAGTAGAAAAATTCATACTAAAATACGGATGCTTCAAAACGATTAAAACTGATAAAGGTACAGAATTTTGTAATGAATTATTTAAGAGTATATGCAAAATATTTAATATGAACCACATAACTTCAACACCTTATCATCATGAAACACTTGGATCTCTAGAAAGAAACCACAGAGTATTAAATGAATATCTCTTGTCTTTCACAGAGAATGATAATTGGGATATGTGGATACCATACTATATATTTTACTATAATACCACACCGCACATACATACAAACTACACACCATTTGAATTGGTCTATGGAAAAATAACAACCTTAACAGCAGAAACAATAAATAATGAACAAATGATCTATGACATAGATAATTATGCTAATGAATTAAAACACAGATTACAAAGAGCTCATGATAGAGCAAAAGAATCACTGAACGTATCAAAAATAAAAAGAAAGTCTCAACAGAAGAGAAATGTAGAACCCTCAAATTTCAAAGTAAATGATTATGTTTACTTAAGAAAAGGAACTAGAAAAAAATCAGAAAGTCCATACGAAGGTCCATTTAAAATAGTAGACCAAAACGGAGTAAATTCCACAATAAAAATCAGAAATAACCTTAAAAACATACACAATAATAGACTGAAATTATGCAGACATAATGTAGATGATAACTAATGTACACAAATGTAAAATCCTAACTTAACTATATAGACATAATAGCCAATATACATAAATGTAAAATCCTAATTTAAATATAAACACTGTACATAATAGATAGCATTTAGAACTTAGTAATACCTGTACAAAATGCATAGGATATGGTAGAATATGTAGCATAATGAAAATACGTAAATAAATAAGATAAGTAATTGGTTAGGTACACAAAAAAAAAAAAAAAATCATCCTATAAGTCAAATTTATTTTTTTTCCTATTAGGGGTAGAGGTGTAGTATACACATGTAATACATGTAATAATAATATCTAAAAATAATCATGCAAAAAGAAAAACGCATCTCGCTAATAAAAGATAATTAATCACCTTGTAACATTATATGCACGTATATACAAACGTACATACATAGCATGAATAATAATGAACAGATTTTCTTCAAAATTGTTCATAAAATACTCTGCGAGGAAAGGGAAACCGGCACTACCCATTCTTAAGCCTTCCTTCTGCATGTAAATCTTCCGATTAAACTGAAAATAGTTCTGGTTTAAACATACGTTAATTAAAGATTTTAACTGTGAAGACTTCTCTCGAATAGTCCGTTAATAGATCCGCTAACATACCAAAATAAAAATAATTGTAATCCGAGATTAGCTAGGTAGTGAGTAACCTGATGATGCCTCAGTAGGGCGAAACGCGTCGTTTTTTGTTTTTATGTAAAACGTGAATAAATTAATATTTTGGAACAATACAAGTGTTTTCTTATTTAAAAAATTTTGTAAAAAAATTTTTGTGTTTAAATGGCTGTCGTGATATACCCTGAGATTTCCTAGGTCCTCGAAAAATATACCCGAGCCATTTAGCTGGGTTATTACATAGGTTTTTTCAGCGATTTCTCCTGTTGTGTACTGGATGAGGATGGCTATTATAATTAATTGTAGCGCCATTTCTGTGGGCAAAACGGAGGAAGAAAATAGTCCTTTAAGTATGGTGGTACTTTTATTGTGCCGTTTTAAACTGGGCAGTGGAGTGACTCCACCGCAAATGTTCATGGGGAGGTATTGAAATGAGGTTTAATGGACACTGTAGTAGGAATTTCAAGTTAACCTGGTTCATTTGTGTACGATATATTTTTGTTCGAAATATGGTATCAAACGGTTATTATGTACCGTTACGATACGTTTACCAATTTTGATGGTGGTATTCACATCACATGGTATTGCGATTACCTGATAAGGTCCTACCCAGATTTGAGAAAGCTTATGTTTTCTGCTTTCATTCTTGATGAGGACCTTGTCTCCTACATGGAGAGTTAGGGGCCGTACTGTCTTATCGTAGTACCCCTTTGAGCGCTGTTTACTTGCCAATGAGTTCTTTCTTGCCGTGGCATATGATTTTTGGAGCTTATACTTCAGTTCATGATAATAGCTCTCATGATTGTAAACGAGTTCGGGATCCCGTTTTTTTGATGGGACATCCGCTGTGAAGCCGTATAGGCAGTCCATTGGGGTAAGTTTAGTACCCTCGTGAACACTGTTGTTATACACGAATGCAGCAGTTCGTAGGTATTGGTCCCATGTTTTGGGATTTTCATCTACGATTGCTCGCAGGTATTCTATCAGGGGTCTATGTGCACGCTCTAGTGCTCCATTAGACTTGGGTGGTATGCTGAAGTCTGTAACTTCTTTACCTTAGAAGCTTACATATCCTTTTGAATATCTCACTCAGAAAATTTGTTCCCTGATCGGTGAGTATTCTTTTGGGTATGCGATAGCGCGTAACGATTTCATCAAAGAAAACCTGCGCTACATACCAGTCGACAAATTTTTTTTAAATTATCTTGGAAGGTCAAGATATATTTGTTACCTGATGTGGTCTCTTCTAATGGACCTACAATATCGAGGTAAACTTTGTCGAACGGTTGTTCTGCGATGTCCGTGATAACCATTGGCATTTTATGTTGTGGAGATTGTTTCATCGTCTGGCACTTTGGGTATTTTTTAATATATTTCTTGATGTCGCTAAGCATGTGTCTCCACCAATACTTGCGTCTTATGCGTTTGTAAGTTTTTAATACACCTTGATGGCCACCAAATGGAGAATCGTGATAAACTTTTAGGATTGTTTGAATCTCCGTGGGGCTCGTAATAACTTCAGGTGTCTTACCGGTACTTACATGCGGGTCAAGCGTTGTTGGGTTTAGTGTTTCCGCCTCCGTGAGTTGAAATTCGTTTTGGTCCCCTTTCGTGTGCTCTTCTGTCTCCAAACTGGAGTTCTTTATTGTCTCTTGAGCCTGTTGCTTCTGAGCTCGAGTCACGACGAAACAATGAGCGGATTTCTTCTTTTTCTTATTATTTGTGGAATTGTCTTCCTCCACATCTGAGTCCATCATGTGGTGGACTAGGGCTTTTACCGTTAAGGTATTGCCTAAACTGTCTTCCTTTAATGCTTGAGGGATGCGACTTAGTGCATCGGCATTAGTGTTGTACTTCCTTGGTTTATATTCGATGTTGTAATCGAATTCAGATTATTTGTGGTGAAATCTCACCAAACGGGAAGTAGGGTCCTTCACATTGAAGACACCTTTGAGAGGTTTATGGTCAGTATAGACCGTGAATTACCGGCCTTGAAGATAGCACCTGAAAATCTTGGTAGCCCAGACAATAGCCAATAACTCTTTCTCTATAGTAGAGTAATTTCTTTCGGCTTTGTTTAATGTGCGGCTTGCATAGGCAATGGGCTGGTCCTTTCCGACTTCTCCTTGAGAGAGAACAGCTCCTAGAGCTTCGTTACTTGCGTCCGTGGTAAAATTAAAAGATTTTGTGAAATCGGGATAAATCAAAAGTGGTGGGGAAATTAAAGCATTTTTTATGCTTTGAAATGCTTCTTGGCATTTCTCTGTCCAAGTGAATTTTACATCCTTTCGGAGTAATTTTGTGATTGGACGTATAATTTTGGAGAAGTCTGGAATGAATTTCCTGTAGTAATTGGCAAGTCCTAAAAATGACTTAACTTGCCTTACTGTTTTTGGAAAAGGAAATGTTTGGACGCAGGCCGTCTTACTTGGGTCTGGTAGGGCTCCTTTGCTAGAACATTTATGTCCTAGGTAAACAACTTCTCTTCGTAGAAACTGGCACTTCTCTGGCTGCAGTTTTAAGTTGTTCTCTCTCAACTTATTGAAGACTTTCCTCAACTTTTCGTTGCGGTCATTTAAATTTTTTCCATAGATGACAATGTCATCTAGGTAGACAAAACATTCGAGGCCTTGTTAGCCTGTTAGGACGAAATTCATTAGGCGTTGAAATGTGGTGGGGGCTCCTTTGAGCCCGAATGGCATACGCTTGAACTCGTAGTGCCCATAGCTTGTGCTGAAAGCAGTTTTATGTCGATCTTTTTTGTCGACAAGAACTTGATGATAGCCGTTGGCCAAATCAAGTGTGGTGAAATATCTTGCGTGACCTAGTTGGTCGAGAATATCCTCGATTCGGGGTAGTGTAGCGTATTCCCATTACGCTACCCTTTCTCTTCCTCCCTTTGTTCTTTTTCTTTTTTTTTGGCTTCTCTACATTTTGTAGAGAAACCCCCATCATTCTCCCAGGGTACCTGAAAAGGGGTGAAAAGGTACATACTTGCGAGAAGTAGCTCTATGTTACTTCTCCATATTACAAATTCCTGAAAAAGATAAAATATAAACATTTTTCGAGAAGTAGCCCTATGCTACTTCTCCACATTATAAATTCCTGGAAAAGATAAAATATAAACATTTTCGAGAAGTAGCCCTATGCTACTTCCCCATATTATAAAATTCCTGAACCCTGCAGAATACAAAAAAAAGAGAAAAAAAAATTTACTCTTCAACGAAAAAATCCAATGTGGGCGAATACGCACAAATTGGAATTTTGCGCATCAACCCGAGTCACATACACAAAAAACCTGAAAATGAACAACTATACGAAATATTTTTTCAACAGAAAAATTCTAATTTGTACCAAAATGCGCACAAATTAAAATATTTCGAATAAAACTTACCGCTAGTCAACCAAATCAAAGCGACGAAAACTGCAATTCGCCTAGCTGTAACAGATCGCGTGATGCCATCATGCAATGTGTTGCAGCAGGCTTGGCAAAAGAACAAAAGAATTCTGGGAAGAAAAAGGCGCTCGCTTGCTGGTGGCTGAGTGAAGAGCGATGGCAATGTTAGTTGGGTCTAAGCTGGGCGCTAGTGCGGAAAGTGATTTCGGTGCCAGGCCGAAGGCAAAGTCCTATAACATTAGATTTCTGTACATGGGATTGCTGAAATTAATAGTAGTGTTAATCATTTTTACATAGTTTAAAAGTTTTCTGCTCTCCTGTTGAGTTACGTCGAAAAAATGATCACCGTGTGTATCACATATCAAATAACGTTGGATTTCTGAAGAGTTAATTACTGAAATTAATAATAGTGTTAATCATTTTATATATTTTAAAAGTTTTCTGGTCACCTGTTGAGTTACGTCGAAAAAAATGATTACAGTGTTCTCGCATATCAAATAACGTTGGATTTCTGAAGATTTGATTGCTGAAGTTAATAGTAGTGTTAATCATATTATATTTTAAAAGTTTTTTTGCTCACCTGTTGAAATATTAGCTCACCTGTTGAGTTACTTCCGCCTTGGATTACTGAAAGTAACAATGGTTTTAATAATTTTACATATTGTAAAAGTTTTTTTCTGCTCACCTGTTGAGCTACGTCGGAAATAGGATTACAGTGTTTTCACACATATTAGATAACATTAGACTTCTGATCATTTGATTGCTAACATTAATAACAGTGCCAATCATATTATATTGTGAAGGAGTATTCGCTCACCTGTTGAGTCACTTCCGCATTGGATTGCCGAAATTAATAATAGTGTTAATCATATTACATATTTTATTCTCTACATTCGGTGCCTGAAATGATAGGGTTAGTGAACTTTGCTCTCTTTTGAATTATTTGCTCACGTGTCGTAATTGAAAGTAGCTGAGAGTTGAGTGCCTGAACACAGGTACTTTAGCAAATTTCGTGTGTGATTTTCAAAGGAAGTACGCACCTTTTTAAGTGTTTTATGAATCGTTGGATCATTAATTGACATTATACTCGGTGCTTGAAATGGAAAGAGTCGTTGAACTTTGTTGTATTTTGAATTATTCGGGATACTCGCTGAGTCGTTAGTACACACCTTCCGCCATTCATCCCGAAAGAAACAATATTATTTCTAAGTAATAGAGAGCATTATTAAATAATAGAGTGAACATCGAAGTGTAATCATTAAGTAGAACGATACCTAAATAATCAGAAAAGTGTCTTAATATAATCATAATCATCGAGAAGAGCAGATACAGATAATAATAAAGTGACATAAAAAGTAATAAAAAAAAAGAGGCCAATGAGCCCACCTAATAAGGCAAGTTTGCCGCTGCTGTACACACCAGACGAAGAGGGGTGCACCCCAACTACGTCAAACCAACCGTTCCAACCGACGTGGGATATCACCGCCTAGGGTAGCGTATGCTTTATTTCATAAAGTAAGTAAGTTTTTTTTTGCAATTCTTTTTATTCTATATATATTTTTTCTTGCTCTCTATTTGAGTACTCTGCATTTGTGTACTTAGCATAGTTAAGAGTAGTTAGGTTATCTTAAACAGTTTAAATTTCTTTTTTCTTTTATGTCGAGAACCCTTGCGTTGCTTAAGCAACCTAGGTCCAGATCTGTTAGTCCTCTAGGCAAGAATAGGATAGATTAAGGTCAGCTAGTAGGGCTATTTTAGGCTAGACTATTGTTAAGTAAATGGATGGTTGTTTAGTGGCTTACCCCAATTGCTTGTTAGACTGGCTCTTGAAGTCTAGTGAATAAACGACGAAACAAATCACTATTGGGTAAGTAGATATCTGACTCACTGCCAGATAGGAATGACCGTAATTCATTAGGAGGAACAGCCGGGTAGCTTGCCCTTCCAACGGAATGTGCTACACCTCACTGAGGTCTACGTGATGAGAGCTTGATGCAGAATCAATTGTTATCTGTCAGTCAACTTCGAACTGGCCCTATGACAGTCGAAGTTGGCTCGGAGATAACTTAACAGGAACTATCTTGAAGGCGGAGTGTAGCGAATTATGGTTCCAGGATGAACTTGTAACTTCACTTAAATTAGCCTGCAGAGCCTTTGTCGACAGAGCGTAAACGTCGATCGTAGAGAAAGTCAAAGAAGTGGAATCAGAACGAGTAATCTGTTCCTTCCAAGGTAGTCCACCTGACTACCGGGGTACTCTGACTGGGTACCGCTGGATAACCTAAATATGGAGGCTCTGAAAAAGGTTAATTAAATCTTGTCAATAAAGAAGTGCATCAATAAAAGGCTGCATGTCCGGATGAATTGTCCCGTTTATTGTCATCAAACTCTTCGGTTTATCTTTTATATGAATCTCCTTATATTGGTAAACAAACTTTATAATAATATTAATAATATTGTAAGGTTAAAAACCTATCTCTCAACTGATCTGAATCGAACTAGTTACAACGGATGACAAGGCAAAAACTAATTAATTTTTGTATTTTTGTTTTTGAACATTTTAAATTGCGGCCTACTTACACATACCTTTTTTAGTTCACAAGGTGGCTTCCGCTGAGCTTAGTGAAAACCTTACCAATGCGGTCAAGCTGCCGAAGGTCGCTAACGCCACGTAGCTGGCATCGTCAAGCCGCCACAGTTGTATGAATATTATCAAGAGGAAGTAAGGATGAACGACGGATGCGCAGCGTGAATAAATTGAGCAGTGTTGCTGTACTCTCCTCCAAAACGTTTGTTTTTACTTTTTGTTTCTTTCGTTTTTTTTTTTGTTTCTCGTACACAGGTGCTCGCATATAACAATGGGTGAATAAAGCCCGCGCATGAGGGGTGGAGGTCTGATGGAGCGACGCTAGGGCGCACACACTCATGAAATGGGGCTGAGCATATCACCAAGGCTTTGAAGGCTTCGCCGGGTTGGATGGGGCGATTGGCCCAATAGTACCCAAAGCTTGAGTCTCAACATCATCAGAGACTCTCACTCGCTCTCTCTCTCTCTCTATCGTTCGTTCCTCTTTACAGCGTCGTAAACTCTCTGGGTGAACCAACACTTGTTCGGCGTTGCTGAGGTCTTCCGCTTTCTTGAATTATTGTTTTTTTTTAATTAAATAACTTTTCTCCTTTTCAGACTTTTAGGTCCCACGAGGAAGAAGAAGCCTCCATAGATTTTTTTCTCTTCTCTTTGTAATGTCCGTCTGTCCGTTTGCAGTCACACAAAAAAAAATCTTTTCTTTACTGTCCGTCTGTCTGTCTGATCTATCGTCGTAATGATGTAGTGCACAGCTTTACCAGCATGGAAGGGATGTGGGTGGCAAGAACCACCCCAAGCCGGCTGATCGCTAGCAGCATACTCGCTGTGCAGCCACCCACACATATCCCGGACATGATTTTTGTAACAAGAGGCGTCGGGTGCGGTATGTATCTACATCAGGTACGAGTGGATGTAGGTAGATCTGTCGGCTGACAAGCTCTTCGTTACAAATGGCACCCAAATTTTGGTTTTCTATTTCGGCCTTCAGTCAAGCTTCTCTTGACTAAAGTGCAATCAATATTAATTATTCCTATTCAAACTTCGGATATTTTTTTTTCTTCCTGGCCTTTAGTCAAACTTCCCTTGACTAAAGTGCAGTTACCTTTTTTCAATGATATTTCCTTACTTTTATTACCAGTATCAGACCTTTACCTTGTTATGCAAGGCCTCAGCAGATTTCAAGCTGACGCAAACCATTTCGTTTAATTCAAGTTGGTTTATCGGCGGAACTCATGCTATCTGCAAGGTGTTGGGCCTACGAAGAGCTTCTCTTGCTTCTGTAAACTGCGTTTCTTTCGTGATATCTCCTTTCGGCTCTCGTTAGGCTCGGTCTTTGTATGGCGGCTGGGCCGCTCGGCTATGATCCCCGCTGCATGCTTGGTAAACTGCCTTCGGTCAATTCTAAGTCAATTTCTACCCTAAATTTAACAGTTACCTTTGTTTAAGTGCTCATTTCCTCGGCAACAAGCGAGTCTTGTGCGCGGGGCATACCACCTTTGAAGCCAAGCTTCGGCTCGTGGACGCCGACATGACGACCACTTGACAGTTTTACTTGCATACTGAGCTGGTCAGCTGACCCAAATCTGGAAAGTTGTTGAAAGATGTTCTTCTTTGGATTCTGTCCTTGTTTGGTCTTTGGAGTCAGCTTTCCGGTTCTAGTGTGCCACCTCGCACCAGATTTTTTTTTCAAACCCCCCTTCCCCGATCATAATTCTGTAATCCATCTTTATATTCCCTGTTCGAGGCGTGAGTTGCTCAGTTTGCAGTGGTCAGTTAACGTTGTATGCGATGCATACGTTTCGGAAATTAATTCCGCTTACATCTGCTAGTTCCAGGGAGAAACCAGTATTTTATTAAAGTTCTATGTTGTTTCGGGCTGTGAGCCATTTTAGTTTTGTTTTTCGTGAAGGCGCTTTGAGATTTGTATTGTCACAATGGGCATACCTAAGCATTCACAGTTTTTTTTGCTTGGTAATTATTTGGAGTTATTAATACATTCAATCGGCTACTGCTTCTCTCCTGAGTACTGGTAGCCACTGAATCACTAACAACTTACATTCGCCTTTGATCTCAGCTTCACTCCCCTGGCAAGTTGATGGACGTTCCCCATCTTCTCTGATTTTTATCCTTGGTAAAGGAGTGTTCGTCCTGATCATCCTAGCATGGGACGGTGACCCTTCAGGCTCCGGTTCCACAATTTTAGTTTCTACAATTACTAGCGTGGACTGACTGAGGTGCATAGTTGAACATTATTCGGCGGCGAAGAGAGAGAGAGAAAGAGAGTTTTGTTTTTTTGTCCAGCTGGGCTGGAAACTAGGATTCTTTTTCTGTTGTTGTGGTGTGTGGCTCCGCGTTGATCCATCATGCCGACATTCCCTCTCATAAATGAAGAACGTTAGTAATACGCATAGTATAAATCGATTGCTTGTATAGAGCACGCAGAAATTATAATCTCAAATCAGAGCAGGGTTTTTTTTTCTTCTTTTTAATCATATTGGCACAATTTTCACTGGAATCATTGGTGACATTAGTATAAACACATTTATTTTTCTCTTGTTTATACATTTGGCATAATTTTCATTAGAATTATTTTTGTCATTATTATAGACGCATTTTATCCTCTATACGGTGTGTTTATTTGGCACAATTTCCGTTTGAATCATCGCACACTAGTATAAATGCATTTATTTACTATTTCATTTTTATTTATATATACATATGGCACAATTTTCGCGGGAACCATCTTTGGCCTTATGACAAAGGCATTGTTTTTTTATATATATATAAAGATTTGGCACAACTTTTCTTGGAATTAATGGTGGCATTGGTATAAACGCATTTATTTATTTTTTGTTTTTTTTTTTGGTTATATATACCTGGTGCAATCTTCGGCTGAATTATTGTCAGCACGAGCTTAAACACAGCTTCTTTTGGTACACATCATTGTTTCCCTATCGTATTTGGTACAATCTTAAGTTGAACTATTCTCGGCATTACTACAGACGCATGCTTTTCATTTATATTCTGTATAATTCTTGGGTGGATTGTCTTCTGATATTCATACCAGAGCATTCGCTCAGGGCTCTTTTTTGTCATTGAATTTCATACAAAGATGGAGTTCTCCTTTTTATCACCAAACGAGCTCGAATTCGAATTCGCTGTTCGCAACCTTAGATCCGACGCCGTTAACGCTCGCCGTAAGCTCACGGAAGTGTACGAGGCCGAGAAGTCGGAATCCGGCAGAGCACCCTTTAAGTCTCACGCTCATAAAAATCCATCACGCGAATTAGACTATATTATCAGTCGAGTCGACGCTCTGAATCGTGACCTGAGTTCGGACCCCATCCAAACCGTCGAAGATCGCACGCGTTATACCAGTCAGGTGCTCCATGTACTCTATAGAGCCCAGCGGCTGCGTAATACGTCTCCCTCTGTCCAGTCTGATGCGCAATCTTATGTCCACACCTTGGAGGATATCCTGAGCCATGTCGAATCTTCCCAGCCTACGACAGAGTCCGTGGCTGAGGGCGCTGGAGGCGTAACGCTCACAGTTCCTGTGACTAGCACAGACAGTCACGGGTCCAACCCGTTGACAGGTGCTAAGCCGAAAACAGTTTTGACCACGGAAGGCGCTGCGTTGGGCTTACCAGGATCTAACTTGGGGAACTTCCACGCCAATCCTGCTGAGTCGTACCTAGACTTACCAATATTCGAAGAGCAGAGGACCCAAGCAGCTTCCACTGACTTACCATACACGTTTGCTAACCCAATTTCGGGAAGGTCGCGTATTCCGTCGATCAACGAGCGGTTGGAAAATTTGAATAGGACTCCAGTGACTGAAGTACTTCCGCTGCCGAGACATAGTAAAACTGAGTCTCGTGTACCACCTTTATCAGGCTCGTTCGCTTCTCCGCTTAACAATCCAACTCATACTCGACAGCCAGCAGCGAGGGACCGTAACAGCGTATCTCACAGTCCTGTCTTCCGCGGGAAGGTAAATTTTGATGGCACATCCGGCTTGGATGTAACAGAGTTCATATTTCGGGTAGAATCTCTGGCAATACTAGAACAAGTATCCGCCTCCGAGTTGTGTGCTGGGTTTCACACATTCGTTACTGGGAAGGCTGCCAACTGGTATTGATTATACTTGCGAAATCAGCGTACGCACTCGTATCAAGAGTTACGTTCAGCACTCCTACGCGAATTCCGCAGCCAGGAAACTGACTACAAAATTTGCAAGCTAGTTGAGTCAAGGAGGCAAGGAGTTAACGAGTCCTTCAGTGATTTTCGATTAGCGGTTCACGCGTTAGTGTCCAAAATGAGCATACCGATTCCAGAAGCAGAGCTGGTGAAAATCCTTGCGTTGCTCCTTTATCAGACTGATAACGTGCTAGATTTGAGGGACCTGTGTAACCGATTTGAAAAATTATGGTCCGATATAGGCTCTCCGCGAGCGGTCGCACCGCCACGAGCAGTGCATAAAATTTATTCAGATACGCCGTACTTGAATCACACCTTGTCCAGTCAAATAGACTCCATTGAAGTTCCACCGCGAGGCGTTCAAATTAATGCTCCGAGAGACATCCACCGACCGCTAGATCTCAGGTGGCATGTTGGAACTGTTCGGCAGAAGGTCACGTCTACATCAACTGTCCACTGGGTCCACAGAGGGTCTTCTGCTATGGATTCGGGACAGTGGGGGTAAATAAAACGCAATGTAGAGCTTGCTTGTCGGGAAACCGAGGCAGGGTCAAAATATTATAGGTGGCCAGCGCCGTTTGACCCCCCAAGCCAAACCTTCAGGCGCACGACAGAGGAAGCGGCTACCAACACCGAGCCTGACCGCTACCGTTAACTCCACGGCGTAGAGCTGTCAGCGATGCCGCAGTACTCCCAAAACACAAAACTCGCGAGCCCAGATTGAATTTTAAACCAGTTGACAGTCTTAAAGTAAACATGTCTAACTCTACCACCCAGACAGTGAATCGCAGCACGCAAGGCACGTCAAATTTTACCACCTACTCGGAACCCTGTACTTCAAAAAGTTGTAGTTGTACCTTCTCGGATGAAAGCTCGTCAATCTCTACCTCGGATATAGAGGATGCATCGTTTCAGGTCATCGAGTTCCCATCGGCATCGGGTTCCATTCCCTTCAGCACTGCCACGCACACATAGGTACCTCAGCCTGCGCAGAATTATAAAGGCTGCCATCGCCGAAACAGTAGTATCTGATGAAGAGGATCCCTGGGATCCTCGGCCTTACGCCGACGTTTACATTCAGGGACAAAAGATACGAGGCTTATTGGACAGCGGTGCAAATGTGAGCGTGCTCGGGGCTGGACCAGAGAATTTCCTGGGCAGGATGGGGATTTCATTCCATTCGATGCCGTCTTCAGTTTCGACCACTGATGGCCGGCAGCAACAGGTCCTGGGCCACATACGGGTCCGCGTAAAATATGGTGAAAAGACGCGTATGATGAGACTGCACATAGTTCCCTCTCTTCAGCACCACCTGTACTGTAGCAAACAAGGTCGGACATCAGCCCACCCCCTCTGACTGCAAAAATCATCGTTGGGCTGCTTGTGAGTGGCTGCACAGCAATTCGCCGCTAGCGTTCAGCCAGCTTGGGGAGGTCCTGACCACCCACAACCCTCCGATGCTTGAGAGCTGTGCAAGTGTAATAACCACGGAAGAAAGTCGAGGAGACTGTGTTTATGACAACCGAATGTTTCCTGGTAACAAACGCTGTTCGTCACTTCACTAAGCTGAAAAGAAAGAAAAAAAAGGGTAAAGGAGTGACGCCTTGTCAGCGCTGACGAAGACGAGAGGGAGAGAGAGAGCTAAGAGAGGGAGGGGAGGAGACTTCCGATGTTGGTGCAGCCTCTGCCTTTGGAGAGTGAAGGCCCGATCGCCCCCTACCACCCTAGCTAAGCCTCCAAAAGCGAAAACAGATTTTGCTTAGCCCCTTTATGTTATGAATGTGAGACCGTACGCTAGGATGTATCCTTAGAGAGATGCGGCCCCGCCATTGCGAGTAACTTAGCTAGACATCGTGACTACCAGTTCTGTGCAGTTAGGAAGGCCTTGTCGTAATAACCTCATCACTTGATCGAATGGCTACGTAGATCTAAGGAACTTATTCTCACCCCCACCTGGAATGAATAAAAACTCCAAAGTCCCAGCGGTATTTGAGTAACTAAAAGTAGTAAGGGAACGAAGAAATGGGAAGAAGAAAACAAATAAGTAGGGTGAAATCAAGGGCTTATTTCGCCGGCTCGTGCAGGCCGCTGATGAACACGAGGTCCTGGATCACCCTGCCTTTGGCGTCACACTTTGGGACCCTGAAAAGAAAAAATATGCAACAAGAAAACAGCACAACTGCAAAGCAGGAAAAAACATTTCACCAACCACCAAAAGAATATATATATATATATAAATGCAATTCAACAAGAGAAGAAAGAAAAAAAACAATTTAGATATTATTATGCAAATAACGTTATAATTAGTATATCATTATCGTGTGTCGCTACAATTTCAGTGGAATGATCAGCATTAGCGCCAAACCGCTTTTATGACTAGCTACACTAATTCCTTACCTATAAGAATGCAGAGATTTCTTGTTCTTAAACGATTACAAGCTAAGCTACCCTACTTCAGGTACCTGCCTTGCCTAACTTGACCTGTCGTACGACTATGCTTACTTGAATATTCTTGACGTAAAGGTCCACAGCTGCCAAGCGCCATAAGTGATTCAGGACATCCAAGCTTCCCCAGTGTGCCGGAGACACCCAAAACTTTACGAAGTGCTCATGTGATTTGATTAGCCAAGTTTATATACTTATTTTCCCTTTGTTCTTCCTTCCCCTCTATTTCAGAGAGATGCGTGGTTCGATGCGTAAATACACATTACTCTGCTATCGCCGGTAAGGAGTTTCACAAAAAGAATCGATCAATGATACTGCTTACATTCGTCTCTTTCAAAAAAGTTCACTGTTGATGCGTGACTAAAGTACGTTCTGCCGTCGCCGGTGAGAAATTTCACAAAAAAAAAGAAACTTATATCGATCAGCAATCCTAATACTACATTTATATTTCAGAAAAGTTCACTATCCAATGCGTAAATGCACAATAACCTGCTATACTAGGTAAGAAATTTCACCAAGAATAACATTTTTCGATACCACTAATAATATGCATTTTTTTTTTCAGAAAATTTCACGATGCTATTCGTGAATAAAATACGCTCTGCAGGTAAGAAAGTTCACCAAGAAAATTTTGATCATTAACACTAATAATATGTATCCTTTTCATAAAATTTCACTATTCGATGCTTTAATAAAATATGTTCTGCAGGTAAGAAATTTCATCAAGAAAAATTTTATCAATAACACTAGTAATACGCATCTTTTTCCAGAAAATTCCACTATTCGATTCGTAAATAAAATATGTACTGCAGGTAAGAAAGTTCATCAAGAAAATTTTTTTTACCAATAACACTAATAATACGCATCTTTTTCAGAAAATATCACTGTTTGATTCGTTACTAAAATATGTTCTGCAGGTAAGAAATTTCATCAAGAAAAATTTTTATCGATAACTCTAATAATGTTCATCTTTTCCAGAAAAGATCACTGTTCGATGCTTGAATAAAGTGCGTTCTGCAGGTAAGAAACTTCATCAAGAAAAGATTTTATCGATAACTAATAATACGCATCTTTTCCAGAAAATTTTCACGGTTCGATGCTTGAATAAAATGAGTTCTGCAAGTAAGAAACATCATCAAGAAAAGATTTTACCGATAGCACTAATAATATGTATTTTTTTAAAGAAAATTTCACCCTTCGACGCGTGAATAAGAAGAAACACAAAAAAAAAAGAATATGCTTTATCGTAGGTAAGCAATGGCAAAAAAAAACCGATTAATACTGATCACGGTTCCTTCCTATTTCAGGAAAATACAAGAGATTTCTCCTTTTTGTACAACCGCCTACAATATATTCACGCCACGTCTTCTCTAAAGGAAAACTCAGACTCGATTAACTACTACCGCCAGCTTGCCTACATTGCCGTCGTTCCCTATATCACGGCCGAAAGGCGACCCGTTCTTTTTCGTCGATCGAATCATGAAATTTCGGTTGGCGACTGCTCGGACGGCTATGTGCACGGGTGTCCGTGTATCTTTTTCAGGCAAAAATCGCTGCCACAGTTTCTCTGCTGTCGGCAAAATTTTTCGTAGAATTTTTAAGCAGGCCTGCTGCAATATATTACGTGATGGTATCACGCGATGCATTACAGCTAGGCGAACTACCGTTTTCGTTGCCTGAATGTCGTTATCTAGCGGTAAGTTTTATGTAGAAAAATTACGATTTGTGCATTTTGCACAAATTAGGAATTTTTTGTTTAAAATATTTTTGTTGTTGTTGCTTTCCCTTCATGTTTTACGTTCTCTCTTCTTTTGGGATCTGAATGTGTTCAGCGATGAATAAATCTAAAAAGAAAGAAAAAACAATTAAACCAAGTCAAACCAACCTAAAGTACTTAACTTAAGTACCAGCCAGGGAAATCTACTGGCATACTGTCCTCCCACGTAGAATTGATACCTACGTACCTACATCCATGGAGAATTAGCTGAAATGAAAAGAAAATATGAATTAATGAATGCAATAAACCATGAATTGCTTAGATAATAAGAAAAATTAATTGAATTTACAAAAAATACAAAATTTTCAATTTTTCCCCATACATATAACATGTAAACAGATGTACGTAAACACAACAACAACACTGTGTGGAAATGGAATTTATGTAATAATTAGATAAATTTCAATTTCTATCACTCGAAATTTATACTAATCTTTAAAAAGGAGTCATAGAACACAATAGCTTCCCGCGAACTATTTCAAGGAAAATTACGCGCAAATTTTCACCTTTGACAGTTCTCGCAAGGGAAAGTAACTTGCTTAAATATCGAGTTTTCACAAGATTTTAAAGTGTAATAACTCAATAGAACCGAAGTTCATGAGTTATTAAATAGATTTTCTACATAAAATTAACTTCCCGCGAGGTTTTTCCGCGGAAAAACAATGAATGAAAATCTCACCTGAAGACAGGTTAAGATTGCTAATTATGAAATAATAGAACATTCGTACAAAATAAACACACACAAACACTAATTATTGAGCACAATACAATTAGCACAACTTACCTTGGTCTTAAATAGCACTACACGCAGGAAAAACACCACTGAAAACTCGCGACCGCGGAACCGCGAAAAGAAAACTATAAACATCGCGGAACTGTCAAATTTCATGTATTGCCAACATATGGCACATGAATTTAGGGTATTTTTTAATGAGGAATCCGATGGAGGTATTTAAAAAGTCCTAAAGTATCTCAGTAAAAAGATATTTGCTAATTTATGATTTCTCATATAACTAATGAGAAGAAAAGAGATAGCAAGTGGAAGTGAGATGAAGAAAAATACGTTCCACATCAATTTTTCTCAACATGGATGACAAGAATTTAATTGCGCCATGTTATAGCACAATTTGGATATTTAATTTTCATTCAGTTAAATTAAATTATGATGGAGATCTTTTTGTGAGGAAATATAGATGACTAAATTCCGCATCGAATTAAATCAATTTATGTTGATGAAAACCAAGGCATTCTGAGTAATTAGCATTATGGTTGCGGGTTCCACACACAAAAATGGCGGTTCAAACCCTATATAAAGCCGAGCATTTGCATGGATCGCTCTCTTATATTTTTCCAAGTCAAGCAGTCTAGATCGTGGTATAGTGTTCAAGTTTAGTTTTTTTTTTGAGTTTATTCACTTGTGCAAATCGTGAAATTTGCTTATAATCTACTTATGGCAAGCATAAGCTCTCATGCGATTTTTTGGTGAAGGGAAGCAATTATAGTGACAATTGTGTTAAATTTATTGTGCATTAATAACAACATTTGTTAAGAAGATTAATTAAACATTTTTCTTTTTTTATTCTTTTTATTAAAATTAGATTTCAGTGATAACAGTTTTTTATTAATAACGTAAATTACCTTGTACAGAACAATCCAAGACAGTTATTCCTATACTTCTCATTCAGAGTCAAGCTGGAATATACCTGCGAATTGTTCTCTTGTTTGCATAAATTGTATTTGCATAAATATTTTATTAGAAATAAATTAAATTTATCTTGTTTAAAACATATTTCAAGACAGTATTCCTACACTACTCAGTTGAGTCAAGTTGGAACATATATGCGGAATTGTTTTTTGCTCATGTTGAAATTTATAAACCTAGATTTAGTAATATATTATTGAAATATCATAGACAAGGCATTCATTGGTATTCGATCCATTGGATTAAGTGTTCATTCATTCATTCGATTCATTCAGTGGCATTGATTATCAGGTATACACAGTGATCCGTATAGTGATTAGTTATCATAAAATCGTAAAGTTCCGACGGGTTTTCGTCTTGACGAGGGCTGGAGGTAAAAATTTGTTTTTTTTTGCCGACGGGTTTATGGACAATAATTATTATGTTATTGTTCCGTACTTTTATGAATTTTATGGGTATAAATAGATGTAATTAAGTGCAAACACAAACTCAGTGAAGGTGTTTAAAAAAATGAGAAAGGACTCAAATAAAGGGGAAAACTTATCTCAAGTGCGAGGAAATAAAAAGACAAAACTTAATAAAGACAAAGTGAAAAGAAAAGTGATAGTGCGAAGGAATCAAAAACGTGTGAAAGCGGAAGAAAAGTGTGAAGATTGGCGGAAGATGTCAGTGTTACAGGATAATTTAGGCTTGAATGAGAATGTTCGTTTCGACATGGAACTTAAAATTCTCTCAAGGGCTTTCGTACGTCGATTCAGACAGACATGTGACGCGAAAGAGCTATCCGAAGACGAACTTACAAGGACTATCGAGAATACTATTCTCAACGAATTAAAAGTTTACAGAGACCCTCAACCGACCAAATATACCGAGGAAAACGAGACAGTGGAGTTCATGGATGCTGAAGGTCTTGACGATGGAGACCTCCAGGAACACGAATTTGGCACATCTACATTGACTGGAAGCGGGGCATCATCTGACGAAAGCTACAAAGTAGTTGATAACAAAAGACGACCGCATTCTCAGCTGACAGGAAATTCCGACAAAAAAGGTAAGCAGCATAGCAAGGAAAAGCCGAATCAGCACGAGGTAGTAGGGGAAAACTATTACAAGCTTATTCAGCAGTCGGAGAAACCAGAAATTAGCAGGGAGACAGCACAAACACCACCAGAGAAGAGAACTCCGAGACCACCACCGATAATATGCTACAATTTAAATGTGGCTCACTTCTATGAGAAGTTGGAGAAGCTCCCATCACGACCAAAATTCTTTCTCAAGAATAATAACCGATCGAAGAGCACGATCAAAGCAGCCACCGAGGAAGACCGGCGGACCCTGTTTGACATTGTGAAGGCAATCAAGATTGATTGCTTCACATTTACACCAAATGACGATAGGAAGCTATCCCTAGTTTTAAAGGGAGTACAGTGGAGTTTCGACACAAAGGTAGTAGCTGAAGCTCTGGAAAAGGAGTTGGTTGCCAGGCATCAAGGTGGCTAAAGTCTCCCATCTCGTCACACCCCATACCAAGAAGACCGGACCGATAGATGCATATGTAGTAAACTTCGAGCCGGATACAGATGTCAGCCGGGTTGTCTCGGTCAATAGAATTCTTCATCAATCCATCTACTGGGAGCGTTTCAGAAGCAGTGGTATCTCACAGTGTAAAAATTGCCAAAAATACGGGCATGTAGCCAGTAACTGCGGCACAGCATACCGCTGTGTGAAGTGTAACGGCAGACATGGACCAGGAGCCTGCACAAGGGATGCAAATCAAGGAAAACCTTATTGCACAAACTGCAAACAGGAAGGACATCCGGCAAATTATAGAGGCTGCCCCAAGTATAAGGAACTCATCGACAGGAAGAAAGCAGCAGTGCAGACGAAGAAGCAGAAAGAAGAGTTCATCCGAGAGTCAGCACGGAACTATGTACAGCCCGGTAAGTCTTTTGCCCAAATTCTTTCAACTAATATTTCAGGTTCGCACAAGGGGAGCAAGGCCCAGGAAGCTTCCAAACTCCAGGCTACAGCCAAGCCAAAACTCTCCACAGCCAATGCCTTAGGAGCAGACGCGTTCTGCAATCAAGAGGCTAAGTCACTCTTTGGTTGTGACCTTTTCGGCCTTATGGCCAAAATCAATGCCTTTCTACCTAGCTATAGGAAGCTGACCTCCATTCCGGAGAGACAAAGTGCTTATCTGCAATTCGCGTTTTCGTTATGCGGAGGCAGAAATTAAGCGAATTGAAGGCGATTGCCCTCAATGTCAACTCGCTTGTTTCTCATGGGAAACGTGTCTCCCTAAATCTCTTTCTGGAGAAACATCGTCCTCATTTCATGTTTCTTTCAGAAACAAATTTAAAAGCAAGGCACAGAGTGTCTGTGGAAAATATTCTCTACTCAGAAATGACGCAGGTGAGGGTAAGCGGGGCACCGCTATCCTCATTAAGAAAAATCTCCACTTCGAGCCCACCCAGATCAACTTCACTAACTTCGAGAGTACATCTCTGAAAATAAATCTTGATTCCGGCGAAACTCTTCTTCTGGTTTCGCTGTACATTCCGTGCCATACCCCAGCCCAACGAGTACGTAGCGATCTGAATGTGTTAAACGCCTTTTCCCAACAATTCACATATATGCTTGTTGGAGGCGATTTTAACGCTAAACATAACCTGTGGAACGATCCCTCGACCAACTTAGTAGGAACAACCATGGCTAAATGGTTAGAAGATAATCTCCACAACCACAACTTCGTCACTGTCTCCCAGGATAATCCAACCTTTCCCAGAGGTAACTCCTTTTTAGACTTTTTCCTCGCATCTGACAACCTCGTAAACATTCTCCCCCAAATCAAAAATTTTACTTGCCACGCCCATATCTCTGATTCTGACCATTTGGCTGTTGAACTAAAAATTACTCTGCAGAAGGAATTTTCTGCGAGCACACTTATTGCTCCAGCAATTTCGTCCCTAACCAATGTTGACTGGCCACACTTTCAGGATAGACTGAATAGCCTACTCCCCAATTTCTTACCAGATCAGCATAGAAATCTGTGTAATACAGAAATAGACTTCTTTGTTGAGTTGCTGACGACTTCTATTCAGGACAACATAGCGTTTTTCTCCACTACGCACCAGCCAAATAACTACAGGTATAAAAACCTTCCGTTCAGAATTCAAGAGCTGTACAAATACAGACAAAAGCTAAAGAAAACTCTGAACAGAATTTACCGGCGAAATCTGAATACACAGAACCCGGAATATGCATCCTTACTCTCTCAAATTAGGTGTCTGTCGACAATCATTGACGAGCAAACCCGTAACTTCGTCGATGAACAATTTCGCGAGAGGTTGAAAGCTATAAAGCCGGGTCCGCGAGCTTTTAGCGAAATCAACAAAGTATGTAGCAGAAAAGCCCAAGTCCCAGAAAAACTGCTCGATGGCAACAACTGCTTAAATTCTCCTGAGGAGAAAAGCAGCGCCTTCGCCAACTACTTTGAAACAACCTTCAAAAGCTCCCCTCCAACTCATCTCCCTAACTTTCATAGGCAAGTCCTAACTGAAGTGGAGAATTTTGAGGCACAAAACACCTCACCAGTGCAAGAATTTAGCCTTGAAAACCCAGCTGGAAATCCTAATGACCAGCTAATATTCACTAGCCCGCTTCATCTAGCCGCCCTTATTCGATCACTCAACAATAAAAAGTCGAGTGGCCCAGATGGTATACCAAACTTCATAATCCGGAAGTTACCCCCGTTGGCAATCGAAATGCTAACAATAATCTTCAACAATTGTATAAACAATTGTTACTTCCCTAATAGCTGGAAAGTGTTAAAGATAATACCAATTCCGAAGAAGGCATCTTCTAAAAGCATCTCGGAATTCAGACCAATTTCACTAATCTCCAACTTGGGCAAACTTCTGGAAAGATTAGTGAAACAACATATAGATGACACTTGCGTGGAGAAGGAGATGGAGCAGCATCAGCAATTTGGATTCAAGGCTATGCACTCCACTTTGCACCCGCTATTAAAATTTCACACTGACGTGACCAAAGCCCTCAATAAAAAGACCCATACGGCGGCCTGTTTTCTTGATGTTGAGAAGGCCTTCGACTCCATCTGGAGAGAAGGTCTAATCTCCAAACTGATTGGATTTCAGTTCCCACCCTACCTCATTCGGATGATAAATAGCTTCCTCTCCCAGAGACAATTCTTTGTGGAAATAAAAAATTGTACATCTGCGTATAAGAACATAAAAGCGGGAGTCCCGCAAGGCTCAGTACTTGGGCCTTTCCTCTTCAACCTGTTCACGTTTGACCAACCGCAGAATAGTGGAGGAGTCACAACCCTTCTCTACGCGGATGATTCATTAACATATGCGCACTCCAAATCCCCTAAACTGGCGACAAAGAAAGTGGGTGATCATATTGCCAAGCTTTACGAGTACTATCGTAAATGGGGCATAAAGATCAACGTCCCTAAATCGAGTTTGCTCTGCATCAGAACTGCACGTTCACGCAGAGGCGTATGTAAGAACGCAAGAAACATCGAAATCACTATTAATAATGAAGTGATAAAACCCACTAAGAGCGCCAAATACCTAGGTATAAACTTTGATGAACGCTTTAAGTTCAACCCCCACGCAAAGGCAGTTGCTAGGAAAGCAAACTTTGCACTCAGCATGGTCAGCCCTATAATGAGATATAGGAATGGTCTCACCTTAAACACCAAACTGCTGATGTACAAGCAGCTCATTAGGCCCACCTTAACGTACTCGTTTCCTATATGGCATACGATATCGCCAACATATATGGAGATCCTTGCTAGATTCGAGAGGAAAACTCTCCGAGGTCCTGTGGAAAGCATTATCGAAATCAGGTCCTGTACGAGAAAGCTGGTATTTCTCCGATACAGGACTATCTGGTTGAGGTAATGAAGAAGCAGGTAGCCAAAATCCCCAATCATCCAAACCCAATTGTACAGGAACTAACAAATTTTCCCCACTTACCCACTAACGAATATTTATCGCCTTTTTGTATATTAAATTGTCATAGAAAATACTACCGCGAAGGAATTTTTACTTTTTTCAGGGAAAAAGGAGACATCCACAGAGGCTAGGAGAGGATGACGGAAGGAGGACTGCAGCCTGCAGGACAGGATATATGCGCCCTGCTTCAGACAAGACCCGAAATAGGGAGACTACAAACAGTACCAGGAAGTGAAGACAGTAGCGACCTGATGTAATATCTAAGTTAGGTAGCTAGTACTTAAGTTAGTTAAGTATTAGAATTACGTAATATTGTTAGTTAATTATAACTAGGTAGTGCTAGCCGTAGTTTAGAAGTAAGTCATATGTTAGGTAGTAATTCATGTATTTAGAAAATAAGAAAACTCAGCTAGATAAATTGAACTCAGGGCCAAAGAAAAGCCCGTAGGAATTATAATCAGGGAATAGGTTTAGATAAGGAAAATATTGTTAGGTTAAGTGTAAAAAATTTATTCAGCGCAAATAAAAAACTTGAACTTGAACTTGGATCGCTCTCTTATATTTTTCCAAGTCAAGCAGTCTAGATCGTGGTATAGTGTTCAAGTTTAGTTTTTTTTTGAGTTTATTCACTTGTGCAAATCGTGAAATTAGCTTATAATCTACTTATGGTAAGCATAAGCTCTCATGCGATTTTTTGGTGAAGGGAAGCAATTATAGTGACAATTGTGTTAAATTTATTGTGCATTAATAACAACATTTGTTAAGAAGATTAATTAAACATTTTTCTTTTTTTTTTTCTTTTTATTATAATTAGATTTCAGTGATAACAGTTTTTTATTAATAACGTAAATTACCTTGTACAGAACAATCCAAGACAGTTATTCCTATACTTCTCATTCAGAGTCAAGCTGGAATATACCTGCGAATTGTTCTCTTGTTTGCATAAATTGTATTTGCATAAATATTTTATTAGAAATAAATTAAATTTATCTTGTTTAAAACATATTTCAAGACAGTATTCCTACACTACTCAGTTGAGTCAAGTTGGAGCATATATGCGGAATTGTTTTTTGCTCATGTTGAAATTTATAAACCTAGATTTAGTAATATATTATTGAAATATCATAGACTAATCATAGATAAGTGTCTCGCTTTAATTTAGAGTGCTTAAGTCAACTTCAAATGAATAACAAATTAAATCGAATGTATCTCTAATTATATGCGTTCTGATTTTAATATACCGCTACACTAACATAATCCACCAGTTTAGCATCACCACATGTGGCTTGTGAACGGTTCTACAGTAACTGTTCCATTACACACGTGCCGGAATTGCGGCATTAATAAATAATACGGGAACTTTACATCAGCCTATTATACGGGCATATGGTGTGACCTTTTCCCATATCGTTTTATAGTTTCAGGAATTAATTATTGCAATTTAAATTGTTTGGTGTTCCTACAGGAACCAAACTACTTGCATAAACATTTTGGTGGTTCCATCCAGGAACTAAGATACCCTTGGATAAACATTTTGGTGGTTCCATCCAGGAATTAGAAGCATTCGATTTCGTCTAATTCATTTGTTAGATTCTTAAGTCCACAAGTCACGTAGCATTAGCAAGCTACAGCTACATACATTCCCGTTACATAATACATTCATAACGGCAAGATGTCTTCGCTACAAGGATTATTTAATAAGGAAGCGGTATTGAGAGACAGACTAAACAAGTTTATTGAGAACGCAAAAAAAACTGCATTACCTAAACGCACTCAAGGATTCTACGAAACCAGAATTTCAGATTTAAAAAAAATCTGGGAAGATTATAGCGCAATTGATTTAGAACTCAATGAATCATTGGTTGGGCAGGATTCAGATGAATCAAATACATTTCTGGAAGAAGATAACTACAGTAAATCAGAGCTCAAGTATGCAGAATACATGAGTGAGTTAGTGGAAGGCTTAC
Source organism: Dioctria linearis (assembly GCA_963930735.1). Lineage (NCBI taxonomy): Eukaryota > Metazoa > Arthropoda > Insecta > Diptera > Asilidae > Dioctria > Dioctria linearis. The sequence goes on from OZ005743.1 coordinate 68,158,585, forward strand.
GGAAGTATTCAACTGTTACGGAGTCACAACCTAACACATCTGGTTCAATGCAGTCCACCACAACAATTATTCAACAAGAATCCTCATTGCCTAGGATTGCATTACCTACATATAATGGCGATTATGATCGATGGCGATCATTCCATGATCTTTTTGTATCATTAGTACATAAAAATACTAGACTAACAGATGTGCAAAAATTACATCATTTAAAAACATGTTTAGTTGGTGAAGCTGAGAAGGTCTTAAGACACACTCCCATAACAGATCAGGACTATACACCAGCCTGGAACAAGCTAAAGGACCGGTATGAGAACAAAAGAATTTTAGTAAATCACGAACTTAAAACTCTAGTCAACCAGCCCAAGCAAAATTTGGAATCAAGCAAAGGCATCAGATCATTGCTTGACACAACTGAGGAGTGTCTACAACAATTGAAGAGCTTAAGGGTTGACACAAGTGCATGGGATGTACTACTAATCCATCTATTAATTCAGAAGTTACCATTCATGACGCTGAAGTTATGGGAAGAAGACCAAGGGGCAAGTCAAGAATTGCCAACATTAGCACAATTCACCAAATTTTTAAACACACGCTTAAGGGTGTTGGAATCCATTGCGGATGTATTGGTCACTAAGGCACCGCAATCAAAACCGCAATCAAGACAAACAACGTTGACTTGTCACACTGCAAGTAAGAGCAGATGTCCAGCTTGTGATGGAAATCATTTTGTTCAAAGGTGTTCAAAATACAATAAAATGAACACAGAAGCAAAACGAAAAATCATTAAGAATTCAGGACGCTGTCTCAATTGTTTGTCAAGGAATCATCTGATAAATGCATGCACTAGTAAATACAAATGTTATAAATGCAATCAAAGGCATCACACCACACTGCACGATAACCACGACAAGGAACAACCTAGAACAACGTCAGAGAAATTCAAGAGCCGTTCGTACGATGACTCGTTCGTACCAAAACACGCCAAAACAACACAAAATCAAACACACCATGTTGACAGCAAACAAGTTAACAATTCTCCTACAAGGTTACAATCAGCCGACGGTGCTGATGGGTTAAACACTACCCAAACGTTCGTAGCCAGGGAAGATCATCATGCATTACTATCGACAGCGTTAGTAATGGTAAAGAGTAAGTTTGGTGAATCTACATGTCTGCGCTGCCTGATAGATAGTGGATCTCAATCCTCATTTATAACTGAGGCAGCCTGCAAGAAATTAGGTGCTACTCGCACTCCAACATCAGTAGCAATAACGGGCTTAAACACTAGTCCTTCTGCTACAGCTCATCAACAAACAAGGCTACAACTGAGTTCCTGCGAATTCGATGGAACTACAATTGAAGAAGACTTTCTAGTTTTGAAAGGCATTACAACTTGTCTACCGACAAGATTGATCACCAGAAAGGAGTATCAACATCTACAAGGAATACAGCTGGCTGATCCCACTTATTGGAAACCTGGAAAAATAGATGCCCTACTGGGAGCAAGGGTTTATGCAAGGATAATTCAAGATGGAATTAGACGAGGATCAGATACAGCACCTGTAGCAATGAACACGATCTTTGGCTGGGTCCTACTAGGATCTACTACCAACACAAATGACGATAAGATAACAATCTGCACAACTACGATTACTGATATTGATCTAAACAAACAACTCAAGCTAGAGGAACTCCCAACACAAACTATTCTGAACCAAGAGGAAGAAGAGTGTCAAGGAATATTTCGAATGACATATCAACGATTGAGCAACGGAAAATACCAAGTCAGCTTACCGTTCAAAAACAATGAAGCTCCTACATTAGGACAATCAAGGCCACAAGCTCTTAAACGATTCTTAGCCTTACAACGACAGGTTTTAAAAAATTCTGAGTTGGAAAAGGATTACAGAAAGTGTCTCAATGAATATGTAGAGCTTGGTCATATGGAGGAAGTAGCTCCTCCTACGGACACTAAACCACATTACTACATTCCACACCACGCAGTTCTTAAGGAAAGCACTACAACAAAGTTAAGAGTAGTATTCGACGCCTCAGCTAGAACAACAAATGGAAAATCGCTCAATGATTATATGTTAAAGGGGCCTACGTTGCAACCAAAATTATTCGCAACACTTCTCAACTGGAGAAAATACAAATTAGTGATAAGTGCAGACATCGAGAAGATGTATAGGATGGTCTATGTGCACCCAGATCAACGCACATACCAACGAATCCTTTGGCAACATCCCAAGACTATGCAACTTCTAGACTATGAACTCAAGACAGTCACATTTGGGACTTCGTCTGCTCCGTACCTCGCTGTGCGCGTACTTCAGCAGCTAGCAGAAGACGAGAGTACTAACTGGCCGTTAGCCTCAAAGGCTACATACACTGACTTCTACGTGGACGACCTGTTAACTGGAGCCGATAACATCACTGATGCAAAACGACTTCATGTAGAATTCTTAAATATGATGAAGGCAGGCGGGTTCAATTTAAGGAAATGGGCCAGGAATGATCCGAAACTGCTTGAAGATATACCCATTGATCATCGCGAAGTCAAGGGGGCGTTAACATTTGCGGACAACGAATCAATTAAAACATTGGGAATACGATGGCATCCCGCACTGGATTATTTTTCATTCACGGTTACTCAAAGGAATACACAAACGTTATCAAGTAAGCGAGCAATATTATCTGAAATTGCATCGTTGTATGATCCTCTTGGTTGGCTTGCACCCATCATCATTACAGCAAAGATCTTAATGCAAACGCTGTGGATTACTGGCTGTTCTTGGGATACACCAGTTCCAACCGCCATTCATACACAATGGCAATCATTCAAAACAGACCTACAACAGCTGCAATTGTTAAAAATTCCAAGATGGATTCAATATATTACCCATGCACGCATGCAATTGCATGGATTCTGCGATGCCTCATCAAGGGCTTATGCGGTTGTTGTGTATTTTAGAGTTGAAGGACAAGATGGACGCATAAGATCAACCTTGCTTACGGCAAAATCAAGAGTAGCGCCCACTAAACCTACCACAATACCCAGATTGGAGTTAAATGGAGCAGTTCTCCTTGCAAAGTTGATCAAAACAACCATACAGGACATGCAACTACTCGATGTACCCATATTCGCATGGACAGATGCAATGATCGTGCTACAGTGGATACGAGAACATCCGTCACGGTGGAAGATCTATGTAGCTAACCGGGTAGTAGAAATTCAAGACATAGTAAAACACGACTGTTGGCAACACATCTCAACAAGTCACAATCCTGCGGATCTAGCCTCTAGGGGTATCTCAACGTCCAGTTTAATTAATAACAACCTGTGGTGGCATGGGCCGACATGGTTGAGCCAGAAGCAAGAGGACTGGCCAAGGTCAAATCACATCACAGAACGTACGGACTTAGAAGCAAAACCATCAATATCAACCACCTTCCTTACTAAGTTGACCGATGTCATTCTTTTAAGGTATTCTTCTATATCACGATTAATTCGAGTGATAGCAACCGTTCAACGATTCATACACAATTGTCGAAATACACAGAACCGACGCTTGAATTGTCTTACTAGCGTTGAATGGAATACTGCCGAGGCAACAATTCTAAGGCTAGTACAACAAATAGCATTCCAGGAAGACTACAATCATCTAATGCACAATGAAACATTGTCTCGTAATAGTAGACTGCTTAAACTCAATCCATTCATAGACTCCAATGGCTTGATATGAGTAGGTGGGAGGTTGGCCAATGCTATGTTATCTTACGCACAAAAACATCCAATCATTTTGCCACAGCACCATCATGTGACACTATTGTTGATTGATAAGATACATTCAGAAACTTTGCATGGCGGACCATCCCTAGTATTGAGTACAAGTCGTGAGAAGTTTTGGATTATAGATGCAAGACGCAGCATTACTAGCAGAATACATAAATGTGTTGCGTGTGCCAAACAACGCAGTGCAACAATCACCCAACTGATGGGAAATCTACCTGCTCCGAGAGTAAATGCTGCCAAGCCATTCTCAAAGGTTGGCATTGATTATGCAGGACCTGTAACCATACGAGTCTCGTCGCTTCGAAATGCCAAGCGACACAAGGCCTACTTTTGTGTATTTATCTGCATGGCCACCAAGGCAATTCATTTAGAGTTGGTGTCAGATCTCACTTCAGAAGCCTTCATTGCTGCTTTGAAGAGATTTGTAGCTAGACGAGGCTTGTGCAGCGACATTTACTCGGACTGTGGCACCAATTTTGTCGGAGGCAAGTCATTGCTGAAAAGGGATCTTGCTCAAGCCATCAAGCAATCAACACCAGAAGCTTCCCAGTATCTTGTGTCCAAATCAGTTACATGGCATTTCAATCCTCCAGCTTCTCCGCACTTTGGAGGTATATGGGAGGCTGGTGTGAAGTCAATTAAACATCATCTGCGCAGAACATTAGGAAATCTGATCTGTACCTTCGAAGAGTATGCAACAGTGCTCGCTCAGATCGAAGCCTGTGTAAATTCACGGCCGTTATGTTATGTCGGAAACGACCCTGATGACTTAGTGATACTCACACCAGGCCATTTCTTAATCGGTCAACCGTTAAATGCGATTGTTGAACCTGATTACTCTACGGCCAAGATACTGCCATCACAAAGGTGGAAGCTGTTACAACAAATGACCAAACGTTTTTGGGACAAACGGTCGATGGATTATCTGAACCAATTACAAAATAGGCCAAAATGGTTAACAAAACAACCAAACATAAAAAAGGGAGATGTTGTTTTAGTGAAAAATGAAAATATGCCACCAACCAATTGGCCATTAGGCATCATCGACCAAGTTTATCCTGGAGCTGAGGGATTAGTACGAGTTGTTCAGGTACGAACTCGAGACAGCACGTTAGAGCGACCTATATCAAAGATATGTCGACTGCCCATAGAAGTGTCTACAGAACAAATCGGTGATACCACAAGATGACCATTAAGAGTATATTTGTGTCCAAATGTTATCTGTTTGTTATGTTGTTTGGTGACTGTCCCCATTTGCATTCAAGATATTAATACAGTACTATTCCAGATGTCTAATATTGAGAGTCACGATGAAGATATCCTATACATCCTCGAGGACATCCGCTTTTCTCCTCCAAGAAGCCCTCTGGAGGATCTATTTGTAGATCCCGGATGTGATGTGTTGACTGGACTTCCAAAATCATCCCACTACAATGCTCCCTCTACATCTGCAGTTGTGCAATGCGCTCATTCCAATGGCCAGGCATCCAAGCAGCAGCATTCAGCAAAGTATGTCATCACACCACATACAAATTCCAATCCAGCTCAACCAGCAATCATCAATGGAAAACAATTGAACTCGCTCACACACTTGAAGCCCACAACAACCATTGACGAGCTCAGAATGCGTGCAGAAAACACACATCAACGGTTCATCACTCGAGAGGGGATTGACATCTATTTGCAGCGGCACGTTCTGGCACGCATAGATTTCGAAGCCATTAGCAAAGCGAAACGCAAAACCAAGACAATCAATCTTCCCGATCGGTACCAAGTTTTTTTGCATGTACGAGCTGACGGTGAGATCAAGTTCAATCGCTATCACAAACGCGGCATACAAAAGTTGAAGAATCGGTTGAATGCAGGCATTCAACGAGGGGGAGAATGTTCAGCGATGAATAAATCTAAAAAGAAAGAAAAAACAATTAAACCAAGTCAAACCAACCTAAAGTACTTAACTTAAGTACCAGCCAGGGAAATCTACTGGCATACTGTCCTCCCACGTAGAATTGATACCTACGTACCTACATCCATGGAGAATTAGCTGAAATGAAAAGAAAATATGAATTAATGAATGCAATAAACCATGAATTGTTTAGATAATAAGAAAAATTAATTGAATTTACAAAAAATACAAAATTTTCAATTTTTCCCCATACATATAACATGTAAACAGATGTACGTAAACACAACAACAACACTGTGTGGAAATGGAATTTATGTAATAATTAGATAAATTTCAATTTCTATCACTCGAAATTTATACTAATCTTTAAAAAGGAGTCATAGAACACAATAGCTATAACAAAACACCTTCCCGCGAACTATTTCAAGGAAAATTACGCGCAAATTTTCACCTTTGACAGTTCTCGCAAGGGAAAGTAACTTGCTTAAATATCGAGTTTTCACAAGATTTTAAAGTGTAATAACTCAATAGAACCGAAGTTCATGAGTTATTAAATAGATTTTCTACATAAAATTAACTTCCCGCGAGGTTTTTCCGCGGAAAAACAATGAATGAAAATCTCACCTGAAGACAGGTTAAGATTGCTAATTATGAAATAATAGAACTTTCGTACAAAATAAACACACACAAACATTAATTATTGAGCACAATACAATTAGCACAACTTACCTTGGTCTTAAATAGCACTACACGCAGGAAAAACACCACTGAAAACTCTCGACCGCGGAACCGCGAAAAGAAAACTATAAACATCGCGGAACTGTCAAATTTCATGTATTTCCAACATATGGCACATGAATTTAGGGTATTTTTTAATGAGGAATCCGATGGAGGTATTTAAAAAGTCCTAAAGTATCTCAGTAAAAAGATATTTGCTAATTTATGATTTCTCATATAACTAATGAGAAGAAAAGAGATAGCAAGTGGAAGTGAGATGAAGAAAAATACGTTCCACATCAATTTTTCTCAACATGGATGACAAGAATTTAATTGCGCCATCTTATAGCACAAATTGGATATTTAATTTTCATTCAGTTAAATTAAATTATGATGGAGATCTTTTTGTGAGGAAATATAGATGACTAAATTCCGCATCGTATTAAATCAATTTATGTTGATGAAAACCAAGGCATTCTGAGTAATTAGCATTATGGTTCCGGGTTCCACACACAAAAATGGCGGTTCAAACCCTATATAAAGCCGAGCATTTGCATGGATCGCTCTCTTATATTTTTCCAAGTCAAGCAGTGTAGATCGTGGTATAGTGTTCAAGTTTAGTTTTTTTTTTTTTTGAGTTTATTCACTTGTGCAAATCGTGAAATTAGCTTATAATCTACTTATGGTAAGCATAAGCTCTCATGCGATTTTTTGGTGAAGGGAAGCAATTATAGTGACAATTGTGTTAAATTTATTGTGCATTAATAACAACATTTGTTAAGAAGATTAATTAAACATTTTTCTTTTTTTTTTTCTTTTTATTATAATTAGATTTCAGTGATAACAGTTTTTTATTAATAACGTAAATTACCTTGTACAGAACAATCCAAGACAGTTATTCCTATACTTCTCATTCAGAGTCAAGCTGGAATATACCTGCGAATTGTTCTCTTGTTTGCATAAATTGTATTTGCATAAATATTTTATTAGAAATAAATTAAATTTATCTTGTTTAAAACATATTTCAAGACAGTATTCCTACACTACTCAGTTGAGTCAAGTTGGAACATATATGCGGAATTGTTTTTTGCTCATGTTGAAATTTATAAACCTAGATTTAGTAATATATTATTGAAATATCATAGACTAATCATAGATAAGTGTCTCGCTTTAATTTAGAGTGCTTAAGTCAACTTCAAATGAATTACAAATTAAATCGAATGTATCTCTAATTATATGCGTTCTGATTTTAATATACCGCTACACTAACATAATCCACCAGTTTAGCATCACCACATGTGGCTTGTGAACGGTTCTACAGTAACTGTTCCATTACACACGTGCCGGAATTGCGGCATTAATAAATAATACGGGAATTTTACATCAGCCTATTATACGGGCATATGGTGTGACCTTTTCCCATATCGTTTTATAGTTTCAGGAATTAATTATTGCAATTTAAATTGTTTGGTGTTCCTACAGGAACCAAACTACTTGCATAAACATTTTGGTGGTTCCATCCAGGAACTAAGATACCCTTGGATAAACAGAATGAAAGATTGCAATTTACGCAAGTTCTGCACAAATTGGGATTTTTCTTTCAGAATAAAAATTTTCTTCTTTTTTTTCCTCCTTTCAGGTTTTATTCTTTTATAGAGGACGAATGCCTTATGGGAAAGTAGCAGAGGGCTACTTTCCGAAATTAAATAAACTTTTCTTTGCCCATTTTCGGGTGTCTGGGAGAAAATTATGGGGTTTTCTCTACGGTGGGGGGGCAAAGGTAGCGTATGGGGTATACGCTACAGCGTGGGGACGACCCACGGAGAAAAGAGTCTCACGCCCGGCATAAGTCAAAGAAAAATGTAAACCCGGGAAAGCTGATAGGAGAAAATAAATTTACTTGCAACAGCGCCCAACGTGGGGAACGACCTACCAGAGTCTCAAGCCGGGCTCTAGCTTGGTTTCCGAAGGAATGGAAATAGTCTGTGACGATGCCTCCAGTCCACCGTGGTCGAGGGAGGACAAATCGGAGGATAGACGTCGTCTATCAACTCACTTCGACCAACAAGCCGACTAGGAACAGGTACAGCGACTGAATAATGGAGACGGGATGTTAGGCTAGAGGCTATTGGTGGTTAGTCGCGCTATGTGTTCCATGGAATCCGGTTACGACACCCCCAGAACTACCTGTCCCAAGCAAGGAGATCGCTTCAAGAGGATATAATTCATCTATCAACTTACTCAGGACGAGGAAAGCTCCTCGGAGAGCAGCAAGCGGGTTCGCGCCTAACAAAGCCGCGAAGCTCGAAAAGGGGAAGAGGGTGAAATTGGATTGAAAACTAGTAGTGCGTACTTGCAGCAGGGTGCGAAGGGTGAAGAGAAAATAAGAGAAAGCAAAGGGACGAGGAAAAAAAAACAAAAAACAAACAACAAAAAAGTTATTGAAGAAGAGACAGGAAAGAGTAAAATCCTCATATCGAGGCTAATCCAGACGGGATCAGTGTGGAAACATCTACACAATTGAGGTAGAGATGGGTTCGACTAGGATCATTGTCCATTTACAAAATTTTCGCTCGACCACCACAGAATTGGAAATATGAAGTAGAGACAGGAAAGAACCAGAGGGTTAAGCAAGCGGAATTCCTACTGTAGTCTATTAAGCGTAGGGCACCATATGGGTTGAGGTTGACACATTGTTAGAAAAAGGTGAACTGGTTGAACTACAAAAGGTATATCACCCACCACTGATGAGGAAGAAAGTTGTCAGGATTTTACGTGAGCACCTGCCAAGTATGGCTTAATCTCACGGAATTCTTCATGCACGGATTGTAAAGATCAATCATATTCCTCGTGTCGTAACAACGAGTACCAGTATGCCAAATAAGCATGACATGACATCAACTTACTGGTAGAAGCGAGACCTATCCCATCTCTGCCGATCTATGGGTCATGGCACCCTATACCACAGCCACTACGATGCTCCCATAAAGGGGCCATCCCAAGTTGAGGTGGATAAAACGTTGTTATCCAGGGCTCCTCTAACCCCGTAGTACCAAGTTAGCCAATGTCGGGCCGCCCATTTGGTATGGCGTTCGTAAAGCATGAACAACGGGCCATGGATACTCCCAGTTTCAATATTTCATGCTAGATATCTTTTTTAAACGGTACTGGTAACTCCGTTCGGGCCTAGATCTTATTACCAGCGTCAAAAGAATCGTACTTGGCCTATACAGGTAATACAACCCTTATGTCGCTGTCAGGGGCACCACGTGAAGGTTAAGATATGCCCAATTCAGTCTGGATAGGCTTCGTGATTCACCATTTGGATCATATAGCTGACCAAGCATACTAACCATATAAGCACTACTAACATACATACCTGATTTCCGTTATTCATCATCTCACTCCTCGCACCACTATGTCTGAGATTTTATTATTCTGACTTACATGAGTACATAACTTCAGTTGCATCGTGGGCCATCTGCCTAGTATCTACTACAGTACCCACACAGCCAAAAATCTCAATTTCAATTTCACTAAGGTAAAGTTACCTCGCCTTGAGAAGTACCATTTCGCGCCCATAGCACTCAACTAACTATACCGCACTACTGTACGCACTCTCCTGGGAGATGCCAAAGCGATCTACAAAAACATCAAAACGCTCATACCACCATAAACACCAAATCAACAAACCAACAAATTCCATCTATCAAGTATGCATGCTTTCCTCTTATACAGCTTTCACCTTGTTCAGCATTGCGCTTCACAGACTACTATCCCCCCCACTCAGGTGCTCGTCCCAGTCCCGATGTTCGTTTCCAACATAGGCGCGTATCGCGGCGAACACGGATTGATTCGCTCGCTCCGAGGCGTTAGATTGTGGTGAGTAGGAAGGAGAGAAAGTATGTGTTTTACGCCATATTTCTCCAACAATTGTGCGAGCAGCTTGGAGGCGAACTGACTGCCGTTGTCAGAATACAGGTGCTCAGGAACTCCAAATACATGGAAAATTTTGCGCTCGAGGAAGTTGACTACTCGGGAAGCAGTAGCCTCGGGCATAGCTTCGAGCAGGACGAACTTGGAGAGGTGATCTAACACGATAAAAATGTACCTGTTACCCTTTCGGCTACGAAGGTAAGGTCCCAAAAAGTCACAGAACAGACGTTGCCACGGCAAATCTGTAAATCGCATCTCACCCAAAGGTGGTCTAGGGGAGAAATTCATCGGTATAATCTGCTTACACGTTTCGCAGGAAGCAACGAAGCTCTGGACATCCACGGCCATACTCGGCCAGTAATATAGCCGCCGCAATTTCCCGAGGGTTTTTGCCAAGCCGGGGTGAGCGGCGGCAGGCGGGCAGTGTTCCTGCTCGATGAGGTGGGTAATAAGGTCGGCTGGAGCCCAGAGCTTCCAGGAGACTGGGGCATTTGAGACACTGTTCTTTGGGGTGGTGAATGAGATATAAATCCGATCATGGGTGACTCTTAGATTGGGAAAACTGTCCGGATTGGTGTTGATGCGATGGATCTGTTCGAGGTACGATTCTTCTTGAAAGGCTGGTGCCTCCAAATCTAGGGACCCGATATCTGGTGGACAAGCTGTTTCTTCGAGGGGGAACCGGTGGTATCGCTGATGAAACATCGCGAAAGAGCGTCGGCCACTACATTTTTTTTACCCTTCCGAACTTAAAGGCCTGGAGCTTAAGACTCCACCGGGCTAGTCTACCGCATAGATCCCGTTGGTCCATGAGCCATTTAAGACTAGCATGGTCGGTGATAATCGTAAACTCCAGACCCTCAATATACAGACGGAAACGCTTCTGCGACATAAAGCGATGGGGTGTTCACTCCCATCAGCCGTACGCTGGAACAGCACGCTCCCAACGCCAGTGGTGCTTGCATCGAATTTGATATATAATGGTTTGGCGAAGTCTGGATTGGCGAGCACTGGTGCAGTAGTGAGGCACTCCTTCAATTGCACGAACAACTGTTCAGCCTGTTCGTTCCACAGAAATTTGACGTTTTTCTTGAGCAAATCTCTCAAAGGGGTAGCGATCGTGGCGAAATGGGGGATGAAACGTCTGTACCATCCACAGACTCCCAGAAAGTTCCGCACTCTCTTAACCGTATTTGGCCTAGGGAAGTTCTGGATGGCTATGCCCTTCTCTGGATCTGCTCTCATGCAGCCGTCACCAACAACAAAACCGAGATATCGGACTTCCCGCATGCAGAATTTGCTTTTCTCCACGTTGATCGTTAAGCTAGCACTATGTAAGAGTGCGGCGACCTTTGTCAACAGTTCGAGATGTTCTTCGAACGTAGCGGAAGTGATGAGCAGGTCGTCAAGGTAGACTGATATTCGGTCATGTAGCTGGTGGGGTATCACCTTGCACATTAATTTGCACATGGTTTGCGGAGCATTACATAGGCCAAAGGGAAGTACTGTGAACTGGTACAGGGGGCGACCTGGCACCGCGAATGCAGTCTTATCCCGAGAATTCTCAGCCAGGGGGACTTGTCAGAAAGCGTCTTTTAGGTCGATGGCTGTGATGAAATTTGTCTCTTGGAGCCTGCTGAGCAGGCCGTCTATGAGTGGCAGGGGAAACGCATCCGGTACTGTAAACGAGTTCAGCTTGCGAGCGTCTAAGCACAGTCAATCCTTTCCATTCGCCTTTTTCACGAGGGTCACTGGAGAGGACCAGGAACTTTGACTCTCTTCAATAACCCCCAAACTTAGCATGCGGTCAAGTTCCCTGTACATTGACTCTTGGACCACGGGAGACACGGCGTAGTACCGCTGTTTAATCGGCTTGGCCGATCCCACATCGATCTCGTGCTCGACTAAATTCGAGACCGTGCTTACTGAATAATGGAAAGGTCTCGATTACAGCTCTCAGACGCATCCCGTCAGACACGGACAGGTGCTGCTGTTGTGTACACACAGGTGCTGGCTTGGGTAACGAGTGTAGCTCGCTAACCATGACTGGTGCCAAGCCAAAGGTCTTCCAAAAGTCTATTCCTAGGTACAAAGGTTGCTGTAAGGATGGTACGACGTGGAGTCGCATCATACGGGTTTTCTCCCCATACTTCACAAGAGCACGGATGTGGCCTAGCACCTTTTGATGTTGTCCGTCTGCGGTAGAGACCGTGGACGACATTGCATGAAAGCGGATTCTAAGCCTACCCAGGAAACGTTCCGCTCCAAAGCCGAGTACGCTAATGCTGGCTCCGCTGTCCAGCAAGCCTCGTATTCTTTGACCCTGAATGAAAACGTCGGCGAAAGGCCGTGGGTCTGCGTTGCTTACTAGGGTGGTTTCAGCGATAGCGGCCTTCAATTTTCCACGTAGAGTACGATATTCTGAGGAACGCTTTTTTGCTTCGAAATGGCGCGACTCCTGGAAAGATTGGGTTTCGACTGACGCGTCGGATTCTGAAGTGGTACAGCTACAAGTCTCAACCTCGATTGATTCTGTGTTTGGAGAAAAGTTTGGAGCAGTCTGGAAGCTGGAGTCCTTGGTTAGAAAAAGGCACGGCCTTGAGGAGGCCGAGGAAGACATGTCGGGGGGTTCCTGGAGCGAGTTATGCTCGGAATTGGTATATCTTTAGGAGTGACATACCCAACATCATCATCCAGTTCGGCTAACGGTAGCGCTCTGGCTCTGTGTTGGTAGCAGCTTCTTCGATTGTGCGTCTGGAAATGTGACTGGGGACTTGACCGGGAACTGGGCTGGGGGTCAGGGCGCGCGAAGTCCCCAAGGAATTCTGCCCCCGTCGTCGGTTTCCCGAAGCGCAAGCACGACAGTTTGGTTTGATCATATTTACTGCGCCACACCCATAGCAAAATATTCGCTGCGGACTTCCAGGACAATCATGGTAGGTATGTCCCTCCGCAGAACAATTGCAACATGTAAGCCTCGTTCTGGGAGCCATTTGTGGACCTCTGTTCGGTACCATAGGACCATGGGTTGGTTGAAAAGCCTCCACAGGTTCGTGAACAGCACGTTGAGGATAGGCTTCTAAATACTGGCTATCGGAATATAACTCATGAACAGTTCTCCGTGGTTGTGGCTCGCGAGGAGCTCCAATTTCCGACCACAGTTTTTCGAACCGGCTGCATAGATCCCGTAGGTCGAGCACATTGTCCACTCTCTGGATCAGTAATGCTTCTTGTAGTGCTGGTTTCAAATTTCTCCTCAGAATTTCGACCAGCTCCCTCTCAGGGATTGGTGTCGCCATCTTAGCTACGAGCAAGTGAACGGCCAAACGGTAATCGCTAAAAGAATCCTGCGCATAGCTCGGCGACCGAGACTCGCTCCAGGTGCGCTAATGACTCCAATTGGAATATGAATTCGGTCACGTCCATTCCGGACGTGCCATCGAACGACAATTTCCAACGAAATACTGGGTTCTGGTGATAGTTGTTTCGTGTTACGTTTGGAACGGGGGACGCTGGATTCGAGGCGCTGTTAAACGGATATAGAGAGACGCCAGCTGGGATAGGAGGAACTAACTTAAAAGCTTGCTTGGCCTAAGAGTGGATGTACTAAATGCCTTAGGGAGGGTCCCCCTCACTGGTGGTGCCCTGAAGTCAGCTCCCGCAGTAGAACTGGGTTGGACCGTTGGATTTCGAGCCTCCTCCCCCCTGGCTCCTTCGGCGGGACCATGTGTCATATTGACTGACGCAGTCTCAATGAGGTCTAACAGGCCTTCTAAATCTTGGGCCAGAGCCTGGGCTTGTTCTCGCAATGACGGTGATGTGAGTGCTAATCTCCGAGCTCTGTAGAGGATATGGTATGCTCGAGACCTGTACCGAATAGGATCTTCGGGCTTTAGGATAGGGTGGGTCAATAAGTTTTGACGTAAGGCGTCGAGGCTGCTGGTTAACGAAACCTGTTCCACCCGTGGGTTCTTATGAGCATGAGATTTCTGTGGGGCCGTACTCGGGTCAGCACACTCTGCTTCGTAAAGTTCTAGGAGACGCTGCCAAGCATCAGGATCCGCTGGATGCAGACCCCGAACCGCGTATTCGACGCCCAACTCTTCAGAAGACAAGCAAGAAAAATCCATGCTAAAGAAGATTAAGATAAAAAGACTAGGCTAGAGCTGACTAGCAATGGTAATGACTGTAATATGAGTGGGTACCAGAGGAGATCCCGACTCGAGGTATGACACGCTCTCGAGTGTACCAGAAACAAAGAAATTCCCTCGACTCGATTACTGGATAAGTAATAAAAATACGTATACTATAATATGGTGATGTGTAAAAAAAAAAAGTTCTCTTCACTTCTTCGTTAGGTTAGCGATATGAGTACTTATACTATCTTAAAATGAAGTATTAAAGTAAGATATTGTCCACGCTGTCTGACAAACTTGCAAAGAATTCGTTCAACTTGAGCTCTAGGTTAGAACCGTAAATAAAGATACTATAATATACTGAGACATACAAAAAAAAACGTCGTCGAACCAAAGTCTGACGCGCGCAGCCCAAAGAGAAATGTTTGCTCTCTAGTAGTCTATCAGAAAGCCAATTTGAATAGCTATACTACGATAACATAAAATGTAAAAAGAAATATAATGTCCGAATAGAGCCGCGCACACTAGCAATTGTGATAGAAGAAAAAAAAATCCTTTCACCTTGATTGGAATTTCCTGTAGAACTGATTTACTGTTATTACTTACTACCGCAGGAGGGATCGCATCTCCGCACGACGCAAACTCGTACACATCTCACACATTCTCCCAATTCTCATCTCCTTCACGCTAATCTCAGCAGTTCGAATCGACTGTGGCTGCCATCCACCGTCCGCTGTTTAATAGGACGGTCTCTCTCTCTCTCTCTCCTCTCCATCTCTCTCTCTAAAAGTTACGGGGGCGGGGGTTAATGCGAATAAATCTCACAACTATATTATGACCTTCACTCACTCGACACGGACAAACATCGTAAAGGTGAACTTCGTTCAACAACTTGCCAAGGTTGCGGGCCATGTCAAAAAAATGTATCCGGTAGTCGGTGGTTCGGTGGCTGCTAGTACTCAGAGAAGTAGCAGTAGCGAAGTGTGTTATACTACGAACTATGAAGAGGGAAAAAAATAATACTGCCTCCTTCCTGGAACTGCAGGAGTGAACGGAGCCATACGCCCGGGTTGGTATGATTCACATACAACGTTCACCTTCCACTAGTCCACTGAGAACCAACTACTATGGCAGCTGGATTAATATCCAGAGGGGGATTTTGAACTTTTGGCGTTATTAAAGGGATCAAGGTGAAGTAGTTTGAACATTTAATCTTGAATTAGGAAGGGTCATAGCGCTACCTCCATCCCTTCGACAAGGACGACGATCAGACGGATGAGCATCGCTCATCAACTTGACGGAAAGATTGAAACATTGCCACGATTCCTTCCCTCAACCTACCATTGGCTGATAACGGCAGGGCTCGCGGACTGAAGCTTAACCTCGGAGTAATGCGCCTCGCGCACAAAGTCCGCTTAACACTTTCAGAATGAGCACTCTAACAAAAGTATCATTGCGTGTGAGAAAACGTTACTTGGAAAAGGAAAGAAAATTTTTTTTATATATATGTACAGTCATGAGGTCCTTTTTACTCTATCGATATTTAAAAGGAACTGTTATTTATAAGGAGAAAACCAAGATTTGGGCAAATATATATAAAACTGGGAAAATCATTGATGTCATAATCGGTAGATCAAAAAAAAAAAAGTTTGACTTGATGTAGTCCTAGTTAGAACTCTGCAAAACAAAACAAAGAAGAACATATTTTAAAACCGAGAGAAACATTGCACTTTAGTAAAGAGAAGCTTGACTAAAGGCCAGAAAAAAAACCGTAGTTTGGGCGATATTTGTAGCAGACAAGGTCGGCCATCAGCCCACCCTCTCTGACTGCAAAAATCATCGTTGGGCTGCTTGTGAGTGGCTGCACAGCAATTCGCCGCTAGCGTTCAGCCGGATTGGGGAGGTCCTTGCCACCCACAACCCTCCGATGCTTGAGAGCTGTGCAAGTCGAATAACCGGACAGACGGACGGACATAGCAATTGTAGTCGACTGACGGACTAGAGACTGCGGACGGATGGACGAACACAGAAGAAAGTCGAGGAGACTGTGTTTATGACAACCGAATGTTTCCTGGTAACAAAGGCTGTTCGTCACTTCACTAAGCTGAAAAGAAAGAAAAAAAAAGGGTAAAGGAGTGACGCCTTGTCAGCGCTGACGAAGACGAGAGGGAGAGAGAGAGCGAAGAGAAGGAGGGGAGGAGACTTCCGATGTTGGTGCAGCCTCTGCCTTTGGAGAGTGAGGGCCTGATCGCCCCCTACTATCCTAGCTAAGCCTCCAAAAGCGAAAATATATTTTGCTTAGCCCCTTTTTGTTATGAATGTGAGACCGTACGCTAGGCTGTATCCTTAGAGAGATGCGGCCCCTCCATTGCGAGAAACTTAGCTAGACATCGTGACTACTAGCTGTGTGCCGTTAGGAAGGCCTTGTCGTAATAACCTCATCACTTGATCGAATGGCTACGTAGGTCTAAAAAACTTATTCTCACCTCCACCTGGAATCAAAATTCCAAAGTCCCATCGGTATTTGAGTAACTAAAAGTAGTAAGGGAAGGAAGAAACAAAAATAAGTAGGGTGAAATCAAGGTCTTATTTCGCCGGCTCCTGCAGGCCGCTGATGAACACGAGGTCCTGGATCACCCTGCCTTTCGCGTCACACTTTGGGTCCTTGAAAAGAAAAAATATGCAACAAGAAAACAGCAAAACTGAAAAGCAGGTAAAAAAATTTCAACAAGCACCAAAAGAATATATATATATAAATGCAATTCAACAAGAGAAGAAAGAAAAAAAACAATTTAGATATTATTATACAAATAACGTTATTGTTCAGTAAAAAAGCCTTCTTTACTGATTGATGGTTTATTAAAAAGTAAAATATGTACATTTTATTATCCTATTTATACAAAATTTAGTCTAGGAAATAAAATTAAGAATTACCAAAAAAGTGCTTAGTTCACAATATACCATATATTGTGAGAATGTAAAATTCTCACAAAAAATGTGAGTAGCACGAGATAGGTACATACATACAGGTTGTGATAGGTACGTAAGTACATGCCCGTGCAAAAACTGCAGCGTCTGGAGTTCGCATGGTAGAATTTTCCGGTGAAATATGAATTCCCTCAGAATGAATACGATGCGACGTGAGAATTATTTTATGTGATTAGCGCTGGACTAATCATGATACGACGTGGGAATTATTTTATGCGATTAGCACTGGGCTAATCATCCTGACCCCTTGGGTTGCTGCGCAACACAAAATCTTCATTGTTATCCGGCTGGCTCCGTCTTGCGGGTACTGGAGGTAGAGAATAGCAATGTGGTGGCATTTTCCTGGAGCAAACCCCGTGGTTCCATTTGGTAAACATCCAATAGGTGCATCCGATCATAAGAGCTGCTAGAAGCATGTTACTGATGGTGTAATGATGTATGTCGTGATGCGATAGTCCCTGGGGCAATGCTTTCGAGTACTGCTTGAGATCCTTAACCTTGTTGGTCAACACATCTATTTCATGATCGTTGGATTTTAGATGAAGCTCTGAAGAAATGTATGGGTGCCCTCTTTTTGCTGAATGCGGGTCTTCATCCAAGGATAGAGTTAAATTTATGCGTGGAATAAATGCTGATATGGTCTTGCTTTGATAACGCCCGTGACCAGTAATCGTCATAGAGGTCTGTTTGATTGAACAATCTGGTCGAAGTTTTAGAATTCCATTTTTCCGTAGAGTCTTAGTTGTTACTGCTGTTCCACATACAATGTTGAATGTGGTTTCACTGTCGAGATGGTAGAGCCAACTGTTTGGAGTATGTAGCTGTATCCAAAGATTTGATCGATTTGAGCTGCGAAGGTGGCAGTTGGAAGAGAGTGTTTGTCTGTGGTTAAGCAGCTCCATTTCGCACTGGCTGACGTTGGCCTTTAGATTGAAAATGGGATGATTCTGGTCACATAGATACTGATCTTCTCTTAAGTGTTGACATTTGTTTAACTCTGCTTGAGATAGTGGGTAATATCTCTCCCTGGGAAGACTCACGATGAGATAATCTGATGATGGCTTGATTAATAGGAGTTTGTCTCCTTGTTGAATGGGAACAGGTATCATCTTGAATAACTGAAAGTATTCATCCAGGACGAGTGGAATCCGTATGTCAAATAAAATGTATGATTCTCCTATCCTGGTTCCAACTGTCATTAGGTTGTAAAGGAGTAGCACGCCATCCTTAATATTTCCTGGAATAGTTACAGTTGATGGAATATGGTCCTTTATTAAAGTCAACTGGTCTCGGAGTTGCATCGGGGTAATTAATAATGGGCTGATCTTGTTGTGGTGAATATCTGTTATGACGTCTAATAAAGCATTTTGAGCTCTGTGGTAGTTTTGAAGAACTAGTGTGGTTAGCAGCGATAAGGCACTGAAAGCTTGGGTAGCTTGCTGCTCCAGCTGAACGTCATCAACAAACTTACTGAATGCAAGTATATGGTCTGGAATTGCCTTGAATTGTTCTTGAATTGATTCCTCTTGACGTTTCATGATATTGGTTGTAGTTTTTAAAACTGATGTTTGGTTTTTGCTAGCTGCATTAAGTAACCCTCGTTGCTTCTTGTTTTTTCGATTTCTTCTTCAATGTACTTGGCGTAGGACGAGTCCAGGATGCCAAATAGTTTGTTCGCAACGTTACCTATTAAGTCAAGAGGTGACCTTTTATGTGGAACTCGGTCTCGGCCGCCTTGTTTGTGGAGAATTTCATTGGCTTCTTCAATTTGCGTGAGTTGATGTTGAAATTGGGAAAGTATTTCCAAACAGTGGTCTCTTCTGAGTGTTGTTGTATTGCATAACTTGCTTATTTCTCCAATGCATTTTCGGATTCCCGCTAGTTCGCTCCAGTAATTATCTAGCTTGTAGTATGCAAGAATGGTCCACTGGCTGTTTATTAGATGTGCATGTCCTAGTGACTCAAAGAATATTCCTGGATTACTTGAGAATGGTGTTACTTCGGCCGGCTCCCTTAGCGGGCTTCCGAAGGCTGGCATTATAAGTGAGGTTAGCATGAGCAATTTTAAAGCCGCTGATGAGCTAATAGATCTTGCCGTGGGGCTTCTATTCGTCTCTGTAGTGGGATTTTTCTTGAAATTTTCCATAAATGGTGAATTCTTCCAATTAGAATTGATTGGCAAGAACCTTCCTCGCAGCGGGTGATAGGGTCGTTTGTGTTTCATCCTCTTTGCTGGTGGGTCTCCTTCTACGTCCTTGTGAGATGGTCCTGGCGCCTGATTAAAGGTTGGAAAGGATGTTTTCGGTAGCGTTCCCTCGACTGACTTGGAGTCGTTCTTGAGGTTGCTGCAACTGGCATTCCCTTTGAGATCTTCTGGTCTATATTGCTCCTCCGGCAAGGGACAGAGGTTATGAATGGTCCGTTTAAAAATTCCAGAGGGGGTTTTGACACTAACAACTCTAGTAAGTTTGTCGGCGCCGTCGAAAGTTTCTATGACGTGGCCTAGCGACCATTTCAATGGTGGTAAGGTCGCCTCCCTTATCACGACTAAAGTCCAGGTTTTAGGTTTGGCTTTATACTCCTCCATTTGTTCCGCATTTGCAGCTCCTGTTGAGTACGGCGAAATCTTGTTAATTTGTCGATGTTTCTTTCAGCGACATCAGTTTCGGCGCATGCTGTCAAGGGGCTTCCCGTCAAGAAGTGTCCTGGGTTTAGTGCCTCGAGGCCATTGGGATCTGAAGACATGGGTGTTATTGGCCTGGAATTAAGGATGGCCTCTATCTGGACAATTACTGTGTGTAATTCCTCGTATGTCAAATTGGCATTTCCCGTATGGCGAATCAAGTGATTCTTCGCGGATTTCACTGCCGCTTCCCACAGTCCTCCGAAGTGAGGCGATCGTGGTGGTATGGGCTTCCACTCAATGTGATTTTTAATGCATAATTGAGCCAGAGATGAATGTAAATCCTGCGACAGGAGCATGTCCTTTAGTCCCTTTAAATGTGTTCGTGCTCCTAGGAAGTTCGTTGCGTTGTCGCAAAAGACAGTAGCACACAGACCTCTCCGGGCAATGAATCTTTTTAGAGCGTTAAGGAAAGCTTCGGCACTCAGATCACTGACCAATTCTAAATGGACAGCCTTTGTAGTGAAGCATACAAAGACAGCTATGTACGCCTTTGTAGGTGCCTTTCCTCGTAGTTTGTAATGAATCATGATGGGTCCACAAAAGTCGACTCCTGTGGTGTGAAAGGGTCTTTTTGGCGTCACACGTTCCACAGGTAGGTCTCCCATCATTTGATCAACGGGCTTCGGCTTACATCTGAAGCAACGGATACATCTATGGACAGTATGGCGCGCCAACCTTCTAGCGTCTATGACCCAGTATTTCTGCCTCGCGATTGCAGTTAGCGCTTGAGGTGCTGCGTGCATATGTTGGTTGTGTAGATAATTGAATAGAAGTTCACTCAGTTTGTGGTCCTTGGGCAGAAGAATCTGGTTCTTGGCCTCTTGGCTGAGTTTTGAATTCTTCAGCCGTCCGCCGACCTTTATGATTCCTGTAGAGGCGTCTACAAACGGCGTTAAATGTTGAATAGAATGGTGAGTATCAAGTGCTTCCCCTTTTTTTAATGATGAGTATTCGTGCTGGAATGCTGTGCGTTGAATATTTTTTATAATTCCGTTCAAGGCAATATCTAGCTCTGCAATAGATACTTCGCCCATCTTCCTCGATCCCTTGGGAGATTTGCAATTTTGAAAGAATCTGAAACAGTATGCAAAGATTCTCTGTAATTTTAAAAATGAGTTACAATGATTCACAGGTGTGACTAGATCAACATGTTTGACTCGTTCTATGGCTGTGAAGACGGATTTTTTTGGTTTGGCTTCTGGAATCTCGTCTGGTATTTTGAAGGCAAATGTGGGCCATTTTTCTTCAGGTTCAGATAGATGCCTTGGACCTTTGAACCACAGAGTTGATTGGCTGAGGGCATCCGGGAACATTTCACGGGAGATTATGTCAGCTGGATTTTGTGTTCCTTCAATGTGTCTCCATTGCTGTGGCTGAGTCAATTGTTGTATTTTTTCAACCCGATGTGCTATGAAGGTACTCCACGTTAAGACGGTGATGAGATCCAGGCGAGTACAATGGTAGAGTCAGTATGATACACAATTCTTGAAGGGTTTATTTGCATGCATTGAGATACTCTTTCCACTAATTCTGTCATGAGTAGCGCGGCACATAGTTCCAATCTTGCAAGCGTAGTAGCCTTTACTGGTGCTAGTCGTGACTTGGCGCATAACAGTCTTACTCTGATTTCTCCTTGCGTATTCATTGATCTGAGGTAGCAGCAAACCCCATAGGCGGACTCACTGGATTCTGAAAAGGCGTGTAATTGGATGTTGACTGATTTTGAAAATAGTACGTGTCTTGGAATTTTTATTGCTCGTAATCCTGGTAGACTCTTCTTAAATTTCATCCATTTATTTTTGTGAACTGCGGGTAGTTCTTCGTCCCACGAGCATTTGGCCTTCCAGAGGTCTTGTAGAAATAGCTTTCCTAATACAGTTACTGGTCCTATTAACCCAAGAGGATCGAAAATACGGGCTACTTCGGATAACACTGTGCGTTTGGTAAGTCCTTGTGTTTCACCTTCAGTTGCTTGATACTGAAAACTGTCTTCCTTTGGTTGCCAGATTAATCCGAGAGTTTTCGTTACTTCGCCATTGTCAATGAGTAGCATCTTCTCTTTGTGATCTTCTGGTACATTTCGTAAGGTATCTGGGTGGTTAGCACAAAATTTCCTTAATTCGAAACCGCCGCCTTTCAGGAGCTCTGTTAGGTCGTTCTTTAATTTCAGCATGCTTTGTTTAGAGTCAGCTCCTGTCAGGATGTCGTCGACATAGGTATTTCCTAAAATCATATTTGCACCTTCGGGAAATGTATCGTATTCTGCTAAGGCTAATTGATTCAGGCATCTCGTCGCGAGGAATGGAGCGGCGGCTGTTCCGTAAGTTACGGTGTTTAGCTGGTATGTTTGCAGAGGCTTCTCTCTGTCATCTCTCCATAAAATTAGTTGGTACTTTCTGTCGTTTAGGTGGACATTGATCTGCCGATACATTTTGCAGATGTCTGCTGTCATTGCGTACTTGTACATTCTGAATTTTCTTATGATGGTGAAAAGATCTGGCTGAACGGTGGGACCAACCATCAAGATATCATTGAGGGATCTTCCGGATGATGTTTTCGCTGAGGCATCAAATACTACACGGAACTTGGGCTTGTTGGTATCTGCCTTTGCTACACAGTGATGGGGCATGTAGTAATGATCGGTAGGAGTGGCTTCCTTTGCTATCGGTTGCATGTGGCCGAGTTCTTGGTATTCTGTCATGAAATCATGATATTGCCTCTTGAGATCGGCATTTCTCTCCAGTTTTCTTTCTAATGCATAGATGCGCTTTGAAGCAATTTTCAGGGACGACCCCAAAGTAGTTGGTAGCTCACGAAAGGGTAGTTTGACGATATATTGTCCTGACGCGGATCTTTGGAAGGTATTTTGGAAATGCTCCTCACAGAGGAGTTCTTCTCTTGACTTGTACTTGGATGGTGAATCGTGATGCTCGAACTCCCAAAATTGTTGCAACTGTTTGTCCAGTGCTGAAACTGAGGGTTGTATTGCGATGTGACAGCTTTGAGTGCAGCCAGCTTGAGTTGACACCTTTCCTGCAAGAATCCATCCAAAGTGGGTATTTTGAAGCAGTGGGAAGTTGTGTAGTCTTATTTGACCTTCTTGCAAGAGTTGAAAGAATAATTCAGCTCCCAATAACATGTCGATGGCCTGAGGTTTATAGAACGCGGGGTCTGCTAGCTGGATGCTAGTTGGAATATCCCAGTTCGATGATTTGATATATTGTGACGGTTGGTGTTCGCTGATAGTTTTTAAGATAACAGCATTGATGACTGCTGAAAAACTCTTCACTCTTGAATGTATCGTGAGAGTGGTTTCGTACTTAGCAGTTGCTGCGATTCCACCAACACCACTAATCGGCAGTGAAGTTTTGCTGCGTGGTAGTCCCAGAGCCTGTACGAGTCGTTCGCAGATAAAGTGGAGCTATGAGCCCGAGTCCAAGAGTACCCCACAGTTGACCGGGACTCCTGAGGCATTAATGACCTTGATTATTGCTGTTGCTAATAGAATCTACGAGCGTGTTGACGCCTGTAAGCTAGATATTTGTGAGTTTGTTGTCTCAGATGGAGTAGAACGACTAATCTCCTGGAACTGAGAAGTGGAGTCAAGTTGTCTGGTAGCTCCTGAACTGCCTCTGGTCACTTGTTGATAGTTCATTGGTGCCAAGTCTGTGCTCCGACGAACGATGCCTTGTCGTGATTTCGCTTGAATAAGGTTTCTTGGCTTCTCTGATTGACGAGAGTTGTGTATTAATGTGTTGTGGCATTTGCCACATTTCATACAGCCTCTTAATGTGCAATCGTGTACTGTATGGTCTAGCTTTAGGCAATTGGGGCACAATTTGAACTGTCTGATGAGCTGAATTCGATTATCTAATGTTGCATAGAGGAATTTTGGGCACCTAAAAACTCCATGATCTGCCTTGCATACTGCGCACTTCAATGCCTGGGATGATGCCGTCAACGTAGATACCCTCTTGCGTTCTTCCTTCGTCTGGGTTACTTCAAGCATTTGAAACCTTGTTTCCATGAATTTGAAGAAATCGTCCATTGTCTGCAATTCGTGAGGTGCTTTAAGTGACTGCTCATATAATCTCCTGGATTCCCTATCGAGCTTCTGAGTGAGTAAATGAAGCAGTATGGGATTCCACTGCTTGATCTTGATGCCACTGTTCTCCAATGCTAGTAGACATTCCTTGCTAGTGTCATGCAATCTTTTGATTCCCGAGCCTGATTCGGTTGTGAGAGTAGCTTGATATAGTAACTGATTGAGAATTGCTGTTACTATAGCCTTCGGATTGTCATACCTCTCTAAGAGTAACTTCCAAGCCACTGAGTAGTTATCGTCAGTAGCTTGTAAATGTTTTATTAGTCCGCTGGGTTCACCTGTCAGATTTGCCTTCAAGTAGTATAATTTTTCGGCCCCACCCAGAGGCCTGTTGTGAATGAGTTGACTGTATAAGTCTTTGAACTGCCCCCTTTTGGTGTAGTTTCCGTCAAAGATTGGAAGTGTTAACTTTGGGAGTTTAACGTTTCCATTTATCGTGGTCACTGATTGTTCGTCAAGCTTTCCTTGTAGCCTTGTTGCTGTTTCTTGGAAATGATCTTCAATCTTCGTATATTCGCGAATATCGTAGGAGTCATCATCAAGTTCTGCCATTATTTGCCCATGTAGGGAGGCTATGGTGTCCCAATATTGATTGATGGACCTCAGTTTTTGTGTGTAGTATGCCCTTGGATGTGGATTGCATGTTCGCGTTCAATTACCTTGATGATTCGCTCTAGCGCAGCAATGGTGGCCTTCACTTGTTTTCTCATTTTCAGGCTTCCAGTCAGTGGCACTAATTCGTCCTGGTGCTCGGGCTCGTCTGTATGTGATGATGTGGCTGTCGATACCTCGAGTCGCTCACTCAATCTTTGCAAGAATTCATTGTAGACCTTCTCTACTTGATTAAAGTAGTTTTTCACAGTCGTCACTTTCAACTATTTCGTCGTGATTCTCGCAAAACTTAGTCCATAAGTCATTGAGCCTTCCTTCGTAGCCTTTCGTGTTTTCTATAGTTCTCCGCCCAATGCTTTCCTTCCTGAAATTCTCAAGCAGTTGAGAAATTTCCTTGCCAATTCCTGACTGTGCTGCGGTAAGTTTTTGCATGTTGATTTGCTTCTGACTTTAACACTGCTGTTCTGTCCAAAATATATTGCCAGGGGTTGCCTATGTACGGCTGTTATTCTTAGTATTTGGTCTTCTTGAGGTAACTGCTAGCCCGCAATCAAAAGGTGCAGCTACCGCGTAGTAAACACTGGAACCCTTTGCCTTTGTATATGTATGTAAGTGGTACCGCTGCGCTGCTGTTGTCTCTTGTATTAATCACTAGAGAGCTTATTGTTTTTTATAGATGATAAGACTTGGTAGTGAAGTATTGAAACATTCAATACATCACGTCGGGGTCACCAAAATGTTCAGTAAAAAAGCCTTCTTTACTGGTTGATGGTTTATTAAAAAGTAAAATATGTACATTTTATTATCCTATTTATACAAAATTTAGTCTGGGAAATAAAATTAAGAATTACCAAAAAAGTGCTTAGTTCACAATATACCATATATTGTGAGAATGTAAAATTCTCACAAGAAAGGTGAGTAGCACGAGATAGGTACATACATACAGGTGGTGATAGGTACGTAAGTACATGCCCGTGCAAAAACTGCAGCGTCTGGAGTTCGCATGGTAGAATTTTCCGGTGAAATATGAATTCCCTCAGAATGAATACGATGCGACGTGAGAATTATTTTATGTGATTAGCGCTGGACTAATCACGATGCGACGTGGGAATTATTTTATGCGATTAGCACTGGGCTAATCAGTTATAATTAGTATATCATTATCGTGTGTCGCTACAATTTCCGTGGAATGATCAACATTAGCGCCAAACCGTTTTGATGACTAGCTACACTAATTCCTTACCTATAAGAATTCGGAGATATCTTGTGCCTAAACGATTACAAGCTAAGCAACCCTACTTCAGGTACCTGCCTTGCCTAACTTGACCTGTCTTACGACTATGCTTACTTGAATATTCTTGACGTACAGGTCCACAGCTGCCAAGCGCCATAAGTGATTCAGGACATCGAAGCTTCCCCAGTGTGCCGGAGACACCCAAAACTTTACGAAGTACTCATGTGATTTGATTAGCCAAGTTTATATACTTATTTTCCCTTTGTTCTTCCTTCCCCTCTATTTCAGAGAGATGCGTGGTTCGATGCGTAAATACACAATACTCTGCTATCGCCGGTAAGGAGTTTTCACAAAAAGAATCGATCAATGATACTGCTTACATTCGTCTCTTTCAGAAAAGTTCACTGTTGATGCGTGACTAAAGTACGTTCTGCCGTCGCCGGTGAGAAATTTCACAAAAAAAAGAGAAACTTATATCGATCAGCAATCCTAATACTACATTTATATTTCAGAAAAATTCACTATCCAATGCGTAAATGCACAATAACCTGCTATACTAGGTAAGAAATTTCACCAAGAATAAAAATTTTCGATACCACTCATAATATGCATTTTTTTCAGAAAATTTCACTATGCGATTCGTGAATAAAATACGCTCTGCAGGTAAGAAAGTTCACCAAGAAAATTTTGATCATTAACACTAATAATATGCATCTTTTTCAGAAAATTTCACTATTTGATTCCTGAATAAAATACGATCTGCAGGTAACAAAGTTCATCAAGAAAATTTTTTATCATTAACACTAATAATATGCAACCTTTTCAGAAAATTTCACTGTTCGATGCCTTAATAAAATATGTTCTGCAGGTAAGAAATTTCATCAAGAAAGATTTTATCAATAACACTAGTAATACGCATCTTTTTCCAGAAAATTTCACTATTCGATTCGTGAATAAAATACGCTCTGCAGGTAAGAAAGTTCATCAAGAAAAATTTTTCTCATTAACACTAATAATATGCATCCTTTTCAGAAAATTTCACTATTCGATGCTTTAATAAAATATGTTCTGCAGGTAAGAAATTTCATCAAGAAAAATTTTATCAATAACACTAGTAATACGCATCTTTTTCCAGAAAATTCCACTATTCGATTCGTGAATAAAATACGCTCTGCAGGTAAGAAAGTTCATCAAGGAAAATTTTCATCATTAACACTAATAAAATGCATCCTTTTCCAGAAAATTTTCACTGTTTGATGCTTGAATAAAGTACGTTCTACAGGTAAGAAAGTTCATCAAGAAAATTGTTTTTACCAATAACACTAATAATACGCATCTTTTTCAGAAAATATCACTGTTTGATTCGTTACTAAAATATGTTCTGCAGGTAAGAAATTTCATCAAGAAAATTTTTTATCGATAACACTAATAATATGCATCTTTTCCAGAAAATATCACTGTTTGATGCTTGAATAAAATGCGTTCTGCAGGTAAGAAACTTCATCAAGAAAAGATTTTATCGATAACACTAATAATACCCATCTTTTCCAGAAAATATCACTGTTTGATGCGTTAATAAAATATGTTCTGCAGGTAAGAAATTTCATCAAGAAAAATTTTTATCGATAACACTAATAATATGCATCTTTTCCAGAAAATTTCACTGTTCGATGCGTTAATAAAATATTTTCTGCAGGTAAGAAATTTCACCAAGAGAACTTTTTATCAATATCACTAATAATACGCATCTTTTCCAGCAAATATCACTGTTTGATTCGTTAATAAAATATGTTCTGCAGGTAAGAAATTTCATCAAGAAAAATTTTTATCGATAACACTAATAATATGCATCTTTTCCAGAAAATTTCACTGTTCGATGCGTTAATAAAATATGTTCTGCAGGTAAGAAATTTCACCAAGAGAAATTTTTATCAATATCGTTAATAATACGCATCTTTTCCAGAAAATGTTCACTGTTCGATGCTTGAATAAAATGCGTTCTGCAGGTAAGAAACTTCATCAAGAAAAGATTTTATCGATAGCACTAATAATATGTATTTTTTTTCAGAAAATTTCACTCTTCGACGCGTGAATAAGAAGAAACACAAAAAAAAAACAGAATATGCTTTATCGTAGGTAAGCAATGGCAAAAAAACCCGATTAATACTGATCACGGTTCCTTCCTATTTCAGAAAAATTCAAGAGATTTCTCCTTTTTATACAACCGCCTACAATATATTCACGCCACGTCTTCTCTAAAGCAAAACTCAGACTCGATTAACTACTACCGCCAGCTTGCCTACATTGCCGTCGTTCCCTATATCACGACCGAAAAGCGACCCGTTCTTTTTCGTCGATCGAATCATGAAATTTCGGTTGGCGACTGCTCGGACGGCTATGTGTGCGGGTGTCCTTTTATCTTTTTCAGGCAAAAATCGCTGCCACAGTTACTCTGCTGTCGGCAAAATTTTTCGTAGAATTTTTAGGCAGGCCTGCTGCAATATATTACGTGATGGTATCACGCGATGCATTACAGCTAGGCGAACTACCGTTTTCGTTGCCTGGATGTCGTTGACTAGCGGTAAGTTTTATGTAGAAAAATTACGATTTGTGCATTTTGCACAGATTAGGAATTTTTTGTTTAAAATATTTTTGTTGTTGTTGCTTTCCCTTCATGTTTTACGTTCTCCCTTCTTTTGGGATCTGAATGAAAGATTGCAATTTATGCAAGTTCTGGCTAAATTGGGATTTTTCTTTCAGAATAAAAATTTTCTTCTTTTTTTTCCTCCTTTCAGGTTTTATTCTTTTATATAGGACGAATGCCTTATGGGAAAGTAGCAGAGGGCTACTTTCCGAAATTAAATAAACTTTTCTTTGCCCATTTTCAGGTGTCTGGGAGAAAATTGTGTGGTTTTCTCTACGGGGGGGGGGCAAAGGTAGCGTATGGGGTATACGCTACAGTACCTGGGAATCGATTTTTGGAAAGCATTTGGCTTAAGACCTGTCATGGTAAGTGAGCTTCATTCCTTGCCAAAAGCACCACCTTGTTGTTCGCAGCAGCACGATCTTTCAGAATACGATTCGCAACGTTTGCAGGAGGTGATCACCTCCTTTCCATCATTCAGCCAGCAAGGCTTGGGTCTCTCCACGTTAGTAGAGCACGAGATATACATTGGTCTGTCGAAACCCATTAAACAGCGTTTCTATTCCGTGTCTCCGGCAGTGCAGAAATCCTTATATGATGAACTCGACCGAATGCTGTCGCTAGGAGTCATCGAGGAGAGCCGAAGCTCATGGTCGTCACCAGTCACCTTAGTTAAGAAGGCTAACGGTAAAGTGCGCCTCTGTCTGGACGCCCGAAAATTAAACTCGGTAAGTGTCCCAGATACCTTTCCGTTACCTCTTATAGATGGACTCCTCAGTAGACTCCACGAGACAAAGTTCATCTCTGCCATAGATTTAAAGGATGCGTTCTGGCAGATTCCCTCCGCTGTGGGATCCAGAGACAAAACGGCTTTCGCAGTGCCGGGAAGACCGCTATACCAGTTCAAGGTGCTTCCGTTTGGACCTTGCAACGCTCCGGAAACAATGTGCAAGCTGATGTGCAAGGTCATCCATCACCAACTGCATGACCGAGTGTCTGTGTATCTTAACGACCTACTCATTACTTCCTCCACGTTTGACGAACACCTAAGGCTTCTGGCAGAGGTCGCGTCGTTGCTTCGCGCTGCCGGCCTGACGATCAACGTGGAGAAAAGTAAGTTTTGTATGAGAGAGGTCAGATATCTTGGCTTTGTGGTTGGGGATGGGTGCTTGCGGGCTGATCTAGAAAAGGTCACTGCTATTCAGAGCTTGCCAAGGCCAACAACTGTCAAGAAAATACGTAGCTTCCTCGGAGTATGCTGCTGGTATAGGAGGTTCATTCCACATTTCGCTACCATCGCTAGTCCTCTGACGGATCTTCTAAAGAAGAACATCAAGTTCGAGTGGAACGAACAAGCTGAACTGGCATTCCAACCGCTAAAACAGTGTCTGATGACCGCTCCAGTGCTCGCGAATCCCGACTTCTCCAAGCCTTTTTTCATTCAGTGCGACGCTAGCACTACAGGGGTTGGAAGCATCTTGTTTCAGCGTTCTGTGGATGGGGATGAGCACCCCATCGCTTACATGTTACAGAAGCTGAACGCTGCTCAACGCAACTACAGCATAATCGAGTTAGAGTGTCTGGCCGCCGTATTGAGTATAAAGAGGTTTAGGCCGTATGTGGAAGAACTGGAGTTCACGGTCATTACTGACCACGCTAGCCTCAAATAGCTCATGGACCAACGGGATCTATATGGCAGGCTGGCTCGTTGGAGCCTCAAGCTCAAGGCCTTCAAATTTCACATTGAATACCGTAAGGGTAAGGACAATGTGGTGGCTGATGCTCTTTCCAGGTCATTTGCTGACGAGGCAGCGGAATAACACACAGACGAGTTAGTTCATCCTGCGCAAGTCAGTTCGCTGTATCTGAAGTCCCCCGCATTCCATGAGAAAACGTATGTGGAGAGAATCCAGCGAATTACTTCCAATCCAAGCGATTTTCCGAACTTACGAATTAGCGGTGGTAAGGTCTATATCTCATTTTCGTTCCCAAATAACTACTTCTCAGAGGAGCGGGTTCAGTGGAAGCTATGGATTCCTGATAGCCTCACTGGCGTTTTGATAAAATCCGAGCAAAGTCCTCCTATTATAGCACATTTCGGTTTCGCAAAAACCTTAGAGAAACTACGTCGTCAGTACTACTGGCCGAGCATGGCTTCAGAAGTACGACAGTTCATAAACGCCTGCGAAACGTGTAAACTGATCAAGCCGACCAATGTGTCTTCAAGACCTCCCCTGGGCACTATACGGACTACCGAGCTGCCATGGCAACGCATCTTCTGTGACTTTTTAGGTCCATTCCCGCGTAGTCGAGGCGGTAATAGGTACATCTTCATCGTACTAGATCACTTATCTAAGTTTGTGTTGTTGGAAGCAATGCCGAGGCCACAGCCTCGCGGGTTGTCAAATTCTTAGAGCAAAAAGTCTTCTTAATGTTTGGAGTTCCGGAAATGTTACATTCTGATAATGGTAGTCAGTTCATCGCAAAGATATTCGCCCAATTGTTAGATCGTTATGGGGTGAAACACATCTTCTCACCAGCCTACTCCCCTCAATGAAACGCCTCTGAGCGTGTTAATCAAGCAGTTCTGGCAGCGGTCCGCGCCTACGTCGGCACAGACCATCGAAATTGGGACGAACATCTGAACGAGATTGGCTTCGCCATCCGCAATGTCGTGTATGAGTCATCTAAGTGCTCGCCATATTTTCTGCTTTTCGGTCGACATCCGGTAACAAGCGGGGGCTCATATCAACTTCTGCTAGATTTACAGGCAGATTCCGATGGTGTCATTGAGTGTATACCTGTCAACCAAAAGCTTCAGCTGTTGCGGATGAAGTAAAGTTTCGTCTTACGGAGGCGTATCGAAAGTACGCCGCTGGCTACAATTTACGAACTCGAGAAAGATCCTTAGTACCTGGACAGACCGTGTACGTCCGAAACTTTGTGCAAAGTAGAGCAGTCGATCGCTTTGCTGCCAAATTGGCACCTAAGTTCGTAAAAGCGACTATTGTAGAACGAATCGGGCGTGTCTCATATCGTCTGCAGAATGACAGGGGCCTCGCAATCGGAATTTTCCATGCTCAGGATATAAAGTCTTGACCAAGGTATATAGAAAGAAGGTATGCCCATTAAAATTTTGACACATAACAGCTGATAGTCTGTGACGTACTTCAGTGAATGAGTAAAAAACGAAATATGACAGTGACAGTACACAGTATTCTCTGTTAAAGTTCTTCTAAAAAATTATTTCTTTTATGTAATTAAGAGATTTCGAAAGTTTCTAGTGCATTTTAAATATCGAGTGCTATCGGTCAGAAACTTAAAAGCGCTCTGAAATTAATTTCGAATTTCAATTATACAAATTGTTGTAAATATGAAAGAATTTGGTGACATTGAAGACAATTTTTTCGAACATTATTTGCGTTGGACTGCTTTATTATTATTTATTACCTCAATTCGATTCTGCTTATCGCACAAAGTGAAACCGCAATAATTATTGTTGTTATTTGTATATGTATAGGTGTCCTTATCGAGCTTGAACAGGAAGAAATGTGTGATATTAGTTGTGAAAAAGGATTGAAGTATATTGTGGATCCGGGAAAATGTTGCGGAAAATGCGTTCGATTTATGTGTATTTTGGCAGATCAATACTACAAGCCTGGAGATGAATGGTTTAGTGAGGATAATTGCACCAAATTCACTTGTGCTGATAGAGTAAGTTTCCATTAATTCTTATTTATCCAGAATACAATTTTCAATAATTTTTTTTGTTTAAAGGGAAATCAACTTTCTATTACGACTTATGAGGAAACATGTCCTGATATTAGCGATTGTCCAGAAAAATACCAGTACATAAAAGGATGCTGCACACTATGCAAGCCTGTTCCAGGCTCTATGTAAAAATCTAAGGAAATTAGTGAAAATTTGATTTTTGAAATTTTCTCTTAATTTTAGTGAATTGTCTTCCTGAATCGCTGTCTGAATCTGAAACAAAAGATTTAGTGCAAGCTTATCAACCAATGCATGGATTGTGTATCAATAAGGAACTAATCAGAGGCTTTACCGAATGTCATGGATCTTGTCCGTCAGGCTCGAAATATAATAGATGTAAGAAAATTGAAAATAAATGATAACAGTTTTTTTTTAGAAAATATTAACTGCATTTCTTATGTGCTTTTTAGTGTCATATGGACAAGAAAAAATCTGTGAATGTTGCTCAATTCGTGACTTCCAAGAGATGAAAATTCCTTTGATATGCGCTGATGGTTACAAAGTTTACAAATCTGTAAGCATATGGTGTGATATTTTTTTTTACAAATTCATTTTAATACTGTTTTCAGGTACAAGTGCCATCTTCTTGTGGATGCGAACCATGTGATGAGCAAATTACTTCAGCTAGGATGGTTTCTGGTGTAAAAGGTGTTAAGGGTTAGATTAAGGGAGTGCCTTTATAAATTTTTGTTGATTCTACATTTTTCGTACATAGATACATGTGTAAATAAAATAAAATAACATAAAAACTATTGTTAGGTATGATTGAATTTTTTTATTATACATTATTTAATATCATATATTTAATATTCATCGCTGTGGCTACACTGACTCAACAGTTGGAAAAGTTAGAATGCTACTAATTGCAATGGAATTCCTTGAAAATGAATTCCTCGCAGAAATTATCCAACTCTTAAACATTGAAAGAATTGGAACTATGTGAATAAAATAAAACAACAATTGTACAAATTATAATCAGACACTATCTGCGTCTACGTTGTTGATTCTGACTTAAGTAAGTAAATAGTTTCTGAAGGGCATATACACGTAACCAAAACAGACTATCAAAACCGCGGTAGTACAAGCGCAGACAAATGTTGACACATTACAGCTGATGCCCTGTGACGTACTTCAGTGAATGAAGCAAAAAGGAAGAAAAAATTTAATAAAAATAGCGGAACGGTGCTCGAGTCGGGAATACCTTGTCTTTCTATATACCTTGGTCTTGACCAGAGTCGATTAGATCTCGGTAGCCCTAAGAAGGCATCCGGCAAGCTTCACTTGCGAACCACGGGTTATCGCAAGCCCTCCTACTACTTCCTCAGTGGTGGGTAATAACCTTCTTATCCTTTGTTACTAACCCCTTCTGGGTTAGCCTTCACCTGAAGGATTTTACTTTCCTGTCCTTTCTTCAATTTATTCCTTCAATCAAGAATGTCACAGCGTCAGCGAGTGCGAATGGAGCCTCAGCGAATTTTTTTTGGGTATTATCTCTAAACTATCAAGTTTAGATGGTCTCAGCCTTTGTTACTAACCCCTTCTGGGTTAGCCTTCACCTGAAGGATTTTACTTTCCTGTCCTTTCTTCAATTTCTTCTCTCAATCAAGAATGTCACAGCGTCAGCGAGTGCGAATGGAGCCTCAGCGAATTTTTTTTGGGTATTATCTCTAAACTATCAAGTTTAGATAGTCTCAGCCTTTGTTATTGACCCCTTCTGAGTTAGCCTTCACCTGAAGGATTTTTCTTTCCTGTCCTTTCTTCAATATTCTTAGAGCTAGAACCCGTTTGCTGCATCCCGCGGGATTTCTTTCGTCCTGAGTGAGTTGATAGATGAATTCTATCTGTTTCGAAGCGATTTCCTCGCTTGGGACTGGGGGGATTTCCGGGATGTTGCCACCGGATTCAGCTGAAAACAGAACGCTAAGTAGCGGCGTTTCGTAGTCTCGAACATTCCCGCACCCAATAAACTGATCGCTGCACCTCTTCCTGGGGCCAGATTCTGTAGCACGGAGATTTTGGGAATTTGGGAGATGAGAATTTCGTTTTCTTAGAATTCTTAATTCCCTAATTCTCCATTCCCAATTCACTAACATAGTTGGAGAATTAGGGAAAACGTAAGAAATGTGAAAAAGTGCGAATCGCCTGGGACGATTAAGGGTATTGTTTAAAGGCTCTTTTGCCTTTATCGATGCAATTGTTATTCGTTGGTTGAGTCAATGGTACTTGGACCTTGACTTTGATGCGAGAGTCGTTGGTGCTTCTACCAAGACTCTTCAGTGATTAAAAATATTGGAGCTTGTTCTGATTGCCTTACCTTGGGTAGGGGGCAATTCAGAGCTTCGTGGTAGCTTGGATGTCGATGTACAACTAAAACAAAATCTCTCTATCAACTACGCTTTATTTCTTATTCGAATTAAATTTATATATAAAAATTGCTGACTTAAATAATATTTTGTACATTGCAATTCTATTCTACGTACCTACTCTTTTACTCACACCCACGAATTTTGCTGTCGTTCACAGTACCGAGAAAATTTCATATTGATAAGCTTGACCATGCACAAGCTACATATCCAATTACTTACTCTGTACCTTCGACTTTTACCGCGACAATTCTATGTACAATGCACACGCTGCTTATCAGGCAAATTCTATGCACAAGCTGCATATCATGTACATTCCATGCACAAGCTGCATATCATGTTTCAATTTTTACCAGCAGAATTCGTGGGTGTCTGCATTTATTTAATTTTTATGAGAATTATTTCTTGCAAACTCGAACATCCTCCCCCGCGTTGGACTGTAGTCCAACTATGGCTGGTTCTCGATGGTTATTTCAAAATCCCCGGCCGAACTTAGCCTTGGATGAGGGATTGGTTGTGGAAGGTCTGCAATGATCCGTCTGGGATGAGGTTTTGGTTTTGGGCATTCATCCGGGTTTCGGTACCAATTCCAGCTATTAGCTTTACACTTCCATGTCAGACATACAGCGATAGTGCCTGCTAGCAACATCGCTATATATCCTACGGCATACTGATGAACATCATGTGCCTGGAGTCTATTGGGTAGCTCGCTGTTGGTGATTTGTTGATCGAGGCGTTGTTTGACTTCCTCCAGTTCTCGAAACTGAGCCTTGTATGGTGATGCCTTGTGTATTACAGCCTCCAACTCCTCTGGTTTCACGATGTCTGTGATATTACTTATTGGAGTGTAGGACATCCTATTGACAGTTGGGTAGATATTGTGACCCTGAACCGTAACTTCGTTCTGTTTTATCATGCAATGCTCTTGTAGCTTCATAATACCCGATCCTTCCATTGTTGTTGTCGTAACGTTGGTGCCACAAACGACCTTCACCAATGCCCTTTCCTTGATCGCAAATATCCATTGGTTTGGATTATTTAGTTGGATCCACTGGGGCTCATCTCCGATGTCAACGATGCGGCATGATGACGCTGGTGATAATCCATTTATCAAATTTACCTCACATGAGCTTTTACTTGACCCTCGATTGTAAATTGGATGAGTTTGTTTACATAAATGATGACCTTCATTGATGGAGATGCACGATTATACTTCTGGTTCAGTGAGAGGGAAGTGTTGATCCCGATGTAGGTTGATGATCAAAAACTTAGATGATGGAGTAATTCTGATGAAGGTACCATTGATGAGTACTGGTATCGGTATTATCCGAAACAGTTCAAAATCCTCATGTGAAAGCAATGGCAGACTGAGCTTAAAGATAATGTGTCTTGCTGTGACTCGTGCTGCTGCCTTCAGTAAGTTGTATAAGCTGCGAACATCATCTGGTCTCACTGGGAGTCTTAATAACGGTGATAAGTGGTTTCTGATGGTGACCAATTCTTGTGTTAGTTGTTTGGGTGAGATCAATTGGGGACTAACTCGTCCGTTATGAGTGTCAGTAAGCGTATCTATGATAGCGAACTGAACTCTCTGTATATTTGACGCTACTAGAATTGTCTGTATGGACAGCGATGTAAACAGGAGGGTTAGTCTTTCTTGCTGAAGTTCCTCTG
Organism: Dioctria linearis; assembly: GCA_963930735.1. Classification (NCBI taxonomy): domain Eukaryota; kingdom Metazoa; phylum Arthropoda; class Insecta; order Diptera; family Asilidae; genus Dioctria; species Dioctria linearis. The sequence goes on from OZ005743.1 coordinate 68,195,156, forward strand.
CAGTAAATTGACTGAAGTTGGCAAGTTGGGCCAACTCTGATTCTATTTCTTTATACTGGCTGGTATACTGTTCGTGATTTTTCCTAATGATGTTCACAGTCGAATCAATAATTATTGTTTGGTTTTTGATCAGATTAAGAAGGTGGTTTTCATTTGACTTCACATCCTCAATCGTCTGAGACATCTTCTCAGCGTAATCAGCATCTAATACTCCAAACAATGCATTGGCGATGTTTCCGACAAAATTCACGGCTCCTCTCCTAGTTCGGCTTGTTTCGACATCCACTTGTGGCCTTAATAGTTCGTTATTGATGGACAGCTCTGCCTTTAGATGCTCCAGTTGTGTCACTATAGTTCTACATGATTTCTCTCTAGTGATTGAAATGCAGAGGTCATGTAACACACGACTTCCATTCAGCAGACCTTCGAACTCTCTCCAATAGGGTGTCATATTATAATAGACAATGAGGTTCCATTCATTAGAAGTCACGCTCGCGGTGCCAAGGTTTTCAAAGTGGAGCCCTGGCTGAGACTTGAATGGCGTTATTTGAACAGGTGATCCTATACTTAATGGTAGGCACAAACAAACCACTAGTAGCATGCTGATTGCGGACCCTGCTGACAATCGTGCCTTCTTTCTTGGAATTTTATTTGCCGCCGTTAAACTAGACTGGTCTTGCCGTGTTGATGCCGAGTTTGAAATGGTTGAGTCTATTTTAGTACTGGTACTAGTTTCCCTTAGTATTAATTCATCCGCCAAAGGTGTTTCCTCATTTAATATGGGAAGCGGTGCCAACCTATGTATAGGTCGACGCAGGACATTGTTTGCTACTCGGACATCAACCACCCGAGCGAAGCCGTCGTCACCTTTGATGACGCTCATTATTCTTCCTAGTGGCCATTTAAGTGGAGGCAGGTTGTCCTCCTTAATGACGACCAACGTTCCTGTTTCGATATTTTGGCTTGACGTCTTCCATTTAGTGCGTTGTTGTAATTCATTCAGGTACTCTCTGGACCACCGCTTCCAAAATTCATTTTTCAGGTGGGCGACCAATTTCCATCTAGTAGGAAGATTGACTTTTACTAGTTCTGATTTTGGATCAATTGTGCTGGTAAGCGGTTCCCCTATTAAGAAGTGTCCAGGAGTTAGTGCTGATAGATCATTGGGATCTGATGAGAGAGGCGTTATTGGCCTCGAGTTCAAAATTGCCTCGATTTCGACAACAACGGTTTCTAACTCCTCGTAAGTCAAGGATGCATTTCCAACTGTCCTTTTAAGTAGATGCTTAGCCGATTTAACGGCAGCCTCCCAGAGACCCCCAAAATGAGGGGCACGTGGAGGAATGAAATGAAAGTTCGTGCCCTTGGGTTCACATACTGCAGCAATTTTTGTCTTCGCCTTGTCAGAATATATGGTTTCCTTCAGCTCTTCTAGTTCATTTTTGGCGCCAATGAAATTCGTTGCGTTGTCGCAATAAATGTTTCGACAGTGGCCTCTCCTTGCCACGAATCGTTTAAGAGCTCCGAGAAATGCTTGTGTGGTCAAATCACTCACCACTTCCAGGTGAACTGCCTTGGTGGCAAAGCAACAGAACACTGCAATGTAGGTTTTTTGTGGGCGTTTTCCTCTAACCTTATAATGTGTCCACACTGGCCCACAAAAGTCCACACCAGCATTTGTAAATGGCCGTGCAGGTTGAACCCGGTGAGGAGGCAAATTGCCCATTACCTGTGACATCATTGTTGGTTTCGCTCTTGCACAGCGCACACAATTTTGAACGATAGATCTTGCAATCGTTTTGCCCTTTACTGGCCAAAACTGTTGTCTCGTGATTGCCAGGAGAGTCTGTGGACCAACGTGAAGATTTTCAACGTGAATTTTGGTCATCAAAAGCTTAGTGAACTGATGTGAATACGGCAGTAGTATTGGGTGCTTCGCCTCATAGGATACGTCGGCAGCTTGTAGTCGTCCTCCAACGCGTATGATGTCTCTTTCATCTAAGAAAGGTGCCATACTAATCAATGAGCTGCTTTTGTCTAGATGTTTAAATCGCCTTAGTTGATTAATCTCCCTGTCAAAACACTCTGCCTGCATTACCTTAACAATCACTATAAGGGCTTCATTGAGTTCTTCGGCCATGAGTGATTGTGTGTTAGTTGTGCTTATCTTTTTGCTTCTCTGTTTCAATCGGCTTATGAAACGTATTACATATGCTGTGATGCGGGTTAGTTTTTTGAACGAATTATGGTGATTTATCTTGTGAATGAAGTGTGTGGAATCCTGCTGTGTGGTTATGGGCAGTGCAGTTTGTTTCTTTTCTAAATCACACTCAATATTGCTTGAATATGGTTGCGGTCATGATGATTCACTGCCGTGTAAAAATAGAGGGCCATAAAACCACAAGTTACAAGATTTCAGCTTGTCCGGGTTTAATCCTCGGGTCAAAATATCAGCCGGATTTTCCTTGGAGCCGACATGACGCCAGTGTTCAGGATTGGATAGTTCCTGAATACTCGCCACTCGATTGGCCACAAATGTATGGAATGATGAAGATGATGAATTCAACCATGCCAAGACAATTTCCGAGTCCGTCTAGTAATAAATCGGCTCGTTTTTTAGATGTAAATCTCTTTTGACACGAGTGGTGAGGTCAGCTGCTAGTTTAGCTGCACATAGTTCAAGTCGACCTAAAGTAACTTGCTTAATTGGTGCCACCTTCGACTTGGCACAAAGCAGTCGTACTACGATCTGATTATTTTTGGTTAGAGATCTGACGTACACTGCAGCTCCGTCGGCCTTCTGGGAGGCATCAGCAAACGTGTGTATCTGTGTGGATTTTGATAGTTCTTCAGGCAGTACATGTCTTGGAAATTTAATGTCGTTTAATGATTGTAGGTCATTACGAAACTTGACCCATTGTGTATGCATCTCCATTGGTATAGATGCGTCCCAATCTAATTTTAACGCCCATAGTCGTTGCAGGAATATCTTGGCAGTAACCACTACTGGAGACATGATTCCAAGTGGGTCAAATAGCCGTGCTATATCTGAACATGCTGTTCGTTTTGTGATTGCGTTCCTTTCAACCTTGGTGGTCTTGACACAAAATGAGTCTGAGTTTGGTAACCAAGTGAGACCCAAAATTTTTATTTGCTCCTCAGTTTCACTGCCAAATGTGAGCTGTGGTTCTATATCCTTTGGTTGAATACTTTTCAGTAGTCGTGGGTGGTTTGCACATCACTTTTGGAGCGTGAATCCTGCCTTAGCCAGTGAAGCTATCAGTTGTGTTTGCATTTCACAAGCAGTAGCCAGACTATCTGATCCTGTGATCACATCATCCATGTAGAAATCTCTAGCCAGTACCTCTGCTCCCAGTGGATATGAAGCGGCATGTTCTTGAGATAATCTTTGCAGACATTTTGTCGCCAAATACGGAGCGGAGGTAGTTCCGTACGTAACCGTATTCAGTTGAAAGCATTTTAGAGGATGATTTGGGCTGATTCACCAAAAAATTAGTTGGAATTTTCGGTCGTCGTCATTGACCATTATTTGCCGATACATCTTCTCAATGTCGGCCGTGAAAACGAAGCGTGGTACTCGAAATCGGAGCAATATTGAGAATAGTTCGTCTTGTATTGTTGGTCCTGCCGCAAGTATGTCATTCAATGCGACATTTGAGGATGTTTTGCAAGAGGCATCGAACACAACTCTCAATTTGGTTGTCGTGCTCTCTGGCTTGAGCACACAATGGTGTGGAATGAAATAATGTGGTGTTGTAATTGATTCAACATCGACCTCTTGCATGTGGCCCAGGTTTTGATATTCATTCATAAACCCAACATATTCGGAGCGGAGCTCACTATTCTTCATAAGTTTTCGCTCTATTGACAAGAACCTCCGCAATGCGATGTCTCTAGACTCACCTAGTTGTTGTGGATTTTCCGTGAATGGTAATTTGACAATAAAACGACCTGTATCACTTCTTTTGACACTTTGGTTAAAATGCTCTTCACATCGCTTTTCTGACGGTGTGAATGTTTTCCTTTCATCAGAAGCTTCCTCCAAGGTCCAAAACTTTTCTAGTTGTTGGTCCATTTCTTGGTCTCTGTTAAATACACAACAGAGGCTTTGATTTTGTGGCATCTGGTCTATTTTACCAGCCAACACCCAGCCGAGCACAGTGTTCTGTAATGTTGGCAGTCCTTCTCCTAATCTTATCTGCCCAACCGATAAAAGCTGGTAGTAGAATTCCGCTCCGATCAATAAGTCTACGTAGTCTGGCGTATTGAAATTAGGATCGGCCAGCTTGATATTGGATGGAATTTTCCACTTTGAAATATCAATTTCTCGGTTCGGCTGTGGTGCTAAGATTTGCTTGAAGATGAATGCTTCTAGTCTGACAGAAAACCCACTTGTGCGTGATTGGATTAACACGCTTACTCGTTTATTTGCTTGTTGCTTCGATTGACTGATGCCTTGCACATGCATTAGGGCTGGAGTTCCCTTTAAATCTAGTTTCTTGATAATTCTTTCACTTATGAGATTCACCTGGGATCCGGAATCGAGAATCGCCCTACACATTATACACTTTCCATCATGTGTAGTAAGATTTATTGCAACTGTGCTGAGCAATACATAGCCTTCCTGGTGGTTAACCTTTTGCGTTACTAGTGTCATGGATTGGCTTATAGATTCAGCTAATTTGGGTTGCTGAGGTTGAGATGTCATTGCTTGTGATGAACTCGATTTTTCTTGTGGTGTGCCTTGTAGATGCACTAATGTATTATGCCTTTTGGAGCAATGAGTACATCCCCTTAATGTGCAGTTGGTTGCATAATGTCCGGACCTCAGGCAGTTAATACACAAGTTGTTCTTCCGTAGCAGTCTTAAGCGTTCAACAGGTGTATACTGCAGGAATTTACGACAGCTAAAAAGCTGATGGTTCTCCTTGCAAACTATGCATGTCGGTTGAGGTGAGTTGGTGGATTCAAATGAATTGACCCTACTGGGAACTTGGTTTAGTTTTCGCCGTGAGTCATCCGTTGGCTTGTCCTTCTGCCCCAGAGCTTCCAGGGACTGAAAGCGAGTTTCCAGAAAATTGAGGAATTTCTCTACTGATTGCAAGGCTCGAGGTTGTTCCAGCGACTGTTCATATAGATTATGTGTGGCTTTATCTAATTTTCTCACTAAAATGTGCAATAATAATGCGTCCCAATTAACTGTGGGAACACCCAGATTTTCTAGGCCCATCAGGGATTCCCTCGTTGAGTCGTGCAATGCTTTAATAGTTGACGCACCTTCTGAGGTAAGTTTGGGCTGCGATAGCAGTTTATCGATGAGCGCTGTCACCAACAATCTTTTATTATCATAACGAGACTTCAATGTATCCCAGGCAGACGTATAATTATCATCTGATAATGTAAAGTGTCGAATGAGCTTCTCGGCTTCTCCCTTCAAGTTGGTCTTTAAGTACCACATTTTCTGGCACTTGCTCATGTGCTGATTATGTATCATCTGTGTCAATAAATCGTAAAATTGGCTCCATTTCAAGTAGTCGCCGTCGAATGTGGGAAATATAAGCTTTGGTAGCTTCAACGCCACACCACTACTTGACGCCTCATTGCTTCTTGTTGTGGTACACTGGGCCAATTTCTCAGAGAGCCGGATGATGGTAGATTGTATTCTGTCTTCGAGTTGGAAATATTCCTCAGCGTTATAGCCAACTTCTGACGGGTCATCTGCCATCTGCCATATTTCCATGTTAGAACTCTCTACCTGAGACCAGTATCGTTCAATGCTGTTGATTTTACATTGATAATACTGCCTGGTTTGGAGCTGTTGATCGCCTGACTCTATTCCTTGCAGAAGGTGGCGTAATGATTGGATACCAGCCTTCTGTTTTCGTATATATCTGGTTAACATGTCTTCGTTATTGGCTGAATTGCTCATAGTGGTAGACATCTGGTCTTTTCTATTTGTTTTTACTGAGCCAATTACGAATTCTTGTTCTGTAGAATTGGCACTAGGTTTATCTCGTTGTTGCGCTCGGGTACTTGATTCTCCTGCTAGTGGTGCTGATTCTGGAGGGATGGATTTGATTAATCCTAATATCCACATCCCATAGTCGTTGCAGGAATATCTTGGCAGTAACCACTACTGGAGACATGATTCCAAGTGGGTCAAATAGCCGTGCTATATCTGAACATGCTGTTCGTTTTGTGATTGCGTTCCTTTCAACCTTGGTGGTCTTGACACAAAATGAGTCTGAGTTTGGTAACCAAGTGAGACCCAAAATTTTTATTTGCTCCTCAGTTTCACTGCCAAATGTGAGCTGTGGTTCTATATCCTTTGGTTGAATACTTTTCAGTAGTCGTGGGTGGTTTGCACACCACTTTCGGAGCGTGAATCCTGCCTTAGCCAGTGAAGCTATCAGTTGTGTTTGCATTTCACAAGCAGTAGCCAGACTATCTGATCCTGTGATCACATCATCCACGTAGAAATCTCTAGCCAGTACCTCTGCTCCCAGTGGATATGAAGCGGCATGTTCTTGAGATAATCTTTACAGACATTTTGTCGCCAAATACGGAGCGGAGGTAGTTCCGTACGTAACCGTATTCAGTTGAAAGCATTTTAGAGGATGATTTGGGCTGATTCTCCAAAAAATTAGTTGGAATTTTCGGTCGTCGTCATTGACCATTATTTGCCGATACATCTTCTTAATGTCGGCCGTGAAAACGAAGCGTGGTACTCGAAATCGGAGCAATATTGAGAATAGTTCGTCTTGTATTGTTGGTCCTGCCGCAAGTATGTCATTCAATGCGACATTTGAGGATGTTTTGCAAGAGGCATCGAACACAACTCTCAATTTGGTTGTCGTGCTCTCTGGCTTGAGCACACAATGGTGTGGAATGAAATAATGTGGTGTTGTAATTGATTCAACATCGACCTCTTGCATGTGCCCCAGGTTTTGATATTCATTCATAAACCCAACATATTCGGAGCGGAGCTCACTATTCTTCATAAGTTTTCGCTCTATTGACAAGAACCTCCGCAATGCGATGTCTCTAGACTCACCTAGTTGTTGTGGATTTTCCGTGAATGGTAATTTGACAATAAAACGACCTGTATCACTTCTTTTGACACTTTGGTTAAAATGCTCTTCACATCGCTTTTCTGACGGTGTGAATGTTTTCCTTTCATCAGAAGCTTCCTCCAAGGTCCAAAACTTTTCTAGTTGTTGGTCCATTTCTTGGTCTCTGTTAAATACACAACAGAGGCTTTGATTTTGTGGCATCTGGTCTATTTTACCAGCCAACACCCAGCCGAGCACAGTGTTCTGTAATGTTGGCAGTCCTTCTCCTAATCTTATCTGCCCAACCGATAAAAGCTGGTAGTAGAATTCCGCTCCGATCAATAAGTCTACGTAGTCTGGCGTATTGAAATTAGGATCGGCCAGCTTGATATTGGATGGAATTTTCCACTTTGAAATATCAATTTCTCGGTTCGGCTGTGGTGCTAAGATTTGCTTGAAGATGAATGCTTCTAGTCTGACAGAAAACCCACTTGTGCGTGATTGGATTAACACGCTTACTCGTTTATTTGCTTGTTGCTTCGATTGACTGATGCCTTGCACATGCATTAGGGCTGGAGTTCCCTTTAAACCTAGTTTCTTGATAATTCTTTCACTTATGAGATTCACCTGGGATCCGGAATCGAGAATCGCCCTACACATTATACACTTTCCATCATGTGTAGTAAGATTTATTGCAACTGTGCTGAGCAATACATAGCCTTCCTGGTGGTTAACCTTTTGCGTTGCTAGTGTCATGGATTGGCTTATAGATTCAGCTAATTTGGGTTGCTGAGGTTGAGATGTCATTGCTTGTGATGAACTCGATTTTTCTTGTGGTGTGCCTTGTAGATGCACTAATGTATTATGCCTTTTGGAGCAATGAGTACATCCCCTTAATGTGCAGTTGGTTGCATAATGTCCGGACCTCAGGCAGTTAATACACAAGTTGTTCTTCCGTAGCAGTCTTAAGCGTTCAACAGGTGTATACTGCAGGAATTTACGACAGCTAAAAAGCTGATGGTTCTCCTTGCAAACTATGCATGTCGGTTGAGGTGAGTTGGTGGATTCAAATGAATTGACCCTACTGGGAACTTGGTTTAGTTTTCGCCGTGAGTCATCCGTTGGCTTGTCCTTCTGCCCCAGAGCTTCCAGGGACTGAAAGCGAGTTTCCAGAAAATTGAGGAATTTCTCTACTGATTGCAAGGCTCGAGGTTGTTCCAGCGACTGTTCATATAGATTATGTGTGGCTATATCTAATTTTCTCACTAAAATGTGCAATAATAATGGGTCCCAATTAACTGTGGGAACACCCAGATTTTCTAGGCCCATCAGGGATTCCCTCGTTGAGTCGTGCAATGCTTTAATAGTTGACGCACCTTCTGAGGTAAGTTTGGGCTGCGATAGCAGTTTATCGATGAGCGCTGTCACCAACAATCTTTTATTATCATAACGAGACTTCAATGTATCCCAGGCAGACGTATAATTATCATCTGATAATGTAAAGTGTCGAATGAGCTTCTCGGCTTCTCCCTTCAAGTTGGTCTTTAAGTACCACATTTTCTGGCACTTGCTCATGTGCTGATTATGTATCATCTGTGTCAATAAATCGTAAAATTGGCTCCATTTCAAGTAGTCGCCGTCGAATGTGGGAAATATAAGCTTTGGTAGCTTCAACGCCACACCACTACTTGACGCCTCATTGCTTCTTGTTGTGGTACACTGGGCCAATTTCTCAGAGAGCCGGATGATGGTAGATTGTATTCTGTCTTCGAGTTGGAAATATTCCTCAGCGTTGTAGCCAACTTCTGACGGGTCATCTGCCATCTGCCATATTTCCATGTTAGAACTCTCTACCTGAGACCAGTATCGTTCAATGCTGTTGATTTTACATTGATAATACTGCCTGGTTTGGAGCTGTTGATCGCCTGACTCTATTCCTTGCAGAAGGTGGCGTAATGATTGGATACCAGCCTTCTGTTTTCGTATATATCTGGTTAACATGTCTTCGTTATTGGCTGAATTGCTCATAGTGGTAGACATCTGGTCTTTTCTATTTGTTTTTACTGAGCCAATTACGAATTCTTGTTCTGTAGAATTGGCACTAGGTTTATCTTGTTGTTGCGCTCGGGTACTTGATTCTCCAGCTAGTGGTGCTGATTCTGGAGGGATGGATTTGATTAATCCTAATATCCACATCCCATAGTCGTTGCAGGAATATCTTGGCAGTAACCACTACTGGAGACATGATTCCAAGTGGGTCAAATAGCCGTGCTATATCTGAACATGCTGTTCGTTTTGTGATTGCGTTCCTTTCAACCTTGGTGGTCTTGACACAAAATGAGTCTGAGTTTGGTAACCAAGTGAGACCCAAAATTTTTATTTGCTCCTCAGTTTCACTGCCAAATGTGAGCTGTGGTTCTATATCCTTTGGTTGAATACTTTTCAGTAGTCGTGGGTGGTTTGCACACCACTTTCGGAGCGTGAATCCTGCCTTAGCCAGTGAAGCTATCAGTTGTGTTTGCATTTCACAAGCAGTAGCCAGACTATCTGATCCTGTGATCACATCATCCACGTAGAAATCTCTAGCCAGTACCTCTGCTCCCAGTGGATATGAAGCGGCATGTTCTTGAGATAATCTTTGCAGACATTTTGTCGCCAAATACGGAGCGGAGGTAGTTCCGTACGTAACCGTATTCAGTTGAAAGCATTTTAGAGGATGATTTGGGCTGATTCTCCAAAAAATTAGTTGGAATTTTCGGTCGTCGTCATTGACCATTATTTGCCGATACATCTTCTCAATGTCGGCCGTGAAAACGAAGCGTGGTACTCGAAATCGGAGCAATATTGAGAATAGTTCGTCTTGTATTGTTGGTCCTGCCGCAAGTATGTCATTCAATGCGACATTTGAGGATGTTTTGCAAGAGGCATCGAACACAACTCTCAATTTGGTTGTCGTGCTCTCTGGCTTGAGCACACAATGGTGTGGAATGAAATAATGTGGTGTTGTAATTGATTCAACATCGACCTCTTGCATGTGGCCCAGGTTTTGATATTCATTCATAAACCCAACATATTCGGAGCGGAGCTCACTATTCTTCATAAGTTTTCGCTCTATTGACAAGAACCTCCGCAATGCGATGTCTCTAGACTCACCTAGTTGTTGTGGATTTTCCGTGAATGGTAATTTGACAATAAAACGACCTGTATCACTTCTTTTGACACTTTGGTTAAAATGCTCTTCACATCGCTTTTCTGACGGTGTGAATGTTTTCCTTTCATCAGAAGCTTCCTCCAAGGTCCAAAACTTTTCTAGTTGTTGGTCCATTTCTTGGTCTCTGTTAAATACACAACAGAGGCTTTGATTTTGTGGCATCTGGTCTATTTTACCAGCCAACACCCAGCCGAGCACAGTGTTCTGTAATGTTGGCAGTCCTTCTCCTAATCTTATCTGCCCAACCGATAAAAGCTGGTAGTAGAATTCCGCTCCGATCAATAAGTCTACGTAGTCTGGCGTATTGAAATTAGGATCGGCCAGCTTGATATTGGATGGAATTTTCCACTTTGAAATATCAATTTCTCGGTTCGGCTGTGGTGCTAAGATTTGCTTGAGGATGAATGCTTCTAGTCTGGCAGAAAACCCACTTGTGCGTGATTGGATTAACACGCTTACTCGTTTATTTGCTTGTTGCTTCGATTGACCGATACCTTGCACATGCATTAGGGCTGCAGTTCCCTTTAAACCTAGTTTCTTGATAATTCTTTCACTTATGAGATTCACCTGGTATCCGGAATCGAGAATCGCCCTACACATTATACACTTTCCATCATGTGTAGTAAGATTTATTGCAACTGTGCTGAGCAATACATAGCCTTCCTGGTGGTTAACCTTTTGCGTTGCTAGTGTCATGGATTGGCTTGTAGATTCAGCTAATTTGGGTTGCTGAGGTTGAGATGTCATTGCTTGTGATGAACTCGATTTTTCTTGTGGTGTGCCTTGTAGATGCACTAATGTATTATGCCTTTTGGAGCAATGAGTACATCCCCTTAATGTGCAGTTGGTTGCATAATGTCCGGACCTCAGGCAGTTAATACACAAGTTGTTCTTCCGTAGCAGTCTTAAGCGTTCAACAGGTGTATACTGCAGGAATTTACGACAGCTAAAAAGCTGATGGTTCTCCTTGCAAACTATGCATGTCGGTTGAGGTGAGTTGGTGGATTCAAATGAATTGACCTTACTGGGAACTTGGTTTAGTTTTCGCCGTGAGTCATCCGTTGGCTTGTCCTTCTGCCCCAGAGCTTCCAGGGACTGAAAGCGAGTTTCCAGAAAATTGAGGAATTTCTCTACTGATTGCAAGGCTCGAGGTTGTTCCAGCGACTGTTCATATAGATTATGTGTGGCTTTATCTAATTTTCTCACTAAAATGTGCAATAATAATGCGTCCCAATTAACTGTGGGAACACCCAGATTTTCTAGGCCCATCAGGGATTCCCTCGTTGAGTCGTGCAATGCTTTAATAGTTGACGCACCTTCTGAGGTAAGTTTGGGCTGCGATAGCAGTTTATCGATGAGCGCTGTCACCAACAATCTTTTATTATCATAACGAGACTTCAATGTATCCCAGGCAGACGTATAATTATCATCTGATAATGTAAAGTGTCGAATGAGCTTCTCGGCTTCTCCCTTCAAGTTGGTCTTTAAGTACCACATTTTCTGGCACTTGCTCATGTGCTGATTATGTATCATCTGTTCTCCATCTGGCTCATCTGGCTCCATTTCAAGTAGTCGCCGTCGAATGTGGGAATTATAAGCTTTGGTAGCTTCAACGCCACACCACTACTTGACGCCTCATTGCTTCTTGTTGTGGTACACTGGGCCAATTTCTCAGAGAGCCGGTTGATGGTAGATTATATTCTGTCTTCGAGTTGGAAATATTCCTCAGCGTTGTAGCCAACTTCTGACGGGTCATCTGCCATCTGCCATATTTCCATGTTAGAACTCTCTACCTGAGACCAGTATCGTTCAATGCTGTTGATTTTACATTGATAATACTGCCTGGTTTGGAGCTGTTGATCGCCTGACTCTATTCCTTGCAGAAGGTGGCGTAATGATTGGATACCAGCCTTCTGTTTTCGTATATATCTGGTTAACATGTCTTCGTTATTGGCTGAATTGCTCATAGTGGTAGACATCTGGTCTTTTCTATTTGTTTTTACTGAGCCAATTACGAATTCTTGTTCTGTAGAATTGGCACTAGGTTTATCTTGTTGTTGCGCTCGGGTACTTGATTCTCCTGCTAGTGGTGGTGATTCTGGAGGGATGGATTTGATTAATCCTAATATCTGATCTCGGCCTATGTGGTAAATTGCCTTGATCCCAGCAAAATACGATTGGGTGAAGTAGCGGTGAGCTGTCTGGTCAGCGTGTCTGGTCTTAATAAGGGCATCTGTGGATGAAAACTGGCCCCATAGATCATCCAGTTGGTGTTGTTTTTCCTGCAAATCGGAAAGCGTCATCTGGTCTGGTGATTCCTCCTTGAGGTCTTTTACTAATTTTTGAATGGCAGTTCCATTCTTCTTTTGGAGCTGCGTCAAATCTTCCATGATGGTTGCGGTTCCTTGTGGTAGGAAATCGTTATCAAGTGATGCACTTGATCACGTTGGGGTCACCAAAAATGTTTAAAGGCTCTTTTGCCTTTATCGATGCAATTGTTATTCGTTGGTTGAGTCAATGGTACCTGGATCTTGACTTTGATGCGAGAGTCGTTGGTGCTTGTACCAAGACTCTTCAGTGATTAAAAATATTGGAGCTTGTTCTGATTGCCTTACCTTGGGTAGGGGGCAATTCAGAGCTTCGTGGTAGCTTGGATGTCGATGTACAACTAAAACAAAATCTCTCTATCAACTACGCTTTATTTCTTATTCGAATTAAATTTATATATAAAAATTGCTGACTTAAATAATATTTTGTACATTGCAATTCTATTCTATGTACCTACTCTTTTACTCACACCCACGAACTCTGCTGTCGTTCACAGTACCGAGAAAATTTCATATTGATAACCTTGACCATGCACAAGCTACATATCCAATTACTTACTCTGTACCTTCGACTTTTACCGCGACAATTCTATGTACAATGCACACGCTGCTTATCAGGCAAATTCTATGCACAAGCTGCATATCATGTACATTCCATGCACAAGCTGCATATCATGTTTCAATTTTTACCAGCAGAATTCGTGGGTGTCTGCATTTATTTAATTTTTATGAGAATTATTTCTTGCAAACTCGAACAGGTATCAGTTTTTGTTGTAGAGGGTTGGACTTTTTTTAATATGTGAGGTACATCTGCCTATTACCTTCCACTGTCGAAATAAATTTAAATTTCTTTTTTGTTGGTGTAGTTTTTGAGGGATGTAGGAGGATAGGCTTTCTCGAGTTTTTCCAGGATAACGGGAGAATGGAGAGAAGAAGGAGAATGTATGTGGTATCCAAAAAATGGGAGCTGAAGGAAAACAAGATAGGTTTAGGAAATGTGGCAGGGAGAGTGCGGGGTAGAAATGGGGGCTGATTAACGGAAATTTAAAAAAAAATGAAGACAGTATCAAGAGCTGTAATAATTCCCTGGGGTAAGCTCAGGATCTGTTAGCCCAATAAAAAAAATAAGAATTCACTTTGGTAATTAGGTATGTATGGGTATTATAGGCTATATTTTATTTCAATTAACGGTAATTTGCAGATTTGAGCGGCCTCGGCGGTAAATTTTGCTATCGCAATATTCACGGGCGCCTAACTCTATGTGGAAGTGCTGTAGAGTATTGGATTTTGTTTTGATAAATTAAGGGTTTAAAGTGCAAAAATATAGGTGAACAATTTTTGGGGCAGGGTGTTTCTCAACTGAGAGGGTTTGAGAAGTGAGTAAATTCCCAAATTCTCCATTCCACTTGTTAATTCTCCGGTGTTTGCTTGTGGAAAAGTAAGACGAAAACTAAGTAGAAAATTGCCGAATTCTCCATTCCACTTGTTAATTCTCCGGTGTCTTGCTTGTGGAAAAGTAAGTGGAAAAATTGGATTTTCTGCTTTTGTTGCGTTTTATGAAGGTATCTAGGTATCTAGGATTTTCAAATTGAGTTATGTATTCACTGCATATCCTGGCTATATTTAAAAAAAAATAATTATGGAAATCCATGCAATACTTACAGAGGAACATGGATTTTGTGTCTCAAGGTACCCGCTAAAAATTATAAATCACGCGAAAATGATCAATTTGGTCGTCGTCCAGTACAGAAAAGATGCTGTAAAATTTTTAATTATACACAGTAAAGCTTGTGTGTACCATGAAATCGCATCTATATTTTGTCCCCTAATTAAATATGTAATTAATTTTTAAATCCGACATACGATTTTGGAGATAACTGTAAAAGAACTGTATCAGTCCATTTTAAGGTGAAAAAATGGCCGTTTTTGGTACAAAAATTGACATATTTTCAACTCATCATTGCGAAGAACTAGTAAGTTGTGGAAATTTACTTCCCATGACAAAAATGTTCATAACGGAGTACTAATGGATGTAAAACAAAGAACGGAAGAAATATATGCAAAATATAGGAACTGGGTGCATATGACCATAGTGTAAAAAAATCGTTTTTCGGCGGTCAAAATTCAGCTATCACGTTAAAATGATTAAATACAAACTACACCACCCGATTACCCTCTACTCCCTCTTTAATTTGGTACCAAACATGACGTAGTTTGGACAACCCCCTATGAGGGCTGGTACGACCCCCAACCCCCAAAACACCCTGCCCCAAAAATTGTTCACCTATATTTTTGCACTCTAAACCCTTAATCTATCAAAAAATATTCCAATACTCTACAGCCCTCCCACACAGAGTTAGGCGCCCGTGAATATTGCGATAGCAATATTTACCGCCGAGGCCGCTCAAATCTGCAAATTACCGTTAATTGAAATAAAATATAGCCTATAATACCCATGCATACCTAATTACCAAAGTGAATTCTTATTTTTTTTTATTGGGCTTACAGATCCTGAGCTTACCAGAGCGAATTATTACAGCTCCTGATATTGTCTTTATTTTTTTTTAATTTCCGTTAATCAGCCCCCATTTCTACCCCGCACTCTTCCCGCCACTTTTCCTACACCTTTCTTGTTCACCCTGAGCTCCCTCAAAAACTACCCCAACAAAAAAGAAATTTAAATTTATTTCGACAGTGGAAGGTAATAGGCAGATGTACCTCACATATGGAAAAAAGTCCAACCCTCTACAACAAAAAGTGATACCCTTAGTCGTCCCAGGCGATTCGCACTTTTTCACATTTCTTACGTTTTCCCTAATTCTCCAACCATGTTAGTGAATTGGGAATGGAGAATTAGGGAATTAAGAATTCTAAGAAAACGAAATTCTCATCTCCCAAATTCCCAAATTCTCCGTGCTACAGAATCCGGCCCCTGGCCAGCTCATTGGGCAAGGCAAGTTAATAGACGACGTCTATCTATAGATCAGTCCTCCCTCGTCCAAGACGAACTGGGATCAGGGCCGCAGATGGGACCTGATTTCTCAATAACTTAGGGTATAGTGTCTGCCCGGCTTGTGGGTCTTCGCCACGTTGGGCGCGTTGTGAGTGAATCTATTCCCGTTTAGTGCATATCCTGACATATGTCTCGTGTCAAAGCCCGGCTTGAGACTCTTATCTCCGTGGGTCGTGACCACGCTGTAGCGTATTCCCCTTACGCTAACATTTTTCTTCCTCCCTTCGTTCTTTTTCTTTTTTTTTTGCTTCTCTACCTTTTGTAGAGAAACCCCCATCATTCTCCCAGGGTACCTGAAAAGGGGTGAAAAGGTACATACTTTCGAGAAGTAGCCCTATGTTACTTCTCCATATTACAAATTCCTGAAAAATCTAAAATATAAATTTTTTTCGAGAAGTAGCCCTATGCTACTACTGCACATTATAAATTCCTGGAAAAGATAAAATAGAACCATTTTCGAGAAGTAGCACTATGCTACTTCCCCATATTATAAAATTCCTGAAACCCTGCAGAATACAAAAAAAGAGAAAAAAAATTTACTCTTCAACGAAAAATTCCAATGTGGGCAGAACACGCACAAATTGGAATTTTGCGCATCAACCCGAGTCACATACACAAAAAACCTGAAAATGAACAACTATACGAAATATTTTTTCAACAGAAAAATTCTAATTTGTACCAAAATGCGCACAAATTAAAATATTTCGAATAAAACTTACCGCTAGTCAACCACATCAAAGCGACGAAAACGGCAATTCGCCTAGCTGTAACAGATCGCGTGATACCATCATGCAATGTGTTGCAGCAGGCTTAGCAAAAGAACAAAAGAATTCTGTGAAGAAAAGGCGCTCGCTTGCCGGTGGCTGAGTGAAGAAGGATGGCAATGTAGGCAGACTGCGCCGAGTTAGTTGGGTCTGAGCTGAGCGCGAGTGCGGAAAGTGATTTTGGTGCCAGGTCGAAGGCAAAGTCCTATAACATTAGATTTCTGTACATGGGATTGATGAAATTAATAGTAGTGTTAATCATTTTTACATATTTTAAAAGTTTTCTGCGCACCTGTTGAGTTACGCCGAAAAAAATGATTACCGTGTTTTCACATATCAAATAACGTTGGATTTCTGAAGAGTTAATTACTGAAATTAATAATAGTGTTAATCATTTTATGTATTTTAAAAGTTTTCTACTCACCTGTTGAGTTACGTCGAAAAAAATAATTACAGTGTTCTCGCATATCAAATAACGTTGGATTTCTGAAGTTTTAATTACTGAAATTAATAATAGTGTTAAACATTTTACATATTTTAAAAGTTTTTTGCTCACCTGTTGAGTTACGTCGAAAAAATGATTACCGTGTTTTCACATATCAATATTGTTGGAGTTGTGACGAGTTAATTACTGAAATTAATAATAGTGTTAATCATTTTATATATTTTAAAAGTTTTTGCTCACCTGTTGAGTTACGTCGAAAATATGATTCAGTGTTTTCACATTTCAAATAAAGTTGGATTTCTGAAGATTTGATGCTGAAGTTAATAGTAGTGTTAATCATATTATATTTTAAAAGTTTTTTTTGCTCACCTGTTAAGATATTCGCTCACTTGTTGAGTTACTTCCGCCTTGGATTACTGAAAGTAACAATGGTGTTAATCATTTTACAAATTGTAAAAGTTTTTTGTCTGCTCACCTGTTGAGCTTCGTCGGAAATAGGATTACAGTGTTTTCACACATATCAGATAACATTAGACTTCTGATCATTTGATTGCTGAAATTAATAACAGTGCCAATCATATTATATTGTGGAGGAATATTCGCTCACCTGTTGAGTCACTTCCGCATTGGAATGCCGAAATTAATAATAGTGTTAATCATATTACATATTTTATTCTCTACATTCGGTGCCTGAAATGATAGGGTCAGTGAACTTTGCTCTCTTTTTAAATATTTGCTCACCTGTCGTAATTGAAAGTAGCTGAGAGTTCAGTGCCTGAAAACAGGAACTTTAGTAAATTTCGTGTGTGATTTTCGATGGAAGTACGCAACTTTTTAAGTGTTTTCTGAATCGTTGGATCATTAATTGACATTACACTCGGTGCTTGAAATGGAAAGAGTCGTTGAACTTTGTTGTATTTTGAATTATTCGGGATACTCGCTGAGTCGTTAGTACACACCTTCCGCCATTCATCCCGAAAGAAACAATATTATTTCTAAGTAATAGAGAGCATTATTAAATAATAGAGCGAACATCGAAGTGTAATCATTAAGTAGAACGATACCTAAATAATCAGAAAAGTGTCTTAATATAATCATAATCATCGAGAAGAGCAGATACAGATAATAATAAAGTGACATAAAAAGTAATAAAAAAAAAAAAAGAGGCCAATGAGCCCACCTAATAAGGCAAGTTTGCCGCTGCTGTACACACCAGAAGAAGAGGGGTGCACCCCAACTACGTCAAACCAACCGTTCCAGCCGACGTGGGATATCACTGCCTAGGGTAGCGTATGCTTTATTTCATAAAGTAAGTAAGTTTTTTTTTGCAATTCTTTTTATTCTATATATATTTTTTCTTGCTCTCTATTTGAGTACTCTGCATTTGTGTACTTAGCATAGTTAAGAGTAGTTAGGTTATCTTAAACAGTTTAAAATTGTTTTTTATATCGAGAACCCTTGCGTTGCTTAAGCAACCTAGGTCCAGATCTGTTAGTCCTCTAGGCAAGAACAGGGTAGATTAAGGTCAGCTAGTAGGGCTATTTTAGGCTAGACTATTGTTAAGTAAATGGATGGTTGTATGAATATTATCAAGAGGAAGTAAGGATGAACGACGAATGCGCAGCGTGAATAAATTGAGCAGTGTTACTGTACTCTCCTCCAAAACGTTTGTTGTTACTTTTTTGTTGTTGTTTCTCTTACACAGGTGCTCGCCTATAACAATGGGTGAATAAAGCCCGCGCATGAGGGGTGGAGGTCTGATGGAGCGACGCTAGGGCGCACACACTCATGAAATGGGGCTGAGCATATCACCAAAGCTTTGGAGGCTTAGCCGGGGTGGATGGGGGCGATTGGCCCAATAGTACCCAAAGCTTGAGTCTCAACATCATTAGAGACTCTCACTCGCTCTCTCTCTCTCTCTCTATCGTTCGTTCTTCTTTACAGCGTCGTAAACTCTCCGGGTGAACTAACACTTGTTCGGCGTTGCTGAGGTCTTCCGCTTTCTTGAGTTATTGTTTTTTTTAATTAAATCATATTTCTCCTTTTCAGGCTTTTAGATCCCACCAGGAAGAAGAAGCCTCCATAGATTTTTTTTCTTCTCTTTGTAATGTCCGTCTGTTTGCAGTCACACAAAACAAAATTATTTTCTTTACTGTCCATCTGTCTGTCTGATCTATCGTCGTGATGATGTAGTGCACAGCTTTACCAGCATGGAAGGGATGTGGGTGGTAAGAACCACCCCAAGCCGGCTGATCGCTAGCGGCATACTCGCTGTGCAGCCACCCACACATATCCCGGACATGATATTTGTAACAAGAGGTGTCGGATGCGGTATGTATCTACATCCAGGTACAAGTGGATGTAGGTAGATATGTCGGCTGACAACTCTTCGTTACAGTAGCGGGAATGCGTCTCCAATTGTCTTTTCGTTTAATTTACGAAAGTCGACAGCGACGCGCCACCTTTTTTCACCGTCAGGTCCCGCTTTCTTGGGGACAACTAGTAGAGGTGAATTCCAAGGGCTTTTACTAGACTGGACTATCCCGCTGTCTAGCATTTCTTTTAGCTGCACGTTAATTACTTTCCGTTGTGTTTCAGGTAAGCGGTACATTTTTTGTCACCTTTGAGAAAGAAGATATCGTTATACTCTTCGCAGAGTTCTGATATCGAAATTTTTTCTTCCGCGGTCAAATTAGGGTCTAGGCTGAGTTCCTGCTCTAGCCTGGATATACGCGGGTACTGCTTTATGTCGTCCGGAATCTCATAATCCGGGTATAGATATCGTACAGTTGTAAAATTGCTGATTTTTCAGCTGAACCTTGGGTTGACTTTTTCATGCTGTTTAACTTGTTACCTGTAGGTAGATGAGGCTTATTTGATTCCTTTTGAGGCTTTATTTCTTTATTTTTAGCATGTTGTAGGGTATTTGCTTCCTGCTTTGTTGGCGGCTGAGTTTGGTACACCTGTCTGGTCTTTGCCTTAGGTTGTGTGATATACTCATGCGCGTCAATTCTATTGCTTTTTGACCATGTAGAATTTTTTGTCTTGTGTGACGGTGGAGTAATATGCACCTTTAATATAGGTTTTAGCGACTCGCTACCATTCTTATATGGCCGCTGTTTGTTTAATAGTGATTTATGCCTCGGGATTTTGGACGGAAGAGCTATATGCACCTTTCTGGCAGGCTTTGGACACTCAATTCCGTCTCTTGTGGTGTTTGATATTGCCTCTAAATTTGGTATGGGAATATGCGTATTGTTGTGGTCTTTTGTGTGTGTTAATGGGACTATGGTGTAGTCGTTTATTGGATATAGCTGTAACTTTAAGCAATGTATGACTACATGATGACTGTTAGCGTTGCGAATACTAACCAGCACTAATTCTTCTCCAGATGACAGTAAATTGCTTGCCAAGAAGACTCCATCGCTTATCTCTTGGGATAAACAGAGCATTTCTTCTTGAGTTTGTAACGGAACTGGGGCAACAATTTGAGAGCGCGTAGGTGTGCAGATTGGTTCCTTAAAGGTAACCAATTGCTACCTGATTTCGTCGGTCTCTTGTTCGCCCAGACAGCCTTTTTCGCATTCCTTGAGTTCTTTTGGAGCTTGGCAGCCAGTTTTCTCGTTTGAGTAGCCTTGAAGACACTGCTGGTGGATAGTTCAGCCTGTTTAGACTCTACCTCTTCTGCAAGTGTTCTTTCTTCGACTGCTTTTTCAGAATGTAACCTGTCTGTTTCAAACATCAATGGCAAGGCAAATTCATCGGGATTAGTCTCCGTGCGAGGAAACCTTAGTGCCTTATTAGGACCCTCAACGTTACAGTTTTTTGCTAGGAAATCATTTTCTAGAAGTCCATCATCGGAAATGCCAGGCAAGTTCTTTACGACTTGAAACTTGCAGGGAATTTTGTTTTTGAAAACGAAGTTTCCCTGGCAATTTCCCAGCATCTTTCCGGTACCAAATGGGGTCTGAAGTGTGCATGTCTCATTGTGGTTAATTTCTTTGAGATCTTTTAATGACCTTTCCTTTATTATACTTACCTCAGCACCTGTGTCTACCACTAGTTTAGTTTGGCCGTTCAGGCCTATGTCTAAAGGAAGTTTTACTGTAGCGACACTGCAATCGGGCTGCTGAGGAGACCCTATTTTATTAGATGGGAGTTTTATAGTCGAGCCGGGGAGTTTTGGGTCGACTGTACGTCATTTCCCTGACTGTGGGCCTCCCATTTACGTTTTTGTTGACATGCGCTTAATATATGTCCAGAAAGGCCACAGAACTCACACTTTTTTCGCACATTATAGACTCTTGAGTTGTTGGGACCTTGTGGGTCGTTGATTTGGTGATACATTATTGTTATGTGGTCTCTGGAAACTATTGTTGTTTCTCCTGCAGTCACGTATGTCATGGTTATACATTTTGCAGTTCACACGGTACGGCGTATTTTTACATTTCAGACAATCGGCGCATGTATGGCCTCTTAAATTACAAAAACTACAATTTATTTTATTTAAATAATTATTTTTATTTTGTACATTAAAATTTATATTTTGAGATCTTGGTTCCTGTTTTATATTCGGCGATGGTGTGCGTGCTTGTGTGAACTGTGCCGGCGGTATGTGAGTGTTTGTATTTGTAGGGTTGCTGTGGGAAGCTTGAGCGAATGGCATTATGCCTGGATTAAATACGATGTGGTTGCTGGTGAGTTAATTCCACTAAATTGTACGTTATTGGGTGTTATTGCACTTATTGAATGGGGTAGTGTATTTTGTATCACATTTTGTTGAAATTGCCCTGAAGGTTGCAGGAATAGAGCACTTTGCTGGAGACGTTCCATGTCAAGTGCTCTTTGTATTAATTCTGCTCTTTGTATTAATTCATCTACAGGGCCGTCGGTCATTGTCAACAGGTACTGACACATATAAGGGTTATTGACTCCAGACTTTAGGGCGTTTTTTGCGAAATCTTCCAGCTGCGTTTTAACAGCTGGTGCTGCTGTGGCTCCGTATTTAGATTCTGTTGCTTCATTGCAGAGTGCCAGCATTTGTTTTACTCGTTTCGAGAAGGCTGTGAGGTTTTCCAAAGGATACTGCCTAGTGGTGATTAATTTATTTACCAGTTCCTGGTAAGTTACTCTAGGCAGGTATGTGCGATTTAGCCGTTCTTCTACTTCTTTGAAAGTAGTGGGCATATTTGAGGCAAAAAGCTGGTAAGCTTCGCCTCGAAGTCTGGTGGGAAAGATTTGTAAAAATGCTGATAGTTCATCCACCGAAATACACTGTATCACTTGCCTGCAGCATCCTAGGAAAGTTTGGAGCTCAAGGCTCAATTTTGGGTGCTGTTCTCCCGAAAATAGGGGAACGAGCTGGGCAGTTAGATTTGCGATTTTAGCGTAATCTGCCATGTTTAAATTGGGGATTTTTGACTTTGATCTTGGTACTATTGGGGAACTATTTTCTTCTATGCTGGTTCCAGAAGGGAGTTGCCGAGCCAATTTAAAAGGATTTCACTCGCGGTGGAATCACTGACACTGTCTTCAATGGCACCTTCTCTTAATTCTACACTATTATTTTTAATTTTAGTTTCCAGAGAGTGCGAGAGCTCCCCAAACTGCTTTAAGCTTTCTTTAAATTTTTCCGTACTTTCTTTGAATTGCGCGACTTGCTCAAGCCACCGTTCACGGGACTTTATGAGCTGTTTATCAATAGAGTCGTACTGTATTACAGAAAGTTCGGAGGAGTCTCGCACTTTCCCCTCTAGATACTTTAAATAATTTTCTAAATTTAAATTAGAAGATCTTACTTATTGGGGACCTGTAAGGATTGTCCCACTCCTGAGTGTTAGCCCGTTTACTGTTGAGATTGTTGGGGGTGTTTGCACTCCACCCTCTGGTGCTGATGTTGCTCCCTCGTTGCCTCCTTCGTTCCGGGACGGAACTTCTTGTGCGTCGCCCGGTGAGGAAGATTGTTGTAGAGTTGGTTGAAATGGTACTATTTCCTGCGGCGTGTCTTGGTGGGAGCTTTCCGCGCTCATGGACCACCGTGTGTAAAATTTGCAGCTAGGGGGGCTTCTGCCATCTTAATTCCCTTGATTCAAATTGAGAGGGGGCTTATTGCCTTCTTCGAGGTCCCTCTTAATTCAGGATCGCTGGTTTTTTCGGTTGAAGTTCTTTTTCTGCCGGGGGGCCCGTGGCCTACTTAATTTCCCCTGGATAAAAGCTGAAAGGGGGGCGCGTTGCCTACTTCGAAGTCCCTCTCAGCTCCGGATCGCAGATTGTCGGTTGAGGATTCTTCCTTCCTTCAAGTGTAGATTTAGCACTTTTGGTTGTGGACTTCTTTTATCCTGGGCTGGGATGAAGCCCGCTATTGTCTCATGTAGGCACTGAAATGCTTTGTTGAGGGGGTATCTGCGTGTTTTACAAACAGAGGCAGTTAAAGCTGTCCGACCCCGAGCGTTGGGAGCCGACAAGATCGAAATACTCCTGAAGCCAGACTCAACTTCAGGCGGATGGTAGGGTGTCTTGCCCAGTATTCGATCTCGTCCTAAACTCCTTTTTGATTCGTAGGATAAAGGGTTTTCGAGCGCTTATACTTCGTTTGTTTAAAGTAGGCTTCCTCTATCCTACCGGCTGCGCCAATTGCTACAGTTTTTCTTGTGAAATTGTCTATGGCGTACTTACGGTTTGAGATCTGACAAGCCAAAGTAATCCACTAGCCACGGGGTGGCGTGTTCCTGCTGTTTGTTATAGGAGGGGCATGTACATATGTAAGACACTGTGAGCACTTTAACTTTTCGTTATTTTACTTCTCTTCTTTACAAACTCTTTCACGTATCGAAAATTAATTTTCTTTTTACCACTGAATTACACGTCAACTCTGTTACATGTTTTGTTTTTCTTATAACAATCCTATTCTTTAGTCATGGTTATGCACCTTTTCTGCTACTATCTTTTTGTTAAAAAACTGAAAGTACCGCCGAACCGCCCGAACCAAGTTCAAAATCCAACTATCTTTTTAATTTTACTCCAGAACCGCCGCTTATTGACCTTTTGAAACTACTCGTTTTTGTTTTAAAATTCGACTACTTTCGTGTTAAAAATCGACTGCGCTCTTGACCATTTTTATCGCGATCAAGAGCCGTCGGTCAGGGTAGAAAATGCATAGTTGCATTTCTACCCTGAGAAAAATTTTCATTTATTCTGGACTTATTTAAACAAGTCCAGAATATTTTTCGTTGGACGGAGACTTGAAATTTGATGCTTTTATAAACATCAGCCACCGTCCCGTCGATTGAAATTGCGGCGCACGTATACAAGGCTCACGACAAATCATACTGATGGTTGAGGGGGGGGGGGGGGGAGTAATCTGTGAAGTGCAACGCTGAACAAGGAGAAAGCTGTATAAGAGGAAAGCATTGTTGTTTTTTTTTTTTTTTTTTTTTTTATATTATTAAGCCAAGCTCAGGGGATACCCTATGATGCAAAGCACAGCATGGCAGGAAGGAGATAGGGAAAGGATTAGGGGATATGAGGAGAGTGGCGGAGGTGCCGATGTATGTCGCCCTTAAACTTCCGCAGATTGTATGCCGGAGGAAAAACAGAAGATGGTAAGCTGTTCCACATTCGCACTGTTCGGGATAAAAAAGCATCACGAAATTTTACTGTACGGCCGAAAGTAATTTGAAGGGTTAAAGGATGTGCTCGGTTTGCAGCGCGAGTATTGCGTGCAGGAATGATTCTACAAGGGATTAGCCTAGATATTTCATCAGAACATTGACCATGCATATAGCGATAAAGGAGCGAAAGGCATCCAACATTGCGGCGGTGCTCGAGTGAGTCGATATGACAAGTTATTGCCAAATCGCCAATGAGCTTGAAGGCTCTCTTTTGGACAATATCCAATGAAGCTAAGGCTGTGCGACCAGCCCCGGCCCATATATGGGAGTTGTATTCCATTCTAGGTCTAATGTAGGACTTGTAGAGGAGCGCTAGATTTGACGGGGTGAAATATTTCTTACACCTTTTCAGAAATCCAAGACATTTCGATGCTTCTTTGGCAACAGAGAAGATGTGATCTGTCCAGTTTAACTTACTGGAAATATTAATGCCAAGAATGCTTAGTGACGGTGAATCAGAAATTAATGCTCCATCAAAAGAAACGGGTGTGGTTAAGTTATGATCTTGTTTTAATGAGATGAGACAGCTCTGGGTCTTAGATGCATTGAATTCGACGCGATTTGCTTTGCCCCAAGCGTGGATAATGTTAAGATCGTTATTCAATGATCTAGTCATGCAATCTCGTTTAACACATGCGGCATTCCCCCTGGATTCCGCAATAGTGTCAAAGGAGTAAGCGAAATCAAGAGTACTGTCATCTGCGAAACTATGGATGGGATTGAAAGTAAGGGAAAGCAGATCATTAATGAAAATTAAAAAGAGAGTTGGAGAGATAACAGAGCCTTGAGGCACACCGGCATTTATGGGATGCGGTTCAGATGTAACGCCATCTAATACAACACGTATTTGGCGACTAGATATGAAACTTTCAATCCATAATAGAAGAGGAGGGGAGAGACCAAGTGCTTTAAGTTTGGGTAAAAGGGCTGGATGCCAGACTCTATCAAAGGCCTTTGAAATGTCTAGGGCAACGATTTTAGACTCACCAAAATTATGAAGACTACGGTTCCAACGTTCCGTAAGAAAGGTCAGCAAGTCTCCAGATGAGCGTCCAGCTCGGAAGCCATATTGGCGATCGTTGATGAGGTGATTAGTTTCTAGATACTTCATTAATTTTGAGTTAATGATAGATTCAAAAACCTTTGAAAGAATCGAAGTGATCGCAATTGGTCGATAATTTGAGGGATCGCTACCCTCTCCTTTCTTGGGAATAGGCTGAACGTGAGCTAGCTTCCAAGCAGTTGGAAATTTTCCTGTCGAATAAGACAAGTAGAATAGTTTGCGCAGAGGTTTAGCCAAGGATGAGGCACAGCTTTTAATTAACAGGGGCGAAAAACCATCAGGACCTGCGGCTTTGGAGACGTTGATCCCCTTAAGGACCCTGAACACATCCCTTGTACGAACGTGTATTGGCTCTTGTACACATTGACACGGTGGATGCAAAACAGGTGTTTGTGAAGTAGGTGGAAGGCAAGAATTTGAAGCGAATCTAGCAGCTAAAATATTAGCTTTATCCAGGGAGTCAACAATCACTTCACCATTATTAAGTAGTGAAGGTATAGAGGAACTGGTGAAGTTGTTCCTGATGGTTTTGACCAGGGACCAGAAGCCTTTGCTACCTTTGCGGCTCGCCAGGATTCTTTGTCTAATATTCTGGTCAAAAAGAAATTTTTCTCTCTGGATAATGGACTTGCAGGTGTTCCGTGCAGTCTTGTAGACTTGTTTCATTTCCGGACATGGATTCAATTGATAGGCGCGAAAAGCAGACTCTTTCGCTTTTATAGCTTGGTTGCACTTATCGTTAAACCAGGAGCGATCATGCTGTTGTTGAGATCTGCTGTAAGAATACGGAATGTATTCACGCATGCCAAGATTTAGTATGTTACTAAATTCTAATGTGCATTCATCAACATCCCTCGAAGCAAAACAGACCGACCAATCAATTTCTCTAAGATACCTATTGAGACTTTCCCAATCAGCATTCTTATAGTGCCAAAGAAACTTCCGCAGATTGTATGCCGGAGGAAAAACAGAAGATGGTAAGCTGTTCCACATTCGCACTGTTCGGGATAAAAAAGCATCACGAAATTTTACTGTACGGCCGAAAGTAATTTGAAGGGTTAAAGGATGTGCTCGGTTTGCAGCGCGAGTATTGCGTGCAGGAATGATTCTACAAGGGATTAGCCTAGATATTTCATCAGAACATTGACCATGCATATAGCGATAAAGGAGCGAAAGGCATCCAACATTGCGGCGGTGCTCGAGTGAGTCGATATGACAAGTTATTGCCAAATCGCCAATGAGCTTGAAGGCTCTCTTTTGGACAATATCCAATGAAGCTAAGGCTGTGCGACCAGCCCCGGCCCATATATGGGAGTTGTATTCCATTCTAGGTCTAATGTAGGACTTGTAGAGGAGCGCTAGATTTGACGGGGTGAAATATTTCTTACACCTTTTCAGAAATCCAAGACATTTCGATGCTTCTTTGGCAACAGAGAAGATGTGATCTGTCCAGTTTAACTTACTGGAAATATTAATGCCAAGAATGCTTAGTGACGGTGAATCAGAAATTAATGCTCCATCAAAAGAAACGGGTGTGGTTAAGTTATGATCTTGTTTTAATGAGATGAGACAGCTCTGGGTCTTAGATGCATTGAATTCGACGCGATTTGCTTTGCCCCAAGCGTGGATAATGTTAAGATCGTTATTCAATGATCTAGTCATGCAATCTCGTTTAACACATGCGGCATTCCCCCTGGATTCCGCAATAGTATCAAAGGAGTAAGCGAAATCAAGAGTACTGTCATCTGCGAAACTATGGATGGGATTGAAAGTAAGGGAAAGCAGATCATTAATGAAAATTAAAAAGAGAGTTGGAGAGATAACAGAGCCTTGAGGCACACCGGCATTTATGGGATGCGGTTCAGATGTAACGCCATCTAATACAACACGTATTTGGCGACTAGATATGAAACTTTCAATCCATAATAGAAGAGGAGGGGAGAGACCAAGTGCTTTAAGTTTGGGTAAAAGGGCTGGATGCCAGACTCTATCAAAGGCCTTTGAAATGTCTAGGGCAACGATTTTAGACTCACCAAAATTATGAAGACTACGGTTCCAACGTTCCGTAAGAAAGGTCAGCAAGTCTCCAGATGAGCGTCCAGCTCGGAAGCCATATTGGCGATCGTTGATGAGGTGATTAGTTTCTAGATACTTCATTAATTTTGAGTTAATGATAGATTCAAAAACCTTTGAAAGAATCGAAGTGATCGCAATTGGTCGATAATTTGAGGGATCGCTACCCTCTCCTTTCTTGGGAATAGGCTGAACGTGAGCTAGCTTCCAAGCAGTTGGAAATTTTCCTGTCGAATAAGACAAGTAGAATAGTTTGCGCAGAGGTTTAGCCAAGGATGAGGCACAGCTTTTAATTAACAGGGGCGAAAAACCATCAGGACCTGCGGCTTTGGAGACGTTGATCCCCTTAAGGACCCTGAACACATCCCTTGTACGAACGTGTATTGGCTCTTGTACACATTGACACGGTGGATGCAAAACAGGTGTTTGTGAAGTAGGTGGAAGGCAAGAATTTGAAGCGAATCTAGCAGCTAAAATATTAGCTTTATCCAGGGAGTCAACAATCACTTCACCATTATTAAGTAGTGAAGGTATAGAGGAACTGGTGAAGTTGTTCCTGATGGTTTTGACCAGGGACCAGAAGCCTTTGCTACCTTTGCGGCTCGCCAGGATTCTTTGTCTAATATTCTGGTCAAAAAGAAATTTTTCTCTCTGGATAATGGACTTGCAGGTGTTCCGTGCAGTCTTGTAGACTTGTTTCATTTCCGGACATGGATTCAATTGATAGGCGCGAAAAGCAGACTCTTTCGCTTTTATAGCTTGGTTGCACTTATCGTTAAACCAGGAGCGATCATGCTGTTGTTGAGATCTGCTGTAAGAATACGGAATGTATTCACGCATGCCAAGATTTAGTATGTTACTAAATTCTAATGTGCATTCATCAACATCCCTCGAAGCAAAACAGACCGACCAATCAATTTCTCTAAGATACCTATTGAGACTTTCCCAATCAGCATTCTTATAGTGCCAAAGAAGCCTAGTTGTAGGTGGAGAAGTAGAGCGGCACAGGCTTGAGGTGGTAAATTGAGCCGTGATTAAGCAATGGTCTGAATTTCCGAGAGGGGAACCGACTGAGATGGAATATTTGTCCGGATGAGATGTTAGAAATAAGTCGAGTAAATTAGCTTTATCACCAGCTGTATCGGGAATTCGCGTTGGTGCATCCACTAGCTGTTGTAAATTAAACGATTTACAGAAGAGTTCAACGAAACGGCCCGCAGGACTTGTGGTAGAAGAATGTCTGAGCCACGGTATATTATGAACATTAAAATCGCCTGCCAGGACGATTTCGGAAGAGGGGGAGACAGAAAGCAAATGATCAATATTGTTGGAGATATTGTCAAATACGGATGGTGGTATGATTATATGGGTATTTTTGAGCATTAGCATATCCTTCTGGATAATAGTGTGAGCACGTGGAACGGTATAATGCATGAAGTCATTATATTTGGAATGATGTGCACGCATTGTTGGGTATAGCCCACAAGGAGGATACTATTTATAAATACGCACATGCTTCTGCGGGATAAAAATTGAGATTTTTGACTGTGTGGGTACTGTAATGCCAGGCGGATGGCCCACGATGCAATGAATTTATGTGCTCATGTAAGTCAGAATAATAAAATCTCAGACATAGGTGTGCGAAGTGAGATGAGAAAGACAGACATAGCCTCTTGGGCAGGGGGCGAAAGGATGTCTAAGATGATGAATAAGTTGATAGATAACAGAAATCAGGTATGTATGTTAGTAGTGCTTATATGGTTAGTATGCATGGTCAGCTATATGATCCAAATGGTGAATCATGAAGCCTATCCAGACTGAATTGGTCACATCTTAACCTTCACGTGGTCCCCTCTGACAGCGACATAAGGGTTGTATTACCTGTATAGGCCAAGTACGATTCTTTTGACGCTGCTAATAAGATCTAGGCTCGAATGGAGTTACCAATACCGTTTAAAAAAGATATCTAGCATGAAAGATTGAAACTGGGAGTATTCATGGTCCGTTGATCATGCTTTACGAAAACCATACCAAATGGGCGGCCCGACATTGGCTAACTTGGTACTACGGGGTTAGAGGAGCCCTGGATAACAAGGTTTAATCCACCTCAACTTGGGATGGCCCCTTTATGGGAGCATCGTAGTGGCTGTGGTATAGGGTGCCATGACCTGACAACGACAGAGATGGGATAGGTCTCGCTTCTACCAGTAAGTTGATGTCATGTCATGCTTATTTGGCATACTGGTACTCGTTGTTTCGACACGACGTGTGCCCCATTGACAAATTTTGTTGAAGAGAGGGTATTTTTTGGACTTTTTATTAAAATTTTTGACATTTAATATTTTTGTTTTTCTGGGAGTCGTCTCCGCAGGAATGTCGGTCACCATACATACATTGTGATTGTGTGTTTGTGTGTACTACAATTGGTGTTGGGTTTGTGCATGTAACACCGCGCACATGCACCAAATACCAAAATATATCTCTCGCCAGAGAAACCAATTAAAAAGAACTTACGCAGATTTTAAACGAAGTGCGGCGCACCAGCAACAAACACGAGAGATCCTCCCTCCATCAAAGTTAATAAGGAAATAAGGAATAGGGAAAGGAATTGGGATTATAAGGGATATAAAAGATAATGTCGTCAGTTCGGTTTGTTAAACAAAATTAGATTTTATAACTAAAATTTCCTTTTGGGGATTTGTTCACATAATTCAGTTTCAGGCATCGGATTGGAGAGGTTATACTTCCAAAATTCCGGACAAGGATCCTGACTTGTGACATTATGGTGATTCTTCTTATCAACTCGCCACTGTTCTACGCAGCCCTTGACTTAAGTAAGAGGAAGGCATTGTTGAAAAGAGAAACATACTAAAAATTCAAATTCTCAATAAATGTTTTCAAAACCACGAAGACAACAAATTCGTCGCAAGCCAAATGGACAATATCCACTTGTAAACCAGACGGGAGCGAATCTTGTTGTATAATGATCATGTTAGAAAACCATTTCACTGAGAGGTTACTAAGAAATTTTAAGAAAACAAAAAAAATATCGAAAATGATTAAGATGATTAAGATGTCAGGTGCTCCTTCCGCTAAAGATTTCAAACCCACCCCTTGACCTAAGCCAAACGAACATCAGTCGATTGAAACTAGAGAAAGAGGCACTGATCTGTCATCCTCCTCTGCAGAAGTAGCAGCACATCTTACTACGTACAGAACTTCAGCACAATAGATGGACTTTCGAATTTCAAAATACAAAATTGAATCGGATAGACTAAATACAGAAAAATATTTAAATTTCTGTGGACTAAGCCGCAAAAACGACTGACTACTGATGGCCATACTTGTAAGTATGGAAAATCAACAAAACACAAGAACAATATATTTTAGACAAGTGAAGCTTGTCCAAAAGAGAACCCTAACGTTGGGCGCCAATTTGTAACTGTCATTTTTTGTTATTGTACAAACATGAACGGCTGTCAACACGCTCCCATAAGGACCTCGCTGCCGCCATATTTGTCACCTCCTCTCCAGACTGAACGATGTCAAAACTCCGCAATGACATTCGAGTTCTATCATTCCGACTTCCGACACCATTATGACACTAAAATTCCAGATGTCAAATAATATTACCATTAAAAGGAATAAACAGCTCAACAGCCATCTACTGCACATTCTGAGCTCCACTAAATCGAACTAATACTAAAAGTAATGAATAAAAATGTTTGGAATATCACGCGAATGTGTCTAACTGGGCGTGCTTTATCTTGGGCACACACTAGCTCGTCGGGGGTGAGACGGTGACACATTCTACGCAAAAGTTGACAATTACTTTGGAGCTAGCGATAGCTCTCGTTGTGAATGCTCGAAACCTAAACAAACTGAAAAAAAATTAAGCATTTTCTGCTTACAGCAGGCTGACAAACTGACAAACATTTCAAACAACCCCACCGAGGACATACCTAAGGAAGTAAGAAGAGAAAACCCACCCCTGCATCCAACCACTACGCCACACCTCCTCTACATCTTACCGCTTCATTGAAAAAAAAAATATCTTTGGTTGTAATATTATTAGACAAATGTATACTTGCTTTATTGAACAAAAAAAAATTATGTTTTCATT
This sequence comes from Dioctria linearis, assembly GCA_963930735.1. Lineage (NCBI taxonomy): Eukaryota > Metazoa > Arthropoda > Insecta > Diptera > Asilidae > Dioctria > Dioctria linearis. The sequence goes on from OZ005743.1 coordinate 68,226,918, forward strand.
TTTTTTCTTTTTTTTTTCTCCTTTGTTACGCACAAAAAAAAATACATGTACATATAGCAATGTTGTATCCTTTACAAAAAAAAATTATATAATTATTCGACTAACTGTTAAATTATCACCAAGAGTTCGAGCTTGTATTTCTCTTTTTATAGTTTAGTATATCAGATCTTCTTACTTTATTATTATTCTTTTTCTTATACGTTATGCAAATGATCCTTGCACCAGGATTCCGATTATCCAATAAAAATAAACAAAATTCTCTCCCATGACAGCAAATGTTTTTTTTTCTTTTATCCCAGTGCTAAAAATGTTCGCACCTTTTTCATTATTTTTCCTTCATTAGTTAATTATTCATTAGTTATTATTATAAAATTTTTGTTTTTCTAATAATATATACATATACTAAAATATAAAATATGATGAACAATACCTGTGTCTTATTTTTCGTCCTTATGATTTCAGATATACATACATATGTACACTTATCTTTTTCATTTTTTTTTCTTTGTAAATGTTCCAGTTCTTTTCTTGAATCACAACAAAAAAATTCTCCTTTTATTAAATTTTTAAGTTCATAATTTGTTTGCATCAGATAAATAACAAACTACAATTTATTTCCCACATCAATCCACACAAGCGTATTTGCTCACGCATTTTCGTTCTTACTAATTTTGTTTTTTAATCAGTTCTTCAGTTCATACATTTTTTCTTTTTCTCCTTTTTTTTAAATTAAATTAAATTACATAAATGGCTTTTTTGCCCACTTTTTCCAATTTTTCTTTTTCAAATTTTAGATTTCTTTTCTTTCAACAATTTTCCTTTTAAAATTTTTCATAATTGGGTTGTCACTCAAAACATTTTTATTTTTCTGATCCTTTATAACCAAAATTTAAACATTATTCAATAATACTTTCCAACAAAGAAAAAACAAAACTTGTTATGGTCGTAGCGTATTGCATATAGCAAAATGCTACAAGAATTACTGAAGCGTGTAGGCCGGCTGTGTCAAGCATAAAAAAAATTAACGCACCCCGACCAAGAGAAATGCGGTTCCTCGGTCTCGGTGTGACACGTCGATGTGACAGAAAAGAAGAAGAAGAGTTTTACTCGTCGGCAAAGTAAAAAGTCATCGGTGAACAACCAGAAAAAATTTGTAAAAAGTGTGGACATCCGACGTGGAAAAATTAAGAAGGAGCAACCCCAAGAAATATAACAGATAACTGAATTATACTTTTACCTGGTCGATACACGACGGAGAAGAGATATTGGCACTCTCCTTGTAAGACTGAATATAAATATTCCTGCCAAAATTTAAAAGGAAAAAAAAATTCAACTCTAAGGAGGCCAAAGAGAATGGCCCAGCACATGTGATTTTTACTTGGCGAGGTCAAAGAGATAAGGATCGCTGATTCAAGTATATATATATAGCTACATAAAAATAAGGATAAATTGATCTTTTGTTGACCCGGCCATCTCACCGTCGAAATATTGGGAAAATTCTCCCCGACATCTTGCCCGAAAGTGTGATTGGTTTGGAGGCAAAGGAGTTGGATTGTGTAAGTGTGTAAAGTGTGTAAAGTCTTAGTCAATAATCAATTGATTAATATTTATATTGCTCACCTTCATGCTGAGTATGATAATGAAAAGGATGATTATAAAGCACATCGCATTATTCAGGCCTTTGATACTGCTCAATTTATAAAAAAAAATACCAGAGATAATGCAGTCTTACAGATTTTAGCTGGTGATTTAAATACATAACCAAATGATATATCATATAGAATTGAAAGACTCTTGTAATGATATGTTTGTAGGAACTAGCGATTGTGAAAAAAATTCTTATACAGCTGCATCTATTGCTAAGCAAAAATCATTAGGAAAGAGAATTGATCATATTTTAATAAGACCAAGAGATGATTACGAGGTATCAATCTCTGAATATGGACTTCCATTGAAAGAACGTGTACCAGGACATTTATTTAGTTATTCACATCAGGAAGCAGTTTATGTTAAAGTAAAACTAATGAAAAAAAACAAAAAAAATACCAGCAGATAGCATCTGTGATGCAAACGATTCATTTAATGAGAACCAACTACAAACAAAATTGGAATTAGAGGAATGTGTTGTTATTTGTAATGCAAGTCTACAAGAATTGATGACAGATTGTATGATATACTTTGGCATGGCTATATTTCTTGCATCTCTTCTATTAGCTGTAATGGATATTCTTCCCCCTTATAGCCTACACACGTTATAATTAATACTAAAATTTTGTTTGTCCGGTATCAGTCTAATTTCCGTTTTTTTATGGCCACATTATGGAATGCAATGGAACGTCATGGTATACTGTCTGGAAAACTATCAATGGAAATAGCTCTAGTTTTTTTAAGAAATGAACTGAATTAAGCGATAAATTGTGAAAAGGATATATTTTTTTTATTTACTCATATTTAAGAGTAATTGGTGATTTTAGATATTCGTATTCAGAAGTTTGTAGTTTTAAGCACTATTTTGAACTCTATCTAATGAAAAAAAATTAATTTCGTTCAAGTGTAGTTACGAGTGCCGCTGGGCAATATTATTTCAACTCAACAGAAATTCTTTTTGTGCAAATGCTGAAGCGCTTCATCATGCCGTGGAATTTTCACCGTGAGTATCATTGATATATTACACATTTTCTTTTGGTATACGCATACTTCGGCTTCGGTAGCGACTTGCACTGTAGAGCCTTCTTTATCGATAATAGTTTTCATATATTTATATACATACGTTTTCAACTTGGAACTATACTTGTACATATATTTATAACTTAATATTATACCTGCATATTTTATTTATGATTTCACGGTATACTTACCTATATACCTTTTCAACTTGGAACTATACTTGTACATATATTTATAATTTAATACGATACCTGCCTATTTGATCGATATTCGTTTTCATATATTTATATACATATGTTTTGAATTGATGAGATTTTTTTTTCTCTGAAATTATAACGTAAATATGAAATTCTGTAAGTTTTAATTCTTCCTTCACCATCCTGAAGCCCTCTCACATAGTCTCTCTCTCTTTTTACAAGTTAACTAGGGACTCTGAAGAATTATGCCCCTCAGAGTCAGATGGGAGGATGGGGCAGGCAAGGAAGGCAGAACATCTGCGCCTTCGTTTGTATACGGGTAAGTGACGTAAGAGTCCCTTCAGGACCGAATGTGTGCCAGCTTTTTGTGTTAGGTAGGCACGAATTTTTTGATTATGGCTGACGGCAGCTGGAGGTCTTTTGTGGAACCCCCACACTCTCCGCCAATAGTTGAGGCGAACTAGCGTGCCGCCCTGCTGTCAACGCTGTCCGTCGAGTGATCTGTCAGCTCATGCTGGCAGTCGGGACTTTACGTCCCAAGCAAATCACTCATCATAGTTCCATAACAAAAATGGCGCCCAACGTTAGGCCACCTCAGTCAACTTCGGTGTTCAAATGTGTTTGACACTGGGGACTGAGGCTACTTGAGATATGGACATTTGGCTAGTACCTAAATCGTTTGACTCGGTAGTCTCATATCAAATGGAGAATACATGTGGACCTGAGGTTTGACGGTTTTGTTAATAGAATTTTTTTTGTAAAGTAAAGTTAGAGTTTTTGAAAGTTTTTGATATCTTGTTTCTCGATTTTGAATTAAAGTAACGTAATGTTTGAAAGTTTTTGGAATTTGTTGGAAGTTAAAGTTCGGCTTTAGGTTTGACCCTGATCTTTCCCGCTGGCCTTCTGTCATGGAAATGGTAGGTGGCCTCACAAAAATTGTTTTGTCTGTGCTCTCACGGAGACATGTCTCTGTTGGCCAATTGGCTGGACAGAGTCGTGAATCTATGAGACGACTTTTTGGCTTTCAGCTAACTAGTTGACCCGATTCATGGCTCTGCCCAGTTGGAAGGTCAGCTGGACACGACAATCAGGTAAAGAGGAAGGAAAGAGTTGTTGGAGGATGGAAGTGATGCTGGAGACCTTCAGTAATCAGGAGTTGGCATACTGCTAACTGCCTGGCTGAAGAATGTCTAGTATCATTTTCAGTCTCTAGCTTCTCCAACCCGACTCTTCCCAGATTTCCGTGAGGACTCAAACAATTTTTTTTCAATGCACACATTCACGTCACTTTGCTTGTATAGATGTTCTGACCTGAAAAGAGAGAGAGCGGCCTTTAGATTTTTATGGTGAGAGGTAGCTCTGGGAGGTGAGGGAGAAATTTTATGATTTGGAAATTTTCTTTTGAAACGTATTAAGCGAACTTTCGAACGAAAATTGTTGCTAATGTCTTCGAATAGTTGATTTTTTGTTTGAAATTTTTGATAATCTCTCCGAACTGTTGATAAGACGAATTTTCGATAATAAAAAAATTTTTTTGCTGAAATTTTAGTCTTAATCTTCGAACGGTTGGGATGAAATTTTTTTGGAATTGTAGTATATCGTTCCAACCTTCTAAACCAGTATTTCGTTCTTCATTTTTGAAGAGCCTGTTAGTTTCCGAAATTCGAATTCTTTAAAATTTTTCTGATATCTATCCCAAACCCTTGGTTTGAAGATTTTTTTTGTTTTGAAATACGACTAATTCTACAATGGCTACAGCGCGAACACCACCGCGAGCAACTGGGGTACCGATACTGTTGCCAGACCAGTGCTCCATCTGTCAGGAGGGCGACTAGTCAGGGCAGAGGAAGCCACGGTCTGTGAACATGTGTTTCACAAGGCATGTCTGAAAACGTGGATTGGGCAGCAATCAAACTGTCCTAACTGCAGGTTTCATCTCACGCAGTATGACTTTACTGAGTATACAGGTGCGATCCCGAAAATGACAAAGCCCGTAAAGACTGTCAGTCACGATCCATTACCTTCCATGCCAACAATTGACTTACTACCTTTGACAGTTCCACCCCCTAGTCGACGATCACTTTCTCCTGGAATGTCAGATCTACATTCAAGGACTTTTACCAATCCTAACTCGCGACGAAATAGCCCACTGCCTTCTGGCAGTGGACATACCTCAGCAGCTACGGATGCGTTGATGGCAGGCTTACGCATGCAAATGCAAGACCTAGTACGCGAAGGCCTCGAACAGAGCCTCGATGTTTTGCGGACTGAATTAATAACTAGTGTCCGACAACAGATCTCAGCAGCAATGCCGCCCATGGATGTTTCACGACCACCTCCGTCCATGGGTGACCCAAGACCACCTCAAGAATTTCACGACTCGCGTAGGCAGTCGTCAAATAGACCGCATTCAGCTTTTGGTCAGCCTAGTAATCAGCCTAGACCAGATTTTGTTCCACCCCCACCACCACCACCTATTCGTAACCCTGCAGGCGTAGGACAGCGACGTTCTGGCTGTCCTGTCCGCAGGTGGAATATATCGTATAGCGGTGACAGCTCACGGCTTACTGTCGACGAATTTGTGTTTCGAGTGGAAGCTTTGACGTATTCGGCCTTAGAAGGAGATTTCGATCTTCTAGTAAGGCAACCTTACTTTCTGGACCAGCTATGGACTGGTACTGGTCTCTCCTGCGGCAAAACTCCACGCCTTCATGGGAGTATGTGAAGACAGATCTATTAGCTAAATGGGGAGTACCGCAAGATGACCTTAAGGTCAAAGTTCAGCTGATGTTGCGCAAACAGAAAGCAGGGGAGTCATTTGCTACGTACCATCAACACCTGGTACAGTTGCGCGATCAACTGCAAAGTCCCTTGGCGGACGGAGAATTTTTAGAGATCGTAAAGTCTAACCTGCTTCCAGACATTCAGCAAAAGATCTGCCTACATCCCGCTAATAATATACATCAACTACGGAGTCTCGTGGCTCAAATACAGGCGACACAGCAGCGAATCGCGACAGCGAGCAGCTGGAATGCTTATCGCGGCCAAAGAGTCAGCGAGGTGGATGATTTTCGTCAGACTTAGACTGAATTGTACACATCGTCTGAGCGCAGTGAGGAAGCAGTAGCACTAGCTGCTTTTACAACCCCTCACAATGTAAGCTGCTGGAACTGTGACCAGTCTGGTCACTTGGCCGGCAGGAGAGACAAGTTGTGTTCTGCTATAGATGCGGACGCAAGAACATTTTCAAGCCCGAATGCAGCCACTGTCGACAGAAAAACTTCAGACGGGTCGGGAATACCACCACCTCTTTCCGACCAGCGTCAACGTCGCAAGCAAGAACTGCAACGAACCCTCCAGTTCAAGCCTTGAAAAAGGAGGAAGGTCCGCTCCATTAGCAGACCGTGACGAATCCCTGAATTGTCCAATGATATCATTCAGTGATTCTGATGATGTCAGTAAAACACCTGATAGTACGAACATTTCACTGATGGAGACGGAGAGCTTGATAGACTTCTCCGCGGATCCTCAAGCTCCCATTTCCACTTCTGGGGAGCCTATGACAGCACTTTTAGCTGACAAAGTTATTGAGCAGGAGGTTTGGCCTCATGGCATTTCCATATTAAAACGGCCACCAAGCTCTGTTATGACGAGTGGGCGTGAGCCTGTTTTACATCCGCTGACGCCGTATCATACGCGTCTGCAGAAATACAACGCAGTAAGAGACCGAATCTTCTCCTCAGTGGCAGAGTTAGCTGAAATCGTGTTTCCTGACTTGGATATTAGACCGAAAGAGAAACGATCAACCATTCGTTGGCGGGAATTCTGTCGACGGATGAGGCTGGAAAGGAAAAAATTGGCACAGCTTTCCGTGTCGATGCCAGACGACATTCGATCGTACGCCGAAGTAAAGCTGCTCGGGCGAACTGACACTGGATTACTTGATAGTGGTGATACTGTCAGTATTCTAGGTCAGGGAGCTCTAGAGAAGCTTGCAGAAGCAGATGTCGAATGGAAGAAGTATCGGACACAGGTCCAAGTAGCAAATGGTGCCATGACGACTGTGCATGGTCATGTGAACTTGGATGTCACTTTCCGTTATAAGACCCAAAACGTTCGTTTTTACGTGGTTCCTGGGCTCAGACAGGCACTATATCTGGGAATAGACTTCTGGCATCTATTTGGGTTGGCTCCAGATGTCCTGGGTATAGTCGCAGAAGTGAATCCAAGTGTAATAGCTATCTCTGACACCGACTGCCATATTCTTTCTAGTCTTGAGCAATAACGCTTAGAAGCCACTAAACAGCTTTTCCCCCTCTTTCGCCTCTTTGGGCCTAGGAAAAACATCGTTGGTCACTCACAATATTGAAACGAATGACGCGACCCCGATAAAACAGAGGTTTTATCCGATTTCACCGGCAGTACAAAGTTTGATGAATGCCGAATTAGAGCGAATGCTATCACTGGGTGTGATAGAGGAGAGCCAGAGCCTTGGAGCTCTCCAGTTGTCTTAGTGAGGAAGCCTGGAAAAGTTCGGCTTTGTTTTGACGCCAGGAAGGTCGACTCTGTTACGAAGAAGGATGCCTATCCGCTACCGTAGATAGACGCACTTCTGAGTCGACTTCCTCCGGCAAACTACATAACGAGCCTGGACCTGAAAGACGCATTCTGGCAGATCCCACTAGACACTGATTCCAGAGAGAAGACTGCTTTTATAGTGCCTGGTCATCCTCTCTATCAGTACACGGTGATGCCATTCGGCCTATGCAACGCTCCACAAACGATGTGCCGCCTCATGGATAAAGTCATTCTTTCGATCTTCGTGAGAACGTTCTCGTCTATCTAGACGATTTATTAATTCTGTCATCAGACTTTGACTCGCATCTCACGTTACTATCCCGTGTAGCGGATTGTTTGAAGAAAGCAGGCCTCACTATCAACGTCGAGAAGAGCAAGTTTTGTATCAAAGAGACCAAATACTTGGGTTTTATTGTCGGAAAGGGAGGTATGAGAACTGACCCTGATAAAATTTCAGCTATAGTTGACTATCCGTCACCGAAAACTGTTCGGTAGGCCCGACGCCTACTAGGTATGGCAGGATGGTATAGACGGTTCATCCCGAACTATGCTGACTTAACTGCCTCCATTACATACACCTTGAAAAACCCTAGTCAGTTCAAATCGACACCTGAAGCCCAGACGTCTCTTGATCTTTTAAAGCAAAAACTTACTTCTGCTCCGATGTTAGTGAGTTCAGACTTCACCAAACCATTCGTTATACAGTACGATGCGAGCCAACAAGGTATTGGTGGAGTGCTGATTCAACTAGATGACGACGTCCACGAGAAGCCAATAGCCTACGTCTCGAAAAAGTTGAACTCAGCACAAAGAAATTACACCGTCACAGAGCATGAATGCTTAGCTGCAATCTTGAGCGTACAGAAGTTCCGGCCCTTCATAGAAATCATGCCGTTTAAGATAGTGATTGATAATGCGAGCTTGAAATGGCTGATGTCTCAAAAGGACCTCAGCGGTAGACTTGCACGGTGGAGTTTGAAGCTTCAGGGCTTCGACTTCACTATTGAGCACAGGGAAGGAAGCCTGAACGTCGTCCCTGATGCGCTGTCACGCATTAATTGTGACAGCCTGAACACAAACGAAGATCCTGGCCTGGAAGTTGACCTTAGTTCGCCATATTTCAACTCGTTGGAATATGAGGAACTGAGGCATAAGGTTAAAATGACTTCTGGCAAACTACCAGATCTTTGCGTCAGGGATGACTTCGTTTATATCCGGACTGCTCCGAGAACAGGCGATCCTATTCAGGAAGAAGAAGCTTGGAAGCTTTGGATTCCACGAGGGCTTGTCAACGACGTCATTTCAAGGCTCATGATCCGCCGCTAGCTTCACACGGAGGTATAGGGAAAACACTGGAACGTCTGCGAAGACATCTGTACTGGCCAAAAATGACAGTTGATGTCAGAAACTACGTAGGCGCCTGTGACGTGTGTAAGGAAACAAAGGCTCCTAATACTATTTTCCGACCACCTGTAAGAGTCCAGTCTGAGACAGAACGACCATGGCAAAAGCTGTACATTGATTTTCTAGGTCCATATCCTCGGTCAGTAAAAGGAAACGTCTGCATCTTAATAGTTCTTGACCACTTTTCTAAATTTCCACTTCTCAAACCTATGAAAAAAGCGTCTACGCTCAATGTATGCCAATTCATTGAGACTGAAGTGTTTCACGTGTTCGGAGTCCCGGAAATGATCGTCTCGGACAATGGAGTCCAGTTTTGCACGACTCAGTTCACCAGATTACTGGAAAAATATGGGGTGAAGCACATGCGAACGGCAGTTTACTCGCCGCAAGCAAACGCCTCAGAGCGAGTAAATAGGTCTCTATTGTCGGGGATTAGAGCATATATCAAGAAGGAACACACGAGATGGGTCAAAAAATGGTTGAACATGGCAGCTCCTATTCCATCTTGAGGAGCCTTGGAACTCTTAATGAGCCATTGAGAGTAGACGCAGAAGACAAAATGAGATTGATCCGTGCGAGAGTGCAGGAAAACTTACACCACGAATTCGAACAGGGTTCACGAGCCTACAATCTCAGGGCGAATCCTGTCGAGTTCAAAGTTGGTCAAGAGGTATTTAGACGGAATTTTTCCCAAAGCAATTTCCAGCAGCAGACCAGTGCAAAACTGGGACCGAAATTTGTCAAATGTCGAGTCAGAGCCAAGAAAGGAAATTCCCTATACGAACTTGAGGATCTGCGGGGAAAACTGTTAGGTGTCTATCACGCCAAAGACATCAAGCAGTGACCATCATTGTGAGAACATCGTCTATACCTATTGTCGTTTATTCCTGGTAGCCCTAAGAAGGCATCCGGCCAGCTTCACTGGTAAACTATAGGATATCGCGAAGCCCTCCTATTGCCCCGGCAATGGTGGGTGATATACCTGTTGAAATCCATTCCTGGATGAGGCTGTCAGCATGTCACTACTTCAACGACGCCTGGGAGACACACCCCTGCACAATCGCCGGTCGGAGATCAGAGTGAGATGTTGAGCCGGGAAAGCTTAATGATCAGTTCTTTAGGTTACTGATCGCGGGGCTTCCTCAGCATCTCGGTGAAGGAGGGCAGAGAGGCATCGACCGGTTCGATTTTTTGGGTTACCAGCTTGTCGATGTACCTTTGGCTTCTCACACGGAGAAGGATTTCGAAGTCTGGTCACGGACTTACGAGACTTCGGGGATGTGCTCGATGCGTCATCGATCAAGTAGAGCCCGAGTGATGAGGAATATGCAGTGGGTCGTGGGTCGAGACACACATTGAGCGCCCGCAGTGATGAGGCCTATGTTTAAGACCGGCTAGCTCAGTCGACCATTTTTCAGCGTTCTCTGAACCATGGGTGGCGCAGACCACTCTGCCCTGTTATGGTCGTAGCGTATTTTATATAGCAATATGCTACACGTACTGTAGCGTGTATGTCGGCTGCTGTCCATAGCGGAAAGCGAGCGCACCTTGACTGGGAGAAGTGCTTTACTCAAGCTCAAGTGACATGTCGTTGAAGACAAGTAAGAAGAAGACAATCGTTTTGTCTTGTCAAAAACGTGAAAGTGAAAGGACGTGAAAAGTTGAAGACAACCAAATCATAAAATTTCAACGGCATCGGTGGAAATCCATCCCTCATGTAAGTCCGAAATAATAATTATCCCTGCAAGAACCTGTTATTAATTCGTAAAAACATTCTCCTCATCACCAGGAGAAAATTTTTCGTACACTTCCAGCCGACATATTCCGAAAATCTCAACAGTAAGTGCACTGTAAGTACATCGGCCATCTGGGCGAATTGTTACACCACTAGCACAATTTCAGGCAAAACCCTGTTGAACTCATGGATGCCTGTTTTATGGCGATTCATGCACAAGTTTCTACCGCTCGAAGAGTTGGCAGCCGTAGTGCGAACTGGATTACCTGTTCTAAATTCTTCCATGATTCTACACCATTTAGTACAGTATATTCACCAGCAACAGCTGCAACAAATAAAACTGGGAGCAAAATCAGCATTTAAAATAGTACTCGGACTAACATAGCATATAGATAAAACAGAAGAATCTCTACCTGGACAATCAAATAATCTCTTCTACCAAGAATCTCTAGAACAAGCAACAAAAAATGTTAGGAAGTAAACGCCGAAATAGTATTAAAACTTCAGAACATCTCTTTACAGAAGGGTAAATTGCAGCGGCAATACAGCTAAGTACCATTAGCAAGTAATTTAATAATAGAATAACAAAGCTTTAAAGATTCTTCTTAATTTATATCTGCATATTAGGTATTATCTTGAATCATTGAATACAGTAATGCTCACATGAAATACGTACATACGTTCTTGTTAAATTAGATACTTACCTCAAAGTTATGTCATCTTACACTCAATTAAACTTAACTAGATTTTAATATTTAAGAGTGATTCTACACCCATATACACAAAGCAAGCTAAGGTTGGGGATTTGTGCGCACAAGTTACTTCTTCTTTACTTACTTTGAATCTCTTAACAGCTAACAATATATTCTCATTCATTTTCCGTCTCGCATCGTACGTATATGTTAGATTATCACCTCACATCGCGGCATATTTTTGAGACTATGAAACTGGCATATACATTTATATATAAGAATTTTAATATTTAATTTCTCTCGTTTAGTTAAGGGTAAATAAGAAAAAAAATGCATTATCATCCAAACATTTATGTACATACATTTTGAAACAATTCTTACGATAAGTTAGTCTGAAATTAAAAGCCGAAATTTATGAATTATGGCTGCAGGGCAAGATCGAGATATTTTTATATGGAATCATTTTCTTTAAATGGTATTTATCTTTACTCTATTATTATCCTAGGAAGTTCATTAATCTTAGCTTTATTTGTTTTAATGTGAAAAGCAAAATTAAACATATGCAATGAGTCTTGCCATGAACGTTGCGGCGATTTAAAATTAAACTAATTATAGGAATCAATAGCAATTTTTGTAAGAAGGAAACACTTGCGATTATAACGTGAACATGATTGGCTGAGTTTTTACTTTTTCCTTCACATCCCGGAGCCCTCTATCGCATGAGACCAGGGTCGTCTAGGCTTGCCTAGTCTCTCTCTCTTCCTATAGGTCAACAAAAGGACTTTGGACGATTGTGCCACCCAAAGTCGATGGGAGGATGGGGCTTGGCAGGAAGGCATGCCATCTGCGCCTTCAATGGAGCATAGGTAAGTGACGTAAGGGTCCCTTCAGGACCGAGTGTGTGCTGGGTCGTTCAAGTAGGCATGAAGATTTTTTTTGATTATGGGTGGTGACAGCGGCAGGTATTTTCGGGAACCTCCCCACACTCTCCGCCACCCTTAGCCGAGGTGCTAGCATGCCGCCCTGTGCTATCGCTGTCATCGAGTGATCTGTCAGCTTAGGCTGGCAGTTTAGACTTCACGTCCTGACCATTCACTCTCAACATACTTGCATAACACTTTTCGAACATATTTTATTATTTTATGTTAAAAAACTCGAATTCTAAAAATTCAAAGTTTTTACTACACTACGCTAAGCTTTCTTTCGTTCACCGTGGCAAAGTGGGTAGTGGTATGTTTACTACGCTACGCTAAAGGCTAAAAAACAATGTGAGCGACACGACAAAAACGCCGTAAAAAACGCCGTACAAAACGTCCGTAAAAAACGCCGTACAAAACGTCCGTGAAAATGCAATGGGAGCGACAATAGCTGTCAATTCCCAATTAAATTTATTCTGTTATTTGTGTTGTAAATTAAAAATAGAAAAAATTTCAACGAATAAATTAAAAAAGATTATTAAAATTGCATGTGTGGCCGTTTTTCTAATAAAAGATAAAAAACAGAACCCACATAGAAGAAGAGGTGTATCCAAGAGTTATCTAAAACTCAGCCGGAATTGGGTTTTTATGCGGATACGTTTTTCTTTTTTGTATAATACAGTGAATTCTATTTTACCATCTCAATAAGCTTTTCTTCCATTTTTTATTCAACCAACTTTGATATTTACCACGGCATTCTTATTTACTGATATTTTTAATTTATCAAGTCATAAATATGATTGCAATGAACGTATAACAATAAATATGAACGCAACGCAAAATCATAATTTTGCTAAACGCACCCTAAACGTGTGACAAATTTCAATTTTCATTTAAGTTCGACGACAACGTCGAACGATTACGTCAGCATTGTATTTTATACCATACACTACCATGTTATTACAAAAACGACAAAAACGCCGTAAAAAACGCCGTACAAAACGTCCGTAAAAAACGCCGTACAAAACGTCCGTGAAAATGCAATGGGAGCGACAATAGCTGTCAATTCCCAATTAAATTTATTCTGTTATTTGTGTTGTAAATTAAAAATAGAAAAAATTTCAACGAATAAATTAAAAAAGATTATTAAAATTGCATGTGTGGCCGTTTTTCTAATAAAAGATAAAAAACAGAACCCACATAGAAGAAGAGGTGTATCCAAGAGTTATCTAAAACTCAGCCGGAATTGGGTTTTTATGCGGATACGTTTTTCTTTTTTGTATAATACAGTGAATTCTATTTTACCATCTCAATAAGCTTTTCTTCCATTTTTTATTCAACCAACTTTGATATTTACCACGGCATTCTTATTTACTGATATTTTTAATTTATCAAGTCATAAATATGATTGCAATGAACGTATAACAATAAATATGAACGCAACGCAAAATCATAATTTTGCTAAACGCACCCTAAACGTGTGACAAATTTCAATTTTCATTTAAGTTCGACGACAACGTCGAACGATTACGTCAGCATTGTATTTTATACCATACACTACCATGTTATTACAACCAAAATAACAGCGTTTTTACAGTGTTTTTGTCGTGTCGCTCACATTGTGTTTTAGCCTTAAAACTATGCTACAAGACGCTATCGTGTCGGAGAGCGCACCCTGAAACCCCACAGCTATACTTGCCGGAGAAGGCGGGTTCCACCGGTGTCAGCATAACGTTGCTTCCATTGGACATTGCCATTGCCCACACAGGGGAGGATATTAGCACTTTTTATTTGCGAGAAGTATTCGGGGTCTGGAAAAATGCCGAAATATCAAGTTTCGATCGAGAGTACGGGCAGCATAACAATACTACAGCAAGCCGGCCATTGTGAAATTTCTCATCGTAGGGCGGTACAGATGTTTATTTGTGCTTTGAGGTGATAATATAATAATTAAATAATCATTACGTGTTGTAAATTTGTGATACAGTAATTGTTTATATAAAAAACTGTGACTTAATTGAACACGCACACAATTAATTTCGGTAATCTTATAAGGAACTACGCGAAGGAACATTATTGTTTGGCACGTCTAAGCCAAATTCCGTCCTCCGCTAAAATGTTTTCGGCTGGGTTGGGCCATTGACCCTTAGAATATAGAGCAAACAGGAATGGTGAGTTCCAAGTTGTTCTTCATCGCGGTCGGATGTTCCATCTAATCCGCTCGCTTAGACTGTTGGACCAGAGTAGGGGTTTCTCCTTGAGACTCCCTTTTCCCTAGTGATGCCTTCCATGCATCATTGGACTTGTAGTCTCTCGGATACATTGTGGTGTTCAGTGTTCAATGCTCGTTTATATCTATTAATATTAAAGTTTACTCTTCAGTTGATTTCAACTCTAAAGGCGAAAGCCCGCGTCGCTTTGACAGTTCAATAGAATATACGTGTTTAAGTTCGTGCTGGCCAAATGGCTGCCGCGCTTGCCGGATTCGACGCGAAAGTAGAGCATTGACAGTTATTTTGATTGATTTTAAGCTGTTTATATGCTTATTAAGCTGCAAATTCAAGAACTGCCACATATAATAACTCTGATATATCCACTATTTCACTTTTAAATAATAACTCAAGTTTTCTATCACTTTTTCTTTTCATAAATAAATCTTAAGAGTACCAACGCAACGCGTCCATTGGGCCTTGCTCAAATCCTACACGCGTCTGCCGCGGAGAACTGTCAAAGCGACGCGACGCCTGCCGCGTGCATTGGGCTTTCACCTTAACAGTGAATTGAGCGTGGCGTCGGTTAACGGTAGTTTCATTATCATGAAACATATTTGTTTTCCGTCGACCTAAAATAAAACTATAATACAATACAACAAACAATATCATTAAACAACAATTATACTATAAAACAACATAATCATACTGTTACGCGCCACAAAGTGATACAAGCGACATCTATTGGAAATGGAAACAACTTTAGGTTAGTGACATCCTAGTAAACTGGGTTTGGAGAATGGAATATTCAGGAAGGTTCTAGGATAATTCGTAGAGTATAAATACGGCGCTGCTCACATCCAGGAGGGAGTATTATTTCAGACAGCGAAGTGAACGAAGTAAACTATTTGGATTGCGATAATTAGAAGTACAGTACTAGCGATAAATAAAGAGTTGATTTGATAATTATTTGTGAATTTGTGAGAGTAAACAGTAAAGTTAAATAAAGAAAGAACTTTTGAATTATATCTGAAATATTGTGTTTTAAATAACGAACTAAGGCCACGCTCGTAACAATACTTATTACAAAATAACAATCATATAACAAAACAACAAACATACTATAAAAAACAAATGATAGAAAAAAATCAATCATACTATTGAACAACAATCATAATATAAAACAACTACATAAATATCGAAAGCCAGATCACATAATTGGCTGGCCAGGTGGCGTCTATTCATGTTATATGTTGACGAATGTCGAATAGTTGTACTTTTCGTCATTTGAGAAGAAGAAGAAGAAGAAACAGGAATGGTGATAAGCCCGTAACCCCCGCAAGATACAAGCCATGAACAAAGTCGAA
Organism: Dioctria linearis; assembly: GCA_963930735.1. Taxonomy (NCBI): domain Eukaryota; kingdom Metazoa; phylum Arthropoda; class Insecta; order Diptera; family Asilidae; genus Dioctria; species Dioctria linearis. Next base: position 68,242,685 of record OZ005743.1, read on the forward strand.
AAAAGAGCAGCGGATCGGTCAGCAGGCGACTTCCACAGTCTTCTTGCCTTGTCTTACTGAAGGAGTTTTTATATAAAAGTTGCTTGTATTTTGTTTAAACGCTATAATTTCCGTAAATTTGTTATACATGCTATTTTTTTTAAACTATTAGAAAGAAAACATATTTGGCTGCAATTTGTTTTAACTTCATTTTGCTGTGGGAGCGACAGTTTTGGGCTTTAGGACCTGTTTAAGATGAAAAAGTAGTGAGAGTGAGCACTACTGCATGCTGTACCCGGAACGTTAAGGCCTTCTAATGTGTCGGTGCTTTTGGCGACTTCATGGCTTTATTATATTCCGGGGGTTACGATAAGCCAGATTTTGCGTAATAAATTCCTGGTTGTGTTGGTAGTCAATTTTTACATGTATTTACACGCCATCCCTATTCTAAGCAACTTGTCAATTTGCAAAAAGTAAACAAAGGTTTTGTGCGGAGCATCTGTGGTAAAAAATGTTCTTTTTCTACTTTATTCTGAAACAATTCACATAATTAATTTATATAAATCTTTGCTTCTATTAACAAAAAAGATAATTTAGTTAGGTAGTGCAGTTGCCTCAAACAGGATTCCCTAGTTTATAATCCAATTTATATTTGCAAGCACTGACCGAACACTTCATTTCTGTTTTTTTAATTAATATGAAGATTTTAACAGACTATATAAAACTTTGCACTAAATAAAGCTCAAAGATAAATAGTTTTAAAAGAATTGATTCGGTACTTTTGTTATATTTCACAAAAGAATTTTAAGTTGACCAAATCTGCTCACAAAACAAAAGCACATTTGACAATTAATCTACAGCTTTGACAATTTCTCTATCCAGCATCTCACTCACTTCTACGTATAGTCTCCTGCTCTTGATAAATTACGCTCATGTACACTAATTTTACACCTAGAATATAGAGCAAACAGGAATGGTGATAACCCAGATTTTGCGTAATGAATTTCTGCTTGTGTTGGTAGTCCATTTTTACATGTATTTCCACTCCATCCCTATTCTAAACAACTTGTCTTTTTGCAAAAAGTAAACAAAGGTTTTGTGCGGAGCATCTGTGGTAAAAAATGGTCTTTTTATACTTTATTTTGAAACAATTCACATAATTAATTTATATAAATTTCTGCGTCTATTAACAAAAAAGATAATTTAGATAGTGCAGTTGCCGCAAACAGGATTTCCCTAGTTTATTGTTATGGTAGTTATGTTTAGAGTGATTGGTCAGGACGTGATGTCCAAACTGCCAGCATAAGCTGACAGATCACTCGATGACAGCGATAGCACAGGGCGGCACGCTAGCACCTCGGCTAAGGGTGGCGGAGAGTGTGGGTGAGTTCCCAAAATAACCTGCCGCTTGTCATCACCCATAATCAAAAAAATTTCGTGCCTACTTACAACAAGCCTAGCACACACTCGGTCCTGAAGGGACCCTTACATCACTTACCTACGTTCCATGGAAGGCGCAGATGGCATGACTTCCTTGCCAAGCCCCATCCTCCCATTGACTTTGGGGGGCACAATCGTCCAAAGTCCCTTTGTTGACCTGTGAAAAAGATTAAAGCGGACCTATACGACCTTCGGATGAGAGGGCTCTAGGATGTGAAGGAAGAAATAAACAGTCCTAGATCTCCATTTTTACGTTATAAAGTTTCTTTTATATCCCTTTCTCTTCCTTACAACATTTGGCCATTCATGTGGCAATCTTAATTTAACCTGGAGTACAATTACTCATGCTATCACTAACTAAACTTACAAAATCATACCGTAAGGGTAGCATATACAGTACCTATATATAAATATATTCTTGACCCACAAAACGGCCAAGTAGAATAAATATCATTTTCTTTATAACAACAGATTTTCTTTTCTTTTTCTTAATTTCCTGTTTTATTATGAACTATGAACTGACTCCTTCGTTCCTAACTTTCCTTACTGCTATAAATACAAAGCACGTGATGCTTGCATGAAACTTGACGTGACATAGGGCAATACAAAGAAATTCCAAAAGTGAAACTTAAACTGGAATTGTCATTCTATAATTAGCTAACATTATAGGCCGGAAGATGAAATTGATAGGAGCACGCCGAAGGCCTGTAACCATAAACGGTTCCTTCAACTATAATGCTTTCTCCTGAAGCTCACAGCAAAAGGGAAGACAGGAGTCTTAAAAACTACTCATCATTAAAGTCTGTTTGGCTACCGCTTTTGATCGCCAGTTTTAATTTCCAGAGAAAATCCAAAAAAAGTTTCTTAATCAAATAATTTTCTGAGTGAACGAATTTTCTTAATTACGAGTAAAATGAACATTTGGACTTACTCTTGTTTTCCAGTTTTTTTTTTTTGCTTTCCTTCTTGATCCCTCTAAGGAGCTCCCTGGAGGTATTAAGCAATTCAGGCTGCTGAAAAGTAACAAAAGTTTATGTATGCGTGTCACCGCTGGTGGTTCGCTCTAGTACGGCCGAACCCAAACGGATACCAATTAAAATTATAATTTTATAAAAAAATTCTGCTAGAGGCCCTAGCCGACTTCACTTGTGCTGCACAGCCGGTGCCATGCCGGTGAACATCATGTTTCATCTTTTCCCTACCTCGTGCTTAATGAAACTTGCCCTATCTCCGTTGACGTCCGGTGTTTACTATGCTATAGCCGTTATTGGGATTAAAAAGAGTCTTGCCTCCCCCCCTCCTATTTTACTCATTACACAACTTCATTGTCCTTTACCTTTCTAATTCTATGAATTTATCTTTTCTTCTATGAATAAATGATTTCCTAAATGCTGTGCGTTTAGGCTTACGTGATGTTGATTGTACCTATCGTATTGACTATTTAAGCAGTTTGAAAATCTTTTCTGCATACATCAAATTGTATTGTAACTTCAGTCTATTGAGCAAAAAATGGTTGACTGCTCCAGTTCAACTGTCGTTGACGTTCCTCAACAACCAAAATTGGACCACGGTTTCATAAACAACCGCTCTAATAGAAACCACAAGAGCAATCCAATTACAAAGAAGAAAAAAACTTCCAAAAAACAGGAGGTTCTGCCGACTGTGGGATTTAACCCACCGAATCCGCCAACTCCTGGTACACAGGGTTCTCCTTTGGCTGGTGGGGCCGTATGCAGAGCTTTGAGCCAATGCGTGGATAATACCACTCCAGCTCCTGCTTCTGAATCCACAGTAACACATAATATTAATTCCGTGTCCACATTAGGGAATGGTAATGGCACCTCCTTGAGGACAGTACCAAAACCTTCGAGTGTTTTTGTTACTCGGTTCTCTCCTGAAACGTTGTGTGATGACATATTGACGTATCTTAAATCCAAAAACATTACAACAGAGAGTATTTCTTGTCGTAAAATTAGTAAATCCTCGAAACCGGTTGCATCCTTTGTCTTAACTGTTTCAGCAGATATGCAGGAAAAGTTATTAGATCCCTTATTCTGGCCCTCCGGCGCTTTCACTAAATTATTTGTACCTTCCGTGCGCCAACCTAGAAATACAGTTAATATAAGCAATGTTATTCCAAAAAACTGAAGTCGCTTTCCCTTTACTATCAAAATGTAAGGGGGATTCGGACAAAAACTGCACATATCTTCAAATCCTCTGTTGCAACTTGTTTTGATATCGTTGCTTTCACTGAAACTTGGCTGCATCACGGCCGAAGTATGAATAAGATAAAGTAGCGACTTTTAAATTGCGGCATGAAAAACAACAGAGATGAAAATATTTAAAAGTTCTCTTAATTAGTATTCGTAAAGCTTAAAAGCACCTCAAAGCTTCCTTGCCATAAGGGCTATAGGAGGAAGGAGCACAACATTTTTAAATGCAAATTGTCACGTGAACAAAACGTTCCACTATATATTGAAATCAGCTGATGCTGTCAAATATGTCGCACACTATGGTTTATGAGACTAGTGTGCAAAATTGCACTAATACTAATTTATTGACCAGCCGCCCGTCAAGTAAATCCTACAAATACAGAGCCATTGACCAGCCGCGCCAAGTAAAATTATATAAAGTGAAGTATAACACATTTAAATTGGGTAGCCGCAACCGTGTACAGATAGTTCCCCACACCAAAGAAATGAGCAGCCGCCGGAATCGCAATATTTATTATAATTTTAATTTTATGACACCATGCGAGAAGAAACTTTTAATTAATAGTGAATGAAACACTTTGTTTTGTTTTGATCCTGTGAATGCGGAATAGTGTTATTGTTGAGTGAAAGTTATAGTGTTAAAAATCTTACAGTAATTAGTGAATAGGAGTAAATCTGTTGACGGCCTTTTTATTTGTAAGGCAGTCTCAAGTTTTCTTCTAATTGCTAATTATTTTCAACAGACTGACGATTTTCTATTAAAGTCGATGATTTGTAATTTATTAATGATTATAGAGCAGTTTACAATACATATTTTTCATTAAATAATTAATTTTCAGAGCTAACACATACTGTAGAGTCAGCCAGCAGCAGCTAGTGTACATATTATACCTCCATGTACTAACACTAATAAAGGAATCAGCAGAGCAAGTGTTTTAAATAAAATCTTTAATATATAAAAAAGTGATTGTGTAAAAAAGTGTCTTTTAATCAACATCTTAGAATTTGGTTGCTGGGAGAAAATCCGGTGGTGGTCTGTTCTGATTGCAGGGCTATCCCAGCTTTTTTCCTACCGACTGGTTTTTAACAACAGTATTAAAGTATTTTAAAATTTATCGAATTCAACCAAATTATTATTATTATTTAATAAATTTATATTAGTAAAGACTAGGAATTTTGTTGTGAATCGTGGGAAGAAATCTTTTGTTTTTAAATAGAATAAGGAAAAGGTTAAGGCTTGTTGATTGTTATGAAAACAAATTTAAAAATCTATTTGAAAATATAGCAAGATTCATTCAGACGAGGATGGCTTTATCTGATCGTCGAACAACTTACAGATGAGTCTACACCCCAACATCTTAAATCCCACATTATTAGCTAATTAATATGATAATATCAAATATTGATATTGATAATCTTCTTATTTGTATTTGCTTATGTAGCTATCGAAAGAAAGTAATAGTTACTGAGCTGAGCTGTTTTGATATTGCTATTAGTTTCTGCTTTGAATCCCTAGTTTATTTAGTGAAAAAACTTACTTCTGAAGATAGATAAAACTGAGTCGGTGCGAAACCGGTTTCACAGTTCTTGTGCGCTATTGCGTGTAACAAATTTGGAATTGTTCAAGTGCAACATTTGATAAAAATTTATATTTGGAAACCCTTTCATTTAAGCACACAGGCAATGGCACTGCATCTGGCTGTGATTTTTGAACTGAGCACTTGTAAATCTTGTAGTAGCGCTGGCACTCAACGCCTTTTCAATCCATCCTATCCATCAGAGGCACTGCCAGTGTTAGAGCATCTGCGGGTCTGCTTACCTAACCTTTTTGCAGCTTTTAGAGAGGAGACATCTCCTGAACATTGATGTCTTTAAACTGAAAAGTTCACCTTCCATGCATCTTCTTGTAGACGATAAGAAGTAGATACTCCGATCTCGTGCGTTTGCTTTACCGTGATGCAAAAAAAATGTGTTTAAAGACCATGATCCACTGATAGTTAATCGGATCAATTATTGCAACTTCTCATAGGCGGCCCATACTCGCTTCAATTAGTTGAGCAACCTAAAATTGACCACTTAGTTAATCAATCTATCAACAAGCCCATACACGTTTCAAATTGGTATCAAGAATGAGTTAATATAGAGAACAAATTTTGTGTATTATTCTGGGAATAATTGTAATTACCAGTTATTCAATCATCGCACATATGCAGGATAAGTTGACGTCAACCACAAGTCTTTGTGCGAGACCATCAACTTAACAATTCGCAGTTCAACTTACTCAACATCCACACACACGTCTCAATTTATCGCATCAAAAATTGTAAATTGTAGGAAAGTTGATCAACTAATTGAAGCGGGTATGGGCCACTTTATAGACTACAAATCAATTCAATATTAGCTTCACGTGTTCTCCAATAAAAATATATTTAGTGAAGTATGCCTCTTACGCTGCTCAAACGCTCTGTTTCTTCCCATCATTATTCTCCAAAAGTACAATTATTGCAGATTATTTTTACTTTTATTTAAATTTTCTTATACTGGTTATCTAATGTGATCGAAGTTTGTTTTTGTTAATAAAATATACTTTTGTTTCCCACTGTACTTTTTATATTTTTCTTCATCAGATTTGTTTTCTCGTTAAATTAGATGGCGCCAAATATTGTGTCAGTTTCAGTTATTATTCAGTGCGACGAACAAATGAAGAAAAGATGGCCCCAAAGCGGAAAGAAAAGTGTTCAGCGGGATGTAAATTATTCAACCACTTATTTAGATTGCCGAAGGATATTACATCGTAAGTTAGTTTTATATTAAATAATAGTAATTTTTTAATTATTCATCTTTATAAATGCCATGTAATTTAATGAGGGAACGTTATATGTAAAACAAAATCACAAATAATCCTAATCTATGTCATAGAATCGTAAAAACAATAACTGTCTTAACCAAAACTAAATAGTAGCAACACATGAATGTCTCGTTTTTGAAGTGATTTACTTTTCCCTCTTCGTTTAATAATTCAATCTAATTTATTACATGTTATTTTTCGCCTTCTAATGAAACCATGGTTTTATAGAGATTTTTACATCTGGTCTTGTAGGGTAGAGTATATTGTATATAAAACAGATTTGACGTGCATCCTTCCACACTTTTTGCACTTCTTTATTACATTCTTTATTTTACGTGGTTTGATGATACATAATTTTCTGATCTTGTAGTATATATGTATGTAATTCAAAGTAAGTGACTCCATCAGGAATGGATTGTGGATCAATCAGGCACAAATTAGCAAGGGCGGAAGATCCTTTTCATAACTATTTCTGCTACCATTTTATTATGTACATTCAATAATCAATAACTTTTTTTTAATTTATAGACGGCAGGCTTGGTTGAATGTAGTGCGACTACCACGTGAAGCCGATAAACCCAGCGCACGTCTGTGTGAAAAGCATTTTAACGCTGAAATGTTTGGGCCCAGCGGGGGAAGATTGCTGCCATGGGCTATGCCACACTTTGTACAGCCCTATAGAGAAGTATAATTTAACCATTATTATTAGAAATTTATATTTACTTTTTTTTCTATATTAATTTATTGTATTATTTACCCCAACCCTATTTTTATTTTTATTTTTGTTGCCCTTTTTTCGATTTTTTTTTCGATTAAATATTATTTTTCAGCAGGATATCTATACGTCCCAGTATAGTGTAGAGCAACAGTGTCAGGATCCTATAAATTTAGGTAGTCAGGATAGTTTATTTATAGGTAAAGTAGAGTCAGATGACAATTTACTCGGCGAAGCACAGTGCAGCCAATATTCTACGCAGGAGACTCATGGAGAGTTGCAGTTAGAAAAGGATTCTAGCAGTTTCTTGCAAGAGAATATTTCTTTGCATTCCTTTCAAACTGGTAGAACCCCCCAAACTTCGGGAAAAGCATCCCAAACTGCAATGGCACTGTCTCTTGCCACTCCACGAAAAAAGACATTAAGAGGTAAAGTAAGAAGGTTGCAAGCGCAAATTAGAAGACAGAACTATGAATTTAAGAAATTTAAGAAACACGTTTATTCCTCTGATTTCTTTATTCAACGTTGCAACCATCTCTTGCCCAGGGAATTAGCTAGAGTTTTAGAAAGTTCCATTCGAAATAGTGGAAAAGCGAAGAAAGGAAAACGCTATTCCAGAGATGTTAAAGCAACTGCTTTAATGTTACATTTTCTATCAGCAAATAGTTACAAATATATAAAAGATCAGTTTTGCCCGCTTCCAACTGTAAGAACTTTGCAGCGGTTTACGGAATCGTGGCCGTCTGCCCCCGGGAACATGGCATTTAATTTGAAAGCAATGGAATTCAAATATATGCAGATCACAGAATTTTCTAAATATTGTGTTCTTTGCATTGATGAAATGAGCTTGAAAAGCCATTTATATTATGACCGATCCAAGGGCATAATAATAGGACTCACAGATAATGGGCGAGTTAAAACTGATAAGCTTGCACGCAACGCATGTGTAATTATGGTACGTGGTCTATGTGAAAATTGGAAGTTTCCATTAGATTATATGTTTGTAGAGTCTTCGTGTCCTGCTGCTGAAGCTAAGAGGTTAATTTTCGAAGCAGTGCGAGGCCTTAGGAAAATTGGCTTTCACCCCGTGGCATTAGTAAGCGATATGGGCTCCAATTTTCAAGCATTGTCTTCCATGTTAGGAATAAGTCCTAATAATTCTTTTGTTACGATTGATTCGCAACCTCCATTTTACTTCTTTGATACGCCTCATTTATTGAAGCTCGTTAAAAACAACTTTGCGAAGTATGATGTTGTTTTTGATAAGGACAAGCGAGCTTCGTTTAAGCATGTAGAGAAATTCTTTGAAATTGATAGCAAACATGAATTCAAACTGGCGCCAAAACTAAGCAACGCACATATCTACCCCAACAGTTTTCAAAAAATGAGTGTGAAGAATTCTACTCAAGTTTTGAGCCATTCAGTTGCATGTGGGCTTGGAATTCTTGTTAAGGACAACAAGCTACCGGCAACGGCCTTAGACACAGTTGAATTTATCAAAAAGATGGATAAGCTTTTTGATATATTTAACTCATCGAAATTTTCGGAACCGAAAGAGATGAATAGGCCATTTGTCGGAAGTGAAAGTCAATTACAATTTCTTACTGAGGCGAGAGATCTAATTTCTAATCTCCGTTTTATCAATAGTGAAGGCAAGGACGTAACCAATTCTATCAAATGTTTAAAGGGTTGGTTAATAAATATAGAAAGCCTTTCTAAATTATGGGATTTTCTCAATACGGTAGGGTTTAAGTTCATTCTGACTAGGCGCATAAATCAGGATCCTCTTGAGAACTTCTTTGGAGCAGTCAGAAAACAGGGTGGAAATTGCCATCACCCTACTGCTCGTCTATTTTCATTCGCATTCAAGAAACTTTGGGGAATGAAGTTTCTTGAAATTTCAAAAAGTGGAAATTGCGAATATGAAAAAGACCCTTATCCTTCCGTGGCTCCCTCACAGCATCCCTTGCCAGACATTTCTTGGATGTCAGAAACATCTCCGGTATCCCAGTGTCCTGCTACTGTTCCCACAGATTACAAAGAACTGGATTATATAGAAGAGAACGCAATTACCTATGTTGCAGGATACCTCTTCAAAAAATGTAAAAAGTGGCACGTATGCCCAACGAATGGCTCAGAAGCGAATGATTCAAATAGTTGTACATTCATTCAATTCAAACAGTATGATAATTCTCAACTTATCATTCCCCCTAAAGCTTTCGTTGACTATATTAAAAGGTTAGAAGAAGGCTTGAAATCTTGCTTTCCCAGTACGATATGTCGGCGATATTTCGATTCTTGTATGTTTGATACCCTTTCAAATATAGAAGAATACAAATGCTGTGACGAATTTGACAATATTAGATTATTGTGGTTATTTATTCGTGTTAGGGTGTATTATAAATTAAAGTATATTAATAAAAAACTTAGGATTCCTGACACGAAGAAAAAAATTATATCAGTTTGCAATCTTTAGTATAGTTTTAAGACTTTGTAATGATTCCTGTACCATTGATCTTGATACCTGTGAATCATAAAAAACAAATTAGTCTGCTGTTGCACTCAATTAATTGTGACATATTGATTCGCATCATTCTATGTCCGGTGCTGATACTTAATCTGTCCGGGGACTAAATAGACATAGAATCCGAGAAAAGGAATATAGATTTACAGCAAGAATCTTATTTGGTATGAATACGCGTCAAGAATAATGTGCATTAAAATACATATAGAAATCTGACTGATTTTCATTGCGCTTGTTGTAGTCTATATTTTTCCAAAGGACTTATTTCTAAACACAGTAAAAACAGTTTACCAGACTCTACCAATAATTTTCAAATATTTAGGGCAAAAGTTTTAACTAGATTAACATCCTTGTTCAAGAAGGCTATTTTTGGATTCTCCGGTACAGCAGCAAAAGCGAAAGGAGTTTTTATTTGTTGTTTCATCACAAACTTATTGATTTTAGGTGGCAAACTTCAAGTCTTGGTTTTGACTCATCAAGACTTGAAGCTTATTATCTAAAAATCAATAAGCTGTGTGATGAAGAACAAATAACAATTCTTTCGCTTTTGCTGTTGTACCGGAGAATCCAAAAATAGCCTTCTTGAACAAGTATAAAGTTTACCCGGTTAAAATAATAGTAATGTTATATTAGGTCTGTATGTTTATTTTTGTGTAAAAATGTAAAATTCAAATAAAAACTTAGATAATACTAGATGATAATGAAAAAAGTTAACAGACAATTTGGAAAACCATTCAACTGTCAAATTTTTGTAGTCCGGGAATTTAACATACACTTTATGGGTAACAAACTTTGAAGCCTGGGTAAAATCTTTCGAGTAAACATGCAGACCTATTAATAAAATATATAAAATTTGCACGGCTTTTAGAGAAATAACTAGCGAGTACAGAAATGATAAGGGAAGCCCATCCTCACGGAATGAGGTAACGTGTTGAAGGTGTCACTAAAGTCTGTATAAATATAATCCGTTATTAGCGTTTTGCGCCAATTTTTTAATAGGCCTGTAATTAGAATATTTTATTTTCTACCCTTTTTGAAGAAGATATGTGAATGGTTTTTTTTCACATTATTCACGAAAAATAATTTGCGTTCTAAAAAGTCCAGTGTATCTGTTTTTGGTGGACTTGTCCACCCTCTTCCCCCTTGAGTATGCTAAAATGATATTATAATTAAATGTTAAGTATGCTTAGCGGTACCGCCTTGACGTGGCAAGGGGGCTTAATGCACATTCATTTACATGTGGTAATATATAGATAACTTTGTCGTAATAAATGTGCACACTAAGAGTACCGTAAAATATATACACTTATGAGAATATATAGTTAAAAATATGGCAACCCTGCGAAGGAGTTGCCCCATTGGTCCCATTTTTGAACTTTAACTTACATTTTTTTAAACACTGTGTACAAAATTTGAACTCTCCACGTCGACGCGTTCTCAAGCAGTGTCCAAATATATAGTGAAAAACCAAAAACCAAACGGAAATAATTCATATTTCATACATTGTTACTTTGGTACAATTAATGAAAGTCTTTTAACTAACCACTATAAGTACTTACGTATATTTCTATTGTAGTTCAGCCTATTAATAGTTTAGTTTAAGTTTTCTCTTTAAAGAATCTTACTTTAAAATCATTTAACATTATGCGAGCTGTGCGCATGTAAATTGTCTTCAACAAAGTACTAAAACAGGCTCAAACGTTTAAAAATTTTTACTGGACTGCTTTTATTTAAACGCAAATTTTAAATTATGAAATTTAAAAAACAAATGAAAATAACTAATATTTAACCATATTGTTAACAGGGAACGATCGCCGCAAACCAATGCATCAACTTTCCGTTTAAGATCCAATTCCAGATTAGATCTTGTCTTAAGCAACTGTTGGTGTTGTGCTTCACTTCATGCAATTTCCTACGTAAACCACCCACCGAATCTTGAATTTCAAGAACTTCTTGCACAAGACGTAATTGCGCAAAATCACTTAAAATAAATAAATAAATGTGTAACAAAACTTTCATAAACAATGTTATTATAGGTATGTAAGAGTTACGCACTTGCAAAGTTCAAGTCCTTCCCGATTAGATCTTGCCTCCAATCGGGTTTGCGCAACTTTCAATGGATTTGATTTGTCTTCTATAGCTTTCCTCAAAAGATCAATAAACTTTTCAATATCGAATAGTTCTTGTTGAACCTTGTGCAAATGAAGTTGGATCTTATTTTTAGCTTCTGCCATTTCAGAGGATCGTCTGTCCAAGGAATTATTGGTATTATTCCAATGTTCTCATACAGATGTTGCAACACCATTTATCATTGTGTCAATATCACTTCTCAATTGAGCTGATTTTCCACGCTCTGACTGAGATCTATAAAGACAAAATAATAGTAAGATGCAAAAATAAATTCTAATTTCAATATTGTAGATTTCACTAACTTATTAATCCTGTAACTACTAGCTTTCGACCATGATTCGGCGGTACTAACAGTGGGATCGTATTTCTTAATTCCACCATATTAGTTGATACCACTACTGAAATTATTTAATTGATGGCAAACCGAGTCGATTCCAATGGTAGACTACTTATGAACGACATCTTCTAAAGCATGTTGAGCTGCTCTACAGTCAGTCAATTGTTTACTCACCTGAAATTAAAACGCGGATGTGAATAATGAAGAGACATTTAGTGCGCATTAGTAAACCTTTGCATAAAGAGTTCTTAATTTCCCTTGACTTTTCCGTAAATTATCGACTTCGAGAAGAATAGCCTTTTCAACGTGATCATGGACTTTTTCGACACCCTTTCGGCTTTCACGATGATATAAGCATTCTTAACCAATATGCTATATCTCTTTTCATGTCTGCTAGTGAGGCAGTTTCAGATACTAATTTTTCAAGCTCAGAGTTCAGTTCATTTCGCCAAAACAAAATAACAATAACGTAACATCGGTAAGTCTCTCTCCTAATCGACGTCCAGCATCTCGTTGTCCTCTCATCTGTTTCTCGCATCGTTCTTCCCACATCATTTCTAAGACGCTCAGCAATGTGGGTCTGCAGAGAATGCAAAAGCATGATCAGGTGGCTATCCAAGAGTTGGTCTCCATGAATGCGGCTTAGTTGTCTATAGTAATAAATAAAAAAAAAATCATTTCATTTTATTCATCTATAAATATTTGTATGTTTTTTATATGCCTGGTATGATGCACCAACCCTTGGCGGGATGGCTGGACCAGAAATTTGTTCCAAACATGGCGGCGCCCCAACTGTACTCTAAGGCTGTAATTGTGAGTACATTACAGTTTGCTCAAATTTTGTACCCATTTTTGATAAATTTTAGTGAATGATTTTGTTAAAATAAGCCTCAAAGATAAAACGAGAAAATCAATTACAAAACAGTCCTACAAAAAAAAAGTGGAAAACAAAACGAAGATGTCCGGACAAAACGAATTTCAATAACAAATTATTTTATTAATTTAAATAAAATATTAAAATAACGATAAGGGTGCTTTGTTACTAGAAAAAAAACGCCTTTCAGAGCTTGTGCACTTCTTATGTTCAAAGTATGTTAAAAATGAATACATAATTTTCCAAAAACTGCGTTGCGGATAATGTCCCTGTACTCCCTCTTCCATCCATTCGGTTAGAAGATTATCTTTTACCAATCTGTGATCAAACAAGCGATTTTCAATGATGCGTGCCACTTCATTCATTGTTATTTTTATTCTTTTCTTTTCTTTTTTTCCAAAACTGAGAACTAGGTCAGCCAATTGATTTTTCTATGCGACGACACGACGCGACGTTTACCTAAAATAAACAGAAAACAGTTGTATACTATTTCTATACTAGTTTTTAATTTTTAATGTTATTCTAATTCGCAATGAAATAAAAAAACCTTGCTTATTTTGATACAAAACGTACTTTGTGAAAATTGCAATTAAAACTGTCAACTTTGACAACAAGAATTGTCAAATATCATACTTCGGCAAATAAAAAAAAAAAATTCACATGACATTGCTATTACCTTTTAACGCTTGTGCTTTTAACCAGAGAGCTTTATAAAAATATGCCTTTCTCATTCTCTCCAGATTATTTTTTATTAGATGGATTTATAGCCGTCCGTGAATAACCGCTTACTCACACCTGTATACATTTTTCGGCCAAAATATTTTCCTCTTCCAGGAGAGTCGTTACTTTATAATTAGTCATACTTCGCACATGCATTTACAATTTCGCCGCGCTTTGAATAATAAATCGATGTCAATGGGTGCGTTCACTAACAGAAAAAAGCATGCGATAAGTAACTTTTTGTCACCATAAACGCTTTCGTGGGTTCGTTTCTTTTCTTCTCTGGGGGCCTATTCTTGAATAACGAATGGTTTTAACGTATTCGTTATATAACGAATGGTTGATAACGAATCGTATACACCGTTCGTATTCTTGAACCTCATCATTATAAAGTCGAAGTGGTGAAAAAGTTTTTCAACATAACGAGTGTGGTAAGATTAGATCTGTCAATTTACAAATTGAATAATGTCAGCTGTTTCATGTTTTAAAGTATAATTTGTAAAAAATGGCTAGCTTCAGTGAGTTGTCATTATTGTTTACGTCTGAAATTGTTAAAGAATCTATGGACTATCAATTACGTCGATCGTTAATCAATTCCTGCACCCTTAATTCAACACTAAATAGAAAAATGGAGGATCTCCACCAGTGCCATGCAAATGTTTTTTATCCGCCACAGATTTTCTTTCACCACACAATTTAAATCCTGCCAACTCTGGAAATTTTCTATTAGCTTTGTTTAATATAATATCATAATAGAACTTTTCTGGTTCTTTTGCGCTCCGGGTATGGAATTTAATACTGATTTTATTTTGCCACAATTCCGTGGCATCTTTTGAACTGAAAAGTTATCGTATTTACCAAATTTCAGTTTCAGGTTTTCCTCTAAAAACTCAATTAGTTTAGTTTTTTGAGCATATGAAATTTTCGCACATCTTTTATCTCCCATTATCACTCGTAAAGTAGCAGCTGATTCACTCTTCGTTTGGCACGAAGTATGACTAATTATAAAGTAACGACTCTCCTGGAAGAGGAAAATATTTTGGCCGAAAAATGTATACAGGTGTGAGTAAGCGGTTATTCACGGACGGCTATAAATCCATCTAATAAAAAATAATCTGGAGAGAATGAGAAAGGCATATTTTTATAAAGCTCTCTGGTTAAAAGCACAAGCGTTAAAAGGTAATAGCAATGTCATGTGAATTTTTTTTTTTTATTTGCCGAAGTATGATATTTGACAATTCTTGTTGTCAAAGTTGACAGTTTTAATTGCAATTTTCACAAAGTACGTTTTGTATCAAAATAAGCAAGGTTTTTTTATTTCATTGCGAATTAGAATAACATTAAAAATTAAAAACTAGTATAGAAATAGTATACAACTGTTTTCTGTTTATTTTAGGTAAACGTCGCGTCGTGTCGTCGCATAGAAAAATCAATTGGCTGACCTAGTTCTCAGTTTTGGAAAAAAAGAAAAGAAAAGAATAAAAATAACAATGAATGAAGTGGCACGCATCATTGAAAATCGCTTGTTTGATCACAGATTGGTAAAAGATAATCTTCTAACCGAATGGATGGAAGAGGGAGTACAGGGACATTATCCGCAACGCAGTTTTTGGAAAATTATGTATTCATTTTTAACATACTTTGAACATAAGAAGTGCACAAGCTCTGAAAGGCGTTTTTTTTCTAGTAACAAAGCACCCTTATCGTTATTTTAATATTTTATTTAAATTAATAAAATAATTTGTTATTGAAATTCGTTTTGTCCGGACATCTTCGTTTTGTTTTCCACTTTTTTTTTGTAGGACTGTTTTGTAATTGATTTTCTCGTTTTATCTTTGAGGCTTATTTTAACAAAATCATTCACTAAAATTTATCAAAAATGGGTACAAAATTTGAGCAAACTGTAATGTACTCACAATTACAGCCTTAGAGTACAGTTGGGGCGCCGCCATGTTTGGAACAAATTTCTGGTCCAGCCATCCCGCCAAGGGTTGGTGCATCATACCAGGCATATAAAAAACATACAAATATTTATAGATGAATAAAATGAAATGATTTTTTTTTTATTTATTACTATAGACAACTAAGCCGCATTCATGGAGACCAACTCTTGGATAGCCACCTGATCATGCTTTTGCATTCTCTGCAGACCCACATTGCTGAGCGTCTTAGAAATGATGTGGGAAGAACGATGCGAGAAACAGATGAGAGGACAACGAGATGCTGGACGTCGATTAGGAGAGAGACTTACCGATGTTACGTTATTGTTATTTTGTTTTGGCGAAATGAACTGAACTCTGAGCTTGAAAAATTAGTATCTGAAACTGCCTCACTAGCAGACATGAAAAGAGATATAGCATATTGGTTAAGAATGCTTATATCATCGTGAAAGCCGAAAGGGTGTCGAAAAAGTCCATGATCACGTTGAAAAGGCTATTCTTCTCGAAGTCGATAATTTACGGAAAAGTCAAGGGAAATTAAGAACTCTTTATGCAAAGGTTTACTAATGCGCACTAAATGTCTCTTCATTATTCACATCCGCGTTTTAATTTCAGGTGAGTAAACAATTGACTGACTGTAGAGCAGCTCAACATGCTTTAGAAGATGTCGTTCATAAGTAGTCTACCATTGGAATCGACTCGGTTTGCCATCAATTAAATAATTTCAGTAGTGGTATCAACTAATATGGTGGAATTAAGAAATACGATCCCACTGTTAGTACCGCCGAATCATGGTCGAAAGCTAGTAGTTACAGGATTAATAAGTTAGTGAAATCTACAATATTGAAATTAGAATTTATTTTTGCATCTTACTATTATTTTGTCTTTATAGATCTCAGTCAGAGCGTGGAAAATCAGCTCAATTGAGAAGTGATATTGACACAATGATAAATGGTGTTGCAACATCTGTATGAGAACATTGGAATAATACCAATAATTCCTTGGACAGACGATCCTCTGAAATGGCAGAAGCTAAAAATAAGATCCAACTTCATTTGCACAAGGTTCAACAAGAACTATTCGATATTGAAAAGTTTATTGATCTTTTGAGGAAAGCTATAGAAGACAAATCAAATCCATTGAAAGTTGCGCAAACCCGATTGGAGGCAAGATCTAATCGGGAAGGACTTGAACTTTGCAAGTGCGTAACTCTTACATACCTATAATAACATTGTTTATGAAAGTTTTGTTACACATTTATTTATTTATTTTAAGTGATTTTGCGCAATTACGTCTTGTGCAAGAAGTTCTTGAAATTCAAGATTCGGTGGGTGGTTTACGTAGGAAATTGCATGAAGTGAAGCACAACACCAACAGTTGCTTAAGACAAGATCTAATCTGGAATTGGATCTTAAACGGAAAGTTGATGCATTGGTTTGCGGCGATCGTTCCCTGTTAACAATATGGTTAAATATTAGTTATTTTCATTTGTTTTTTAAATTTCATAATTTAAAATTTGCGTTTAAATAAAAGCAGTCCAGTAAAAATTTTTAAACGTTTGAGCCTGTTTTAGTACTTTGTTGAAGACAATTTACATGCGCACAGCTCGCATAATGTTAAATGATTTTAAAGTAAGATTCTTTAAAGAGAAAACTTAAACTAAACTATTAATAGGCTGAACTACAATAGAAATATACGTAAGTACTTATAGTGGTTAGTTAAAAGACTTTCATTAATTGTACCAAAGTAACAATGTATGAAATATGAATTATTTCCGTTTGGTTTTTGGTTTTTCACTATATATTTGGACACTGCTTGAGAACGCGTCGACGTGGAGAGTTCAAATTTTGTACACAGTGTTTAAAAAAATGTAAGTTAAAGTTCAAAAATGGGACCAATGGGGCAACTCCTTCGCAGGGTTGCCATATTTTTAACTATATATTCTCATAAGTGTATATATTTTACGGTACTCTTAGTGTGCACATTTATTACGACAAAGTTATCTATATATTACCACATGTAAATGAATGTGCATTAAGCCCCCTTGCCATGTCAAGGCGGTACCGCTAAGCATACTTAACATTTAATTATAATATCATTTTAGCATACTCAAGGGGGAAGAGGGTGGACAAGTCCACCAAAAACAGATACACTGGACTTTTTAGAACGCAAATTATTTTTCGTGAATAATGTGAAAAAAAACCATTCACATATCTTCTTCAAAAAGGGTAGAAAATAAAATATTCTAATTACAGGCCTATTAAAAAATTGGCGCAAAACGCTAATAACGGATTATATTTATACAGACTTTAGTGACACCTTCAACACGTTACCTCATTCCGTGAGGATGGGCTTCCCTTATCATTTCTGTACTCGCTAGTTATTTCTCTAAAAGCCGTGCAAATTTTATATATTTTATTAATAGGTCTGCATGTTTACTCGAAAGATTTTACCCAGGCTTCAAAGTTTGTTACCCATAAAGTGTATGTTAAATTCCCGGACTACAAAAATTTGACAGTTGAATGGTTTTCCAAATTGTCTGTTAACTTTTTTCATTATCATCTAGTATTATCTAAGTTTTTATTTGAATTTTACATTTTTACACAAAAATAAACATACAGACCTAATATAACATTACTATTATTTTAACCGGGTAAACTTTATACTTGTTCAAGAAGGCTATTTTTGGATTCTCCGGTACAACAGCAAAAGCGAAAGAATTGTTATTTGTTCTTCATCACACAGCTTATTGATTTTTAGATAATAAGCTTCAAGTCTTGATGAGTCAAAACCAAGACTTGAAGTTTGCCACCTAAAATCAATAAGTTTGTGATGAAACAACAAATAAAAACTCCTTTCGCTTTTGCTGCTGTACCGGAGAATCCAAAAATAGCCTTCTTGAACAAGGATGTTAATCTAGTTAAAACTTTTGCCCTAAATATTTGAAAATTATTGGTAGAGTCTGGTAAACTGTTTTTACTGTGTTTAGAAATAAGTCCTTTGGAAAAATATAGACTACAACAAGCGCAATGAAAATCAGTCAGATTTCTATATGTATTTTAATGCACATTATTCTTGACGCGTATTCATACCAAATAAGATTCTTGCTGTAAATCTATATTCCTTTTCTCGGATTCTATGTCTATTTAGTCCCCGGACAGATTAAGTATCAGCACCGGACATAGAATGATGCGAATCAATATGTCACAATTAATTGAGTGCAACAGCAGACTAATTTGTTTTTTATGATTCACAGGTATCAAGATCAATGGTACAGGAATCATTACAAAGTCTTAAAACTATACTAAAGATTGCAAACTGATATAATTTTTTTCTTCGTGTCAGGAATCCTAAGTTTTTTATTAATATACTTTAATTTATAATACACCCTAACACGAATAAATAACCACAATAATCTAATATTGTCAAATTCGTCACAGCATTTGTATTCTTCTATATTTGAAAGGGTATCAAACATACAAGAATCGAAATATCGCCGACATATCGTACTGGGAAAGCAAGATTTCAAGCCTTCTTCTAACCTTTTAATATAGTCAACGAAAGCTTTAGGGGGAATGATAAGTTGAGAATTATCATACTGTTTGAATTGAATGAATGTACAACTATTTGAATCATTCGCTTCTGAGCCATTCGTTGGGCATACGTGCCACTTTTTACATTTTTTGAAGAGGTATCCTGCAACATAGGTAATTGCGTTCTCTTCTATATAATCCAGTTCTTTGTAATCTGTGGGAACAGTAGCAGGACACTGGGATACCGGAGATGTTTCTGACATCCAAGAAATGTCTGGCAAGGGATGCTGTGAGGGAGCCACGGAAGGATAAGGGTCTTTTTCATATTCGCAATTTCCACTTTTTGAAATTTCAAGAAACTTCATTCCCCAAAGTTTCTTGAATGCGAATGAAAATAGACGAGCAGTAGGGTGATGGCAATTTCCACCCTGTTTTCTGACTGCTCCAAAGAAGTTCTCAAGAGGATCCTGATTTATGCGCCTAGTCAGAATGAACTTAAACCCTACCGTATTGAGAAAATCCCATAATTTAGAAAGGCTTTCTATATTTATTAACCAACCCTTTAAACATTTGATAGAATTGGTTACGTCCTTGCCTTCACTATTGATAAAACGGAGATTAGAAATTAGATCTCTCGCCTCAGTAAGAAATTGTAATTGACTTTCACTTCCGACAAATGGCCTATTCATCTCTTTCGGTTCCGAAAATTTCGATGAGTTAAATATATCAAAAAGCTTATCCATCTTTTTGATAAATTCAACTGTGTCTAAGGCCGTTGCCGGTAGCTTGTTGTCCTTAACAAGAATTCCAAGCCCACATGCAACTGAATGGCTCAAAACTTGAGTAGAATTCTTCACACTCATTTTTTGAAAACTGTTGGGGTAGATATGTGCGTTGCTTAGTTTTGGCGCCAGTTTGAATTCATGTTTGCTATCAATTTCAAAGAATTTCTCTACATGCTTAAACGAAGCTCGCTTGTCCTTATCAAAAACAACATCATACTTCGCAAAGTTGTTTTTAACGAGCTTCAATAAATGAGGCGTATCAAAGAAGTAAAATGGAGGTTGCGAATCAATCGTAACAAAAGAATTATTAGGACTTATTCCTAACATGGAAGACAATGCTTGAAAATTGGAGCCCATATCGCTTACTAATGCCACGGGGTGAAAGCCAATTTTCCTAAGGCCTCGCACTGCTTCGAAAATTAACCTCTTAGCTTCAGCAGCAGGACACGAAGACTCTACAAACATATAATCTAATGGAAACTTCCAATTTTCACATAGACCACGTACCATAATTACACATGCGTTGCGTGCAAGCTTATCAGTTTTAACTCGCCCATTATCTGTGAGTCCTATTATTATGCCCTTGGATCGGTCATAATATAAATGGCTTTTCAAGCTCATTTCATCAATGCAAAGAACACAATATTTAGAAAATTCTGTGATCTGCATATATTTGAATTCCATTGCTTTCAAATTAAATGCCATGTTCCCGGGGGCAGACGGCCACGATTCCGTAAACCGCTGCAAAGTTCTTACAGTTGGAAGCGGGCAAAACTGATCTTTTATATATTTGTAACTATTTGCTGATAGAAAATGTAACATTAAAGCAGTTGCTTTAACATCTCTGGAATAGCGTTTTCCTTTCTTCGCTTTTCCACTATTTCGAATGGAACTTTCTAAAACTCTAGCTAATTCCCTGGGCAAGAGATGGTTGCAACGTTGAATAAAGAAATCAGAGGAATAAACGTGTTTCTTAAATTTCTTAAATTCATAGTTCTGTCTTCTAATTTGCGCTTGCAACCTTCTTACTTTACCTCTTAATGTCTTTTTTCGTGGAGTGGCAAGAGACAGTGCCATTGCAGTTTGGGATGCTTTTCCCGAAGTTTGGGGGGTTCTACCAGTTTGAAAGGAATGCAAAGAAATATTCTCTTGCAAGAAACTGCTAGAATCCTTTTCTAACTGCAACTCTCCATGAGTCTCCTGCGTAGAATATTGGCTGCACTGTGCTTCGCCGAGTAAATTGTCATCTGACTCTACTTTACCTATAAATAAACTATCCTGACTACCTAAATTTATAGGATCCTGACACTGTTGCTCTACACTATACTGGGACGTATAGATATCCTGCTGAAAAATAATATTTAATCGAAAAAAAAATCGAAAAAAGGGCAACAAAAATAAAAATAAAAATAGGGTTGGGGTAAATAATACAATAAATTAATATAGAAAAAAAAGTAAATATAAATTTCTAATAATAATGGTTAAATTATACTTCTCTATAGGGCTGTACAAAGTGTGGCATAGCCCATGGCAGCAATCTTCCCCCGCTGGGCCCAAACATTTCAGCGTTAAAATGCTTTTCACACAGACGTGCGCTGGGTTTATCGGCTTCACGTGGTAGTCGCACTACATTCAACCAAGCCTGCCGTCTATAAATTAAAAAAAAGTTATTGATTATTGAATGTACATAATAAAATGGTAGCAGAAATAGTTATGAAAAGGATCTTCCGCCCTTGCTAATTTGTGCCTGATTGATCCACAATCCATTCCTGATGGAGTCACTTACTTTGAATTACATACATATATACTACAAGATCAGAAAATTATGTATCATCAAACCACGTAAAATAAAGAATGTAATAAAGAAGTGCAAAAAGTGTGGAAGGATGCACGTCAAATCTGTTTTATATACAATATACTCTACCCTACAAGACCAGATGTAAAAATCTCTATAAAACCATGGTTTCATTAGAAGGCGAAAAATAACATGTAATAAATTAGATTGAATTATTAAACGAAGAGGGAAAAGTAAATCACTTCAAAAACGAGACATTCATGTGTTGCTACTATTTAGTTTTGGTTAAGACAGTTATTGTTTTTACGATTCTATGACATAGATTAGGATTATTTGTGATTTTGTTTTACATATAACGTTCCCTCATTAAATTACATGGCATTTATAAAGATGAATAATTAAAAAATTACTATTATTTAATATAAAACTAACTTACGATGTAATATCCTTCGGCAATCTAAATAAGTGGTTGAATAATTTACATCCCGCTGAACACTTTTCTTTCCGCTTTGGGGCCATCTTTTCTTCATTTGTTCGTCGCACTGAATAATAACTGAAACTGACACAATATTTGGCGCCATCTAATTTAACGAGAAAACAAATCTGATGAAGAAAAATATAAAAAGTACAGTGGGAAACAAAAGTATATTTTATTAACAAAAACAAACTTCGATCACATTAGATAACCAGTATAAGAAAATTTAAATAAAAGTAAAAATAATCTGCAATAATTGTACTTTTGGAGAATAATGATGGGAAGAAACAGAGCGTTTGAGCAGCGTAAGAGGCATACTTCACTAAATATATTTTTATTGGAGAACACGTGAAGCTAATATTGAATTGATTTGTAGTCTATAAAGTGGCCCATACCCGCTTCAATTAGTTGATCAACTTTCCTACAATTTACAATTTTTGATGCGATAAATTGAGACGTGTGTGTGGATGTTGAGTAAGTTGAACTGCGAATTGTTAAGTTGATGGTCTCGCACAAAGACTTGTGGTTGACGTCAACTTATCCTGCATATGTGCGATGATTGAATAACTGGTAATTACAATTATTCCCAGAATAATACACAAAATTTGTTCTCTATATTAACTCATTCTTGATACCAATTTGAAACGTGTATGGGCTTGTTGATAGATTGATTAACTAAGTGGTCAATTTTAGGTTGCTCAACTAATTGAAGCGAGTATGGGCCGCCTATGAGAAGTTGCAATAATTGATCCGATTAACTATCAGTGGATCATGGTCTTTAAACACATTTTTTTTGCATCACGGTAAAGCAAACGCACGAGATCGGAGTATCTACTTCTTATCGTCTACAAGAAGATGCATGGAAGGTGAACTTTTCAGTTTAAAGACATCAATGTTCAGGAGATGTCTCCTCTCTAAAAGCTGCAAAAAGGTTAGGTAAGCAGACCCGCAGATGCTCTAACACTGGCAGTGCCTCTGATGGATAGGATGGATTGAAAAGGCGTTGAGTGCCAGCGCTACTACAAGATTTACAAGTGCTCAGTTCAAAAATCACAGCCAGATGCAGTGCCATTGCCTGTGTGCTTAAATGAAAGGGTTTCCAAATATAAATTTTTATCAAATGTTGCACTTGAACAATTCCAAATTTGTTACACGCAATAGCGCACAAGAACTGTGAAACCGGTTTCGCACCGACTCAGTTTTATCTATCTTCAGAAGTAAGTTTTTTCACTAAATAAACTAGGGATTCAAAGCAGAAACTAATAGCAATATCAAAACAGCTCAGCTCAGTAACTATTACTTTCTTTCGATAGCTACATAAGCAAATACAAATAAGAAGATTATCAATATCAATATTTGATATTATCATATTAATTAGCTAATAATGTGGGATTTAAGATGTTGGGGTGTAGACTCATCTGTAAGTTGTTCGACGATCAGATAAAGCCATCCTCGTCTGAATGAATCTTGCTATATTTTCAAATAGATTTTTAAATTTGTTTTCATAACAATCAACAAGCCTTAACCTTTTCCTTATTCTATTTAAAAACAAAAGATTTCTTCCCACGATTCACAACAAAATTCCTAGTCTTTACTAATATAAATTTATTAAATAATAATAATAATTTGGTTGAATTCGATAAATTTTAAAATACTTTAATACTGTTGTTAAAAACCAGTCGGTAGGAAAAAAGCTGGGATAGCCCTGCAATCAGAACAGACCACCACCGGATTTTCTCCCAGCAACCAAATTCTAAGATGTTGATTAAAAGACACTTTTTTACACAATCACTTTTTTATATATTAAAGATTTTATTTAAAACACTTGCTCTGCTGATTCCTTTATTAGTGTTAGTACATGGAGGTATAATATGTACACTAGCTGCTGCTGGCTGACTCTACAGTATGTGTTAGCTCTGAAAATTAATTATTTAATGAAAAATATGTATTGTAAACTGCTCTATAATCATTAATAAATTACAAATCATCGACTTTAATAGAAAATCGTCAGTCTGTTGAAAATAATTAGCAATTAGAAGAAAACTTGAGACTGCCTTACAAATAAAAAGGCCGTCAACAGATTTACTCCTATTCACTAATTACTGTAAGATTTTTAACACTATAACTTTCACTCAACAATAACACTATTCCGCATTCACAGGATCAAAACAAAACAAAGTGTTTCATTCACTATTAATTAAAAGTTTCTTCTCGCATGGTGTCATAAAATTAAAATTATAATAAATATTGCGATTCCGGCGGCTGCTCATTTCTTTGGTGTGGGGAACTATCTGTACACGGTTGCGGCTACCCAATTTAAATGTGTTATACTTCACTTTATATAATTTTACTTGGCGCGGCTGGTCAATGGCTCTGTATTTGTAGGATTTACTGGTCAATAAATTAGTATTAGTGCAATTTTGCACACTAGTCTCATAAACCATAGTGTGCGACATATTTGACAGCATCAGCTGATTTCAATATATAGTGGAACGTTTTGTTCACGTGACAATTTGCATTTAAAAATGTTGTGCTCCTTCCTCCTATAGCCCTTATGGCAAGGAAGCTTTGAGGTGCTTTTAAGCTTTACGAATACTAATTAAGAGAACTTTTAAATATTTTCATCTCTGTTGTTTTTCATGCCGCAATTTAAAAGTCGCTACTTTATCTTATTCTACTTCGTGCATGTGGCAAGATACAATTGTTGAAGCTTTAATTTAATTACAAATTTCACCTCAGCGTCGACTGCGACTTAAAATCAATTCGCAGTCGGCAGATCAGTCGTAATTGTAATTCACGCTTAATAAAATGTCCATTTGACAGTTCTTTATTTGTTAGGGGCGATGAGGTGATTTGCCTTATTTACTGGAATGCAGAAACTTGTGGCGATGAAATAAATTTAAATTAGTCGTTGACATATTCAGAAGTAAAACACTATGTTTGTTCTTGCAGAATTAAAAGACACAGTAAGAATAGCTCCAGAACAATTTAATTTAAAGTTGACGGAAGCTATTCGTGATGAAGTCAACAGAAAGTTGGCTAATAAGGTAATCGCTTGTTTTGTTGAATATATAAATATTTGAACTCTATTTTATTAATTTTGTATATAAAGGTTTTGCTAAATGTCGGACTATGTATTGCGTTAAAAGATATTGTCAGTTTAGGAGACTCTATTATTTTGCCGGGAGATGGTGCTTCACACACTGAAGTAAAGTTCCGATATATCGTCTTCCGGCCAAGTGTTGGGGATATAATTACTGGAAAAATACGGAGTTGTAGTCGAGAAGGTGTTCATAGTAAGCAGAAAATAATAATTCTTTTCCATTAGAGCGTAGAAATTGACCTTTTTAATATTTGTACAGTTACACTAGGATTTTTCGATGATATTCTAATACCACCGACCGCATTACAACATCCTTCAAGGTTTGAAGAAGCAGAGCAAGCGTGGGTATGGGAATATCCACTAGAGGATGGAGAAAAACATGATTTGTTCATGGATATTGGTAAGTGAATTTGTATAAATTACATTACAAATGATTTTCAAGCTATGCAATAACTACCATTTTAGGCGAACCTATTAAATTTCGTGTGTCTGGTGAAATTTTTGAGGAAAGCTCTCCAATTGGACCACCAAATCAAGCAGATCAACAAGCACCAACTTCTCAGGGAAGCGACAGTAAGACGCCATATAGAATTATTGTACGTAGATGAATAATTTGAAAATATTTTGGATTGTTGGTATTTCATTTAATTCGATATTTTTAATTAGGGAGCAATTAATGAGTCTGGTTTGGGGGTATTGTCGTGGTGGGACTCTGCTAACCAACAGGAAGCTGACAATATTGACGAGGATGGCGCAGAAGAGGAAGGGAATATGATTGAGGAATAAAATCAATTAATTATTCCTCCGTTTGTACAGAAAAACGTTTTAAGGTTTTTATAATAAAACAAACTTTTATACACATGCATATATCTACGTATTGACAGAGCTAATGCTTAGGTTTGACCTCATAGGTCGATATACGATGCAGGAAATATTTAAAGAATTAAATAAATTTAAAACATAAAAGTATATATAATAATTACTACATCGGAGAATGAATATAACTACAATACATTCATTTATCATTCCTATTGTAACGCATAGAAATAAAGATCGTAGAGCAATATGGATTGGACACCCGTGCATAATATTAAAAGTTATTTTAATTTTTGCATGTCAGTCTGTCCGTCCGCACGTTAACTTGAGAACGCTGAAATTTTGTACACGGGCTCTTTAAAAAGAAAATAATCTACGGTGTTTGCATAGAAATTGTAATCCTATGAAATTCTTAACCATTTTTGCTGTCCGACGAACCGTTCTAGAAATATTTGCGGAAAACCATTTCAAAAATCAAACTTCCACAGATGGGTCACCATACGAAACTACATACGAGCATTCCTAGGGTATCATTATGAATTGGTCTCAGGCCAGTTCTAGTGTTTTTACTTGTTTTTCATTATAAATGACTTCTTTTTGTGATAAATTCACTAGTTGATTAGATAGAGCAAAAGAACTGGTCATGCAGGACATGGTCTGTAATAGCCTATAGATTTTTTTAATCAGAAATACTTTTTGTCATCGATTTTAATGGGAGATGGCTCATTTTAAGCGGAATAAGAAAAGAAAATGATGTGTATAGTTTTTTTTAAAATTATCTTTCTTGTTGATAAAATAGAGCAAAAACCTAGTAAAGCTGTGCATCGGACTACCGACAGCACCTACAAACTTAGTTATATTCCTTTCGACTTCAACGAGTGTGTGGCGGCTTGACCTTACCTTTGTAGGATTGAGAATTGGAATAGGATATGTAAGTAGACCTTGATTTTAATGTTCAGGAAACAAAAAAAATTGAATTATTTGTTATTGAGTCAATCGTTGATTCAGACAATCTGAATCCTTTTCATTGTAACATTGTTTAAAAATAAAATAAAGAATCGACAAGTTCCAATCCTTATAAGGGCGGAGGTCTCCTAACGAATTAAAGAAAAGGAAGACCGTTAGATCAGCATTTTTAATCGAATGCCTTATGCCCACAAAAAATATATAACGTTTTTTTTCCAGACATCCCGTTCTTAGGTTCACCAAAGATATTTTGAACATAGGTAAACCGAAGGGCGGTGGTACTTAGCCACACCAAATAGCTTGGGTACTTAGGTACATCCACAAGTTCCAGGTGTTCAATACACCCAGAACCTAGCAGAATCGAAGCTCGCATTTTATAGTTCAGCACTAGCGGAAGCGAACTTATCTGATCCAGGGTCGACTTGGCTAACTCAAATCTACTAATCTGCAACCCACACAGCGTTGTGACTCGCCACGACTCTCTGTGGCGCTCATCCAGGCTGTCATTGGGACAGTATGTGCTTGGAAGCCTTATCTAGAGCAGAAGAATTAGACTTCACCGGGATGCCCAGCCCAGGGTGTCATACGGACAGTCTTGCCTAACTTTTCTATCCTATTTCAGAGTTTCAGAGCTAGGTGTCGACCGTTCAACCGGAATGATCGCTGATTAAGACTCAATCGAGATTGTGCTTAAGCCTCATGAGTCGTCTATTCCTTTGTCGGAATACCCTCGACTACGCTGACTACTTACCTATCAAGAATTGACTTGATTCCAGTCCACCTCAGGCAGAAATGATACATTTATTCTGTTGAGGAAACTTGGCATTTCTTGTAACCCAGTCAACACAAAAATGGCCTATACGGCTAAAAGTGGTCATTCTTCAAAATCGATGACAAAACAAAAAATTGTAGAAATTTTCGTTATAGCCTAGAGACTTTTTTCATCAAAAGTATTTTTTGTTAACGATTTTGAAGAATGATGTCTCATTTGAAGCGGAATAAAAAAGAAATCGATGTTTAAAGGATTTTTCTGATCCATCCATTCACGAATTGTAAAATTTGACAACTGGGTATTCATGGTGTAAGGCCGACTGAACTAGAGTTCGAGCGGAAAGCTTTTGAAGGCAATTCCAAATATTCTAGAGCCTTAGGACTGCTATGCTATTCTTTGTTTAGAATTTAAATCAATATTTGTTCAAAGAACATAAACACACATCTGATTTGATTTAAAATTTTTATTTTCTGCTTTTTGTTTTCGTCTATACTTAAATATGCTTTTTTTCTCGCTTTTTTAGTTTAGCCGTACAGCCCTTAAGATAATAATAAATTATTTATGAATAATATTTTTGCACATTATATACTTTTTTGTTGATTTGTTTTAATTATAATTCGTGTGTGTCTTTTAAGATTCAATAAAATTGTGATTTTCAGTTTTTCTGTTGTTTTCTTTAGTTAATAAATATGTCATACATAACAGAAGTCATAAAACCCGCTTTTCAGTTCTCGCTGCACTATTTAACAATTTTACTTTTGCAATTTGCATTTTTTGCTTTAGCTTTCATAAAGTGTTTTCTTTTGTTTAAATTTTATTTAAAGTTTCTATTAAAACATTCAATTTTACTTATTTATTTTTCCAAATAATGTCTATTTTACAATATAATGTTACTTTCAACAAAAAAACGTTTATTTTAAATTTTCAGTGCATGCTTAAGGTATGTATTTTGTTATATGTAATAAGAGGAAACAGAGTTTGTAACGAAAAGTGTATTTTACGTAAGATAGTTTGTCATAATACTACAGGATTAGGTGTAAAGTTTCTTGATATACTCGTATTTATATTTATTTACGTTCGTAACGCAACTGCCGTTCTCTAAGATTTGGAGCGGCTATGGAATACTTTTATATTCCTAATGCTAGGCAAAATTGCACAACTTTGTGTCCGATGATCCTGAAGATTGTAATACGATCACCGGGCTAGGAATATTTCCTTAAGATTGTATCGCAAGAGAATGGGATTTGGGGACTAACAGAATCTTCGATTTTAATTTTATACATCGAATCGAACAATGGAGAATGCAAGGAAACTGCTCATTCGGAAAAATTCAGAAATCGAAAGAGTGGTACAAAAATCAATTTAGGTAAATTCGAATTTCCGGCCTAACTCCAATTTTCAATCACATACACAAAATGGAATTTATGTAAATGTTCACACACACAGAGTCTAAAAGTGTCTTTTTTATATCTCACACTTTTGTCAGAAGTGCAAGAGCATGGCAGTAATTTTATTGGTCTTGCCTTAAAATAGATTATGAATGATTTCACAAACATTGCGAAAAAAACAACACAAAATTATCAAACGAACTGCACTAGGTGGCCACATTTAGGAATCATACTTATGGCCACAAATAAAATATGTAAAAAATCGGGCCAGTCTACTTTACTTTAATTTTATAAATAAATAAAAATAATTTGATTAAAATTTATTTTTTGATAACGGATTCAACAACGAGGAATAAAAATTCTTTGTCGGAAAGTCTGAAAAAAATGAGAAATGAAAAACTTTTAATTATGGATACGTTTTGGCACTTCGTAGTACAAATTAAGAGATAAATAGTACCCGAAACCGTTGGAAGTAATGAAGTAAATAAGTACCATTTTGGTGACAGGAAAAGAAAATAAATTTTACTATGTAAATGGTTTAATGTGTTTTTTTTAAACGTTATGTTAAAATAGGCAATCATGACAAGAGGCCTTATCAACAACTGGCCTAAAATGCAAATGCAAAAGAAATTATTGAAGATCCTCGCCAAATTTTAAATGGTGGCAAAATGTAAACGAAAAGTGTTATCACCCATGGGCTAAAAGAATATTTAACTAATAAATCCTGGTAATGAAAAAGAGTTTATAACAGCTCTCTTAAGTCCTCACAGGTAGTGGAGAGACTTATGATCCAATGTTTGTCGTTTCTTACATTTAGCTTAATCTGCGCCGAACAGTATGATGTTCTATAAAAAATGCAATATTGTTCGACTACATTGGCAAAGAGCGGGAGAAACTACGGAGTCAAATATTGTCTGAGCGATAAATAGTTTTGCTCATTCTAAGTCCCCGAGTCAGATGATATACCGCTAATCATGTTCCGAAATTACCAGATCTTTAGAGCATGCATTTAAAAAAAAAAAAAAAATTACAGAGCTATCCTCCTTTTCACCACTCTCCATCTCTCTAGTCTGACTAATTGTTTTTTTTTCTTATATGAACTATTTGGGCATCTTCACAGACAGCCAAGGGCTGGTATTAGTTAAGAGCACTTCTCCTATTCAACAATTCTTTTCTTTTTAGTCACTAGTTATCATTGTTACATAGTAATCAGTTTACACATCACACTATTGCAACATTCTCATGTGCAAATTTCTTTATATTTCTTGAACTTGTGCACTTGATCTGTATTTTTTATTTCCTCTGGTAATTCATTGTATATGGGTACAGCTGTGTGTTTTAGACTCTTGAGTTTTCTGTCTGTTCTAGCGTACGATAGACGCAGATGTTGGCGTAATCGTATGCCGTAGTTGTGTGTATCACCATGCACTATTAGGTTTATGTTCGACTTTATCTTCTTTTTTCTTATCTTATATATCATTTTAGCTTTTTCCACATAAATTAGTTGTTTTAAGCTCAGAAAATTTGTCGATTCATACAGCTCATGCGTTGGTGTGGGTCTATGTAAATTAAATATGGACTTTATTGCTTTGTTTAATACCCTATGCAATCATTTTAATAAGTGATTGCTACATTGTGACCAGTTAATTATATTGTAAGTAATTATTGGTAGTATAAATGCATTATAGGTTAAGATTTTCGTCTGACGATTAAAAAAGTCTCTTCTCATGATTCTTATAAGTGGTGCAACTTTTTTCCTCACATATGTTGTGTGTTGTTTCCAAGTCAGTTTATCGTCCATTATCATTCCCAGATATTTTATTGAGTCTACTCCTTTAATGGGTTCTTGTTCCACTTGCAGTCCAATGTCCAACTTTTGCTTGCCTCTCTGTTTGAAAACCATGAAACTTGTTTTCGATGTATTTATTGTAAGTTTATTTCCGTATAGCCATCTTGTGTACCGTATTAAGTCCTTATTTATTACCCTCTCTAAGTCATCGCCATCGTTCCCACTATACAGGAGCAGGGTATCATCAGCATATATGTAGTATTCCGCGGCCAGTCCAGCCTCCATTAAATTTTGGATGTACAGAGAGTAAAGGAGTGGACCTAGAATTGATCCTTGCGGGACTCTAGTACTCATCGCATCATTCTCGCTATAGCTGTTTCGAACTTTCTTTCGTACAACACTATCTTGCTTGCAGATAATTACTTAGTAACTGGTTTGCTTTTCCTCTAATTCCCAATTCGGCTAATATTTCTATTAATACGGTATCAAATGCCTTCTTAAAGTCGATAATACTCCAATAACATAATATCCTGCATCGAGTTCTTTATTAATGAACTCCATTACATCAGACATAATAGCCGTCGTGTTGCTTTGCTTTTGGAATCCGTATTGCTTTTTATCAAATCCACCATTACTTTGAATAAATGCTGTAAGCTGATTATGAAGTACTCTCTCATATATTTTACTGAACACATTGAGGAGCGCTATGGGTCGGTAGTTGTTTGGGTCCCTTCTATCTCGTTCTTTGAAGACTGGTACTATGCATGTAGATTTCAAACAGGCTGGAAACTCCGCCTTTTCGATACAATTATTTATTATTCTCGTTAAAGGCTCAGTAATTATATCTTTGATATTCTTCACGTCTTTTACTCTTATTCCGTCTAATCCTGGTGCTGTGTCCTCTCTCAACTGAGATAGTACCCCTTCAACATCAGCATCATTCACAGGTCTGATAAATACACAGTTTGACCTTGTTACATTTTAAGTTGGTTCACAAGGAAACCTGCACTTGTCCTCCAATTTTTTTACAAGTGAGGGGCCCACATTCACAAAGTGTTTGTTCATATAGTTGGCAATTTGTTCTTTGTCTTTAAAGTTGTTATCCTCAATTTTTAATTCTTCTATACTGCCTTTTATGTCATCCGAATTACTATTTCTTAATGCCTCGTTGATTGCTTTCCACATCTTTTTCGAGTCGCTTCCCGCTTTTTTCATTTTTTGTACCACATAACTCATTTTTGCTCTTCTTATATTCCAGGTGATGTCGTTCTTAATCCTTTTATAGTTTTGTATCAGTTGTGAATTATTTGAACCCCCTTTTATTTTCTTATATAATTTATTCCTTTGTTTTATTTTGCTTATTATCTCTAATCTGATTCAATTATTTTCTCGAGTTCTAACGAGTTTGATATCAGTTGCTTCTTGTTTCGCTTTTTGTGTTATTTCGATAAGGTTATCAAAATTTAGACTATCGCAATCGTCAACAGCAGATCTTACCTTTGTTCTTAATTTTTCAGTATTTATTCTTACTGTTTTCTTGCTGGACATTTTTGGTCTCCTCTCTAAAGCCTTTCTAAGCGAGAATATTATGATGCGGTGGTGCAGTTGAGGGCAGTCCTTAAGCTCCAATCCGAAGTCGTATCTTTCCACATTAAGAGTAGTTACCACGTGATCAATTATTGAGCAGCTATGTTCCGAAATTCTGGTAGCATACTCTGTGTCAATGTTGTTTAGCACTGTTGCATTATTAGTTGATAGTAGTTCCAAGTATTTCCTAGTGTCTTCGTTATCATTAAGCAAGTTTATATTAGTATCCGATATTAGTATACAATTTTTATATTTAGTTAGTATAGATTCTAATGCTTCTAGAAACTGTTCACCATTAGCATTAGGCGGCTTGTAGTATGCGATTATCGTTAATTTTGGAATTATGTCCTCATTCATTATAGGTATCACATTTAGTTGCTCATATACCGGTTTAATTGAATCATATCCCGGAATCCCAGAGGATTTGATATATTGCATATTTATCTCGGAACGCTTTCAAATGTTGCCACGAACTTGACAATTTTTTTAGCTCAATTAGTCAGTCCTCCTTTTTGATGAAAACTCTAGAGTGCATGCTGGAAGTAAATCTAAGATAGTTTTAAGATAACATAGAACATTAAATTTCTGTAGTACGAACAGCGGCCATCCGTGGCCATCCAAATCTGTCTTCATAGCAAGGCGTCTCCACTACTTTGGACTAATAGTTATTAACCTGGATTGGGATAGGGTGAAGGTGGTTGGTAGTGGCGGTACTCTCTCCTCCAATCAATAAGAATATAGAGTCTGTCTTCGGCAAAATCAGCACATTTGCACCCACGAGGAGTGTGTGTGAAATCAAACAAAACCAAGGTTCTAATTTTTTTTTTCTACCTATTCTAGCTAACAGATCCTCTTACTATCCTCCAGTGCAAAGAATTAAAGAATGTGTCACGAATGACTGCACAACTCCGAAAGAAGCATCGGAAAGAAATGATGTCTCAAAGCCAAGACGATTCGTTGGCTTACACAGTGGTGGTGGCTGCACCCAGTTCTAATCTACGGCTAGCCTTAAGTATACGTTACAACCAAACTTGGGAAGGTACATAGAACTACCGGAATAAGTTTGGTGCCACCGGATCTCGGTATTAAATTTCAGGCCTTATACGGAAAGAGCTAAGATATACGGCCACATCAATATTTCTAAATTGCTGCCAAGGGGGATTGCTAAACAAAAAATACAGTGTAGGTGCAGTTGTCTTTTCTGAACAACTTAACTTCACAACATATCAATTCCCAAACCACTCAATTGTTTTTCAAACAAAGCTGCTTGCGGTTGTGACGGTATATCTGATCATAAATCAGAATTTGCTGTCGAAGTGGAATGTCAACAATTTACTCTACAATCAGACTGCCGATAAGGCGCTTAACTCGATCGCAATATAGCCTCTAAATTAGTAAGGCAATGCCACGAAGAGTTCACCTCTCTCGGTACAAGGTCACATTCCACTGGCTTCCAGATCATAGAAACGTAGAATTGAATAAAGTGGCTGCTGAACTGGTAAAGGACTGGGGTCTCATGCGGAAAAGCTCATTCGCCACTGATTTCCGTGTAGAGGTAACTAGTAGCACATTGTGTATTATAAGAGAAATAAGTATCGGCATCACATCCAAAACGATGTGACCAGAATACTTATAACTGAAGAAGGCATTGGGCCCTAGGTATTTCCTTTTATTAACAAGCTTGAAGAAATATGAACGAAACAGGTAAAAGGGATAGCTAACTTGTTAAATTCTACCAGTTGAATTAAACGTGGCTTTTTCCTGCAGCATCTGCCAATCCAGTTTATTCAACTGATGAAACTTGCAAGACGTGGCATCAAAACGGTGCTTATAAGCCCTAATTGGAGATTACCGCTAAAATCAATAAACACTGCAAATGGGGTGTCCAATTGGCTTCATCAGCCACACAATCAAAACAAGAGTATTTTCTGTAGAAGAGTACAGTCCTCGTTTGTTATTGCAGAGCCGACGGAGTTCAAGAGAGACATCGTGCAGGCCGGAGGCATTTACAGGTCCATCTAGGATCCAAATTCTCTAATACGAATGAAGCCATTGATTGATAACATATAACTCTCCAGTAGCTATTTCCGAACTCTTTATTCAATTCGACAGGTATTGGATATTGCACTGCCGAATAAATAAGACTGAACTTAAATTTTGGATTGGAGAAAATTAACAAAGCTCACATGTCTCGTATTATAAAATCTGGTGCTAGGTTTGAAGAAGGCTTAGACGTTAATCGAGCCGCGATTTCTCAGTCATAGAATAGAGGAAAGAAAACAAAAAATCATTCATTCTTGAATTGTGACAAAGGTAGCTCAGTTGGTAAGCGCGTTGACTCGTCGCATAGGTCGTCGTTCGAATCCATCCTAGACACGGCCCTGTGCCATTCCTCCTACATAGTTTTCAAGTATCTCCTCTTACTTACTACCTTATCTATCAAAAATTCCCTCACCCCTCTGTTTCAGCAGCACCACAATAAGTACTGCGGGGAAGAGGAAAGAAATTTGCGTGGTTTTAATAAGAATATTTGTAAGATTTTTAGAGTTAGTTCAGGGTTGTTCCTAATAAGCAACAGATGGCATCCTCTTTATTGGGATAGTTACTGATCACCTACATCGAATACAGACTGCAGTCAGGTAGAGAGGCTATGTAGAAGCCACGAGAAATGAGGATGATAAAATGTATCTCTGAATTATTAGGTCCTAATGAAGGGCATAATACGATATCTGAAGTCGAAACTTTTCCAAGGCTTATCCAAACAGATTTTAGTTTGTACTTTTTTAGTCAGTAATATAGAAATCCTGTAGTTTACAGAAATCTTACCTGAAATCTTATCTGACCTGGTAGAATTCTATGAAGTTTCATTTCTTTCAATTCAGAAAGACAAAGAGTTATCCTGGGTGGCATGCAATGCAATGCAATCTAAAAAGAATTAATGGAGAGCGTACCAGCATACGGGATTCCTAACTTAATAAAAATTGTGAGAGCGCTAGACATTTTATGGTGTCTGAAAGATTTTTGGCATTTTTTCTATGAAAATTGTCAATCAATCTAAAATCAAGAGTATGTTAGAAGCAGGTAGGTAAATTTTTGATTTGGGTGTATGGAAGGTAGCGAAATATCTATCTGCTGAAACAACCAACCTGATGTGAGAGACTTCTATCGTTCAAATTAGTAAAGCAGTGTGATGACATTCCAATTATTCCCTCCCTTCATAATAAGATAAACTAACGCTGTCGAGATAACAGCAAATTTTAAATTGCTCGCATAATGGTATACGACACACTCATATCAGCATAATTACTCTACGAAGAAAACAATGAAAGAAATATGAGAGATGCCCAACCAAAGATCAATGATAAAACTATTGTGTTCAGTGCCAGTTTTATAGAATCTTCGTTCAACTCTTTTCTTGGGGTTGAGGCTGACAGAGTGAATACAGATGTTGTCCGATGTTATGCTTGCTTATACTTATTGTATTTATCACAATTTAGTTAAATTTCTGAAAACATCAAGCTAGTTGAATTTATGAGTTAACGATTTTAAGTTTGAGAGGTTTATAATCCCAATCGATGTTGAAAATAGAAAATCCGCAGATGCGGAAAAAATATTTATAATTACTCCAACCTCAGTAATACCATAAATGGAACAAAACCGCTAGGCATATCTTTGATTAAAGTGCAAAAGGCATTTAATATCAGCAAGACCTTAATACTCTTCAGTACGGCTAGTTCTTGCTTGCCGTATATGCGTGGAAGAAAGCTAAGTTTCCAGGCATATACGGAAAGCAAGAACCAGCCGTACTGAAGAGTATTAAGATCTTGCAGATACGAAATTTGCACTTTCATCAGTTGCAGTTGCAGTTTTAGCCACAATCTTTTTTGTTATCAATTTTTTAAATTGATAAAATTTTTCTACGAAGTCTTCTTGATTTTTCTGTATATCTTTGATTCACGCATTGGGATGCAAGGAGGCGGAATTTCAACTAGGAGTTGTAGAGGCTGTTTATGACTATGTTCAACATACATATATGTCAGCTTGAAAATGGACAAGAAAAGCCCTCCATTAAGATAAAAGCTATAAAAGCAATGGAAATCACAATAGGCTCATTGTAGGGGCAATGAATGGGATCGATATCATTCTCATTAAATCTAATCTATAATCCCAATCTGTCCTTAATCTACTCAACATGTTTATGGGGGACCTATCGGTGGCTGTGATGGTATTAATGTTAGTAAATACTAGTAAACGGAGAATTAGAGAGTTTTATTGAAACTACAAAAGATTGTTATTCACCCAATTTCTCCAACTCTGTATGCTACAGAAATCGGGCCCTGATAAGAATTGATACATTCAAAGATGTATGTAGCGAGATTGTATTTTATTTACATTTATTCCATATTTAGGAAAATATTGGGCACGGATCTGAATCTGTTACTGCTACAAGCTTAGTACTCTGGATTGCTTATAAATATAAGGGCTTGTACCAAATATATTTCATAATTTTATAAAAAAAAACCTTACAACCTTTTCCTTATTTCAGATTCCTTGTACATCTCCAACGTGTATAGGTATGTGAAATTGTTTATGATTTTATAATTCTATAAATTAAGCAAAAATAAACTTAATCCTTTCTCCCTCAAACTTACCTATTGTTACATTAGGTATTACAAAAATTATCCTAAATAAATAACCACCAATGGACACCATTGAAACTGAACATATATCTTAAATGTTAAAAAAATAAATAATAAAAGTACAAACGAAATAAATGTGAACGACTAAATTGTGCTCCCTATAATCATCGAGCTAGTATGAACACTATCTATACTATTCCTGTGGGTATAGAATATAATATAACCATCGGAAAAAGAAATTGTTTTGGATGCTTTGCCATTAAGCCGATTGCATTAGAAATTTTGTGTTTGGCTAGAATTTGAATCTTAAAGCTCGCCTTAGATTTGCAATGTATACTAAACCTACTTAAACTATTACAGCCAACTGGATATTATTCAATAATTAGACAACGTGGAAGATGTTCTCTCAGGTATTCAAATAGTTCTTGGCTAGCGCCTGGACAATTTGTTAATTCTAACTCTTGTAGATGCCTGAGTTGAATGAGACTTGAAAGTCCCGATGAAGTTAATAATGGACATCCAGCAAGAGAGAGTACTTGAAGATTCCGCATTGAGCAAAGATGTTGCAGTCCAAAATCTCTGACTTGAGAACACCATCGTAGGAATAGAGCTGTTAGTGATAGCATTGTTGAGATATAACCCACTCCAATATCAGTTATGTGAACGCACCTGAAATGGAAAATAAAAAAATAATTGATGAGAGTTTTTTTTATAAGGTTATGGTAGTGGATTATATCATTGATCGTATTATTTTCATGTTATAAAGCTCGCGACCTAATGCGAGCCTGGCGAGATATTTGTGAAGACAAGTATATTTTCAAAATATTAACCCGCTTTTAACCGCTATCCGTTATCGTGTTGCGATTTATATAATTTTGATTTACTTGTATTGTTTTGAGGTAATAAAAAAAATTTGTTATTATACCCTAAATGAAATCTAAGCTTGTTATTCCGTTTGTAACACCTTGAAATAATGCATAATATTAAAAGTTATTTTGATTTTTGCATGTCCGTTGTAAGTCCGTCTGTTCGTTCATTTGTCCATCCGTCTATCCGTCCTCACGATAACTCGAATACACATTCACACTTAGGGAACTGGAATTTTGCACACGGGCTTTTTTTTAAAAAAAAAAGTAAATTTAAGTTCGAAAATGGGACAAATCGGGCCTCGTAGGGTTGCCATACAAAAATGTCGTTTTTTACTATATATTTGGACAGTGCACTGACATATAATAAGAATGGACTGAGCCATCCTATCTAATTCCTATAGTCAAAAATGGCACAAATTTGTGCTAAAATCTATTTGTCTCTTTCAAGCTCAAAATGTACACTGAACTGTAACCAATTTTGGAAACAGTACGGCTGTATTAATCGGAATGGATTGGATTTGACATAAAAATTCAGACAAATATATTGTTTTTATACGTCTATCTCTTACAAGCTCAAGGAAATTCGACAACGAATCTGCAGAGGAGCACATTTTTCAGTAATATTACAAATGAGTTTTTGGGTTAATTAAAACAAGTTTAACTTTCTAAATAATTTTAATTTAATGCAATACTATTTTACAACATCTTTAGTGTTTCCAATCGACAAATAATAATAAATTATGAATCGGTGTGCAATTGTACGAAATAAAGGGTTTTCACAGCCTGTTCAATATTTGTGCCATATTTGAAGCAAGAACGCTCAGTCCATTCTTATTATATGTCAGTGGGACAGTGCCTGACAACGCGTCGACGCTCGACGTAGAGACTAGAGAGCTGACATTTGACGAATCGGGTAACTCCTTCGTAGTGTTGCCATACAAAACTTCCTTTCATACTATATATTTGGACCTTAGAATATATAGCAAACAGGAATGGTTGAATCGTGTAAAATTCGTGTACATGAGCGTAATTTGTCAAGAGCAGGAGACTATACATAGGAGTAAGTGAGATGCTGGATAGAGAAATTGTCAAAGCTCTAGATTAATTGTCAAATGTGCTTTTGTTTTGTGAGCAGATTTGGTCAACTTAAAATTCTTTTGTGAAATTTAACAGTGCCTGACAACGCGTCGACGTAGAGAGCTGAAATTTGAGTTCGAATGTTGGACGAATAGGGCAACTCCTTCGTAGGGTTGCCATACAAAAATTTTGTTTTCGCTATATATTTGAACACTGCCTAAGAACGAGTTGACGAAGAGACCTGAAATTTTGTGCACGGTGTTTTCATGGTAATAGTAAATAAAGCTTCAAAAAAGGACTAAATCGGGCATTCTTGGTGTTGTCATATAAAAGTTTAGGTTTTTTACGTATATGTATTGTAAAAGTGATCAGTACTAGATGGTTTTAATGTACTGAAAAGTTCTTCAAACATCGAGCTCGCACAGGCGGGTGACCATACAAAATTACATACGGGCATACATCTAGGGTAGCATAAGAGTTGGTCTTAGCCCAATTCCAGCTTTTTCACTTGTGTTTTTTTTAATTTTTGATATATACATTCTCCGACAAACAAATACGACACCGCTACATTTTTTCGATTTTCTAAACTAATGAATCTTGTGGTAAAAAGGCAATGCCCATTTTAGGCCCGACACCTCCAGACATGAGAGATGTCTTACGCGATGCATTATGATACTCTGAACATTTTTTATTAACAATATTTATTTCTATCTAGCGGGGTAAAGCTGGGGGTGGCGGGTCAAAGTTTGATGTAGTACAATTTGAAAAATCTAGTACAGAACCGAAATCCTTAGAAGAGAAGAAGATTCAGTACTCACACACCTATCCTCGGAGGCTTAAATAGATATTTATAGCCATCCCAATACTCAGTTTTTTAGTATTTCCCTCTTTTTATTCGAACTGAGGTACTAAATTCTGTACACCTTAGATCGGCTCTAACTCGGTAGGGTTATATCCCATCGGAAAACGGGTTTCACTGTTCGCCTCAGCTCATTACTAGCTACAATTAGTGAAAGAAAATTTTTCTCCGTATTCTTTTACGGTCGTGGGGGGGGGGGGGGGGTTCCAACACCGCATGTTGCATATCGAATTACAGGTCTCGCCGCGTGCTATCGGGTGGTGTATATTTTTCCAGATTCAGAAAACTTTCTCGGGACGTTTTTGCCGCCGGAAAACCCATTTTCATGCACTTCCCCCGCTAGACAGAAATAAACATTGTTAATAAAATATGTTAAGAATATTATAATGCATCCTTAAACATTTCGGGGAGTGAGCTAATTAAAAAAAAAAAGCGTCGCTGAAAATTTTTCCATCTGCTGTATAAAAAATGTCTGGAAATGATTGGCTTAATACCCTAGACAGACTGTCTCCGTAATGATTTTTTTTTATATTTTAAAGGCAGGAGGGACGAGAGATTCCAAGCACGGTGGCCAGAGGGGCCCCGTGTGCTTTCCTACTAGAAGATCTATCACCAAAACCTTCCTGTCCTCTTAATGAAGCGCATCAGATCTTGGTGAGAAAGACAGACACTCAGGGCTGTCAACAACTCCCATCCTTGTTGGATGAGCGTGAAGCGAGCCTTGGCCAGTGATGATGCCATCCACAGTTCTACATTGATGCCTTCCGAGCTGTATGGGAAAGTCAGATATGTTCCTATTGGGCTCATGAAGAAACAGTTTAGTGCACCTATAAGTACTCAGGTTCTCCCATCTTCTCTGAACATCCGCTTTGATGAGACACCCGATACTCGAGGTGGCAACGCCTACGGCGGACTCCGATCCGAGGAATGGAGAAACAGATTCAGCCTACGGGATGATTACACGAGTCAGTAGAGCTGACAGACAGTACTGTCTGTCAATTACTGACTAAAAACGCTTTGCGTTCGTTCAACTGACTAACTAGTAAGTTCATTATAAAATGTCGTCAAGCGGTTTTTTTGTCGTCAAATGATTTCTGACAAGTCAGTACTGACTAGTCAATAACATGTCAAACGTAAAATAAAATGGCGGAAATTGAAAATAAAAGGTGCTGGTGGAAATTTATGTTTATATTTCTAATGTTCTTTCATTTCAGTGGAAATGACTGAAAATAATCTTTATTTTGTAGAAAATTATGACGGAATAAGGAAGAAATCATTAGCAAAGCTTTTCAGAGGAGAAATGTCTGCATCGCTTGACGATATTTTATAATGACAAGTCAAGTCAGTTGAACGAACGCAAAGCGTTTTTAGTCACATATAATCGTCGCGTAAAAGTGCCATCTACCGAATTAAAATGAACTGAAGTTTTTGGATAGTGAAAATATTTTCTAAAGCCAGAAATACATTACACTGCATAGAAATTTAGAGCTCATGTAATACCATAAGGCAATTCGTATACACTGCACTGCATCGTTTAGTCTAATTTCTACAAAAAATAGGGCAGAATTGTAGTAGAATAGTAGCAGAATAGAGGAAGTGTTTAATTTTAAATTGATTAATAAAATGATATTAGAAAAAAATTAGTAGAGTTTTTCTCAAAATAATAAATCCACAATACACAAAAATCTAAATATGAAATCTTGAAAAAATGATTGTCAAAGCATTGCACTGTTTCAATGTGCTTTACAATGCGTACAATGTATCGGGACTGCACTGCATCGCAATGTGTTTCTGACTTAATAAATTCAGCAGTGACAGCCTAGCTACTAGATGCTAAATATTGTAAATATTGTAAAGGCTCATTATGTAGCCCAGTACCATTTTCCGATGACGATTTCATTTTCGATCATGCAGTCTTTAGCAAAGGCAAACTAAAAACGGTCAACTGTCAGCATTTCGTTGGGTTTCTGTACTGTTTCGATTATGACGAAATAAATATACTTAGGTATGTCATTTTTAAGAAGAATAAACTACTTACACGAAAATTAGGGATTCAGTCAACGAGGTAATAACTAAAGGAGATGCAATCATATGTACGATCCGTGTACATGAGCGTACCCAAAATTGCCCTGCATTTGTGTATGTTTCATTCCGCCATTTTTGGTCTTCGCTGTCAGATCCATACTTAGGTTTGCTTTGACTTTGGCTTGGCGCATTGACGCAGGAAAACTCATGAAATAACCGTAGGGGCACGAAGCAAATATTACTCAAAAACTTTTTATCACTGAACTTTTCTTCATAATTATTAATTTTTTTATGTTCATGTTTGCAAAGTCAGTAAATTCTTTTAAGTATATGAAAATAAAAGCGATTAAAATTGCGAACAGGTTGTACAATTGTGTACAGATGTACAAATTTTACGGCGCTTATGTACAAACAATATCCGTGTCAATGTGTTAGAAATGGGTACGTGATATTTTCTCATTTGCATCTTTAGTTCTTACCTCGTTGGATTCAGTATGTATTATTAATGCTTAAATTCATATCATCTGAATTTCGTTGTTTTGAAGGTACCAGATTTAGATAATGTGATCCAGGGGAGCGATCACTCTTCCTGTTACCTCTTAGATACCCTTATGATTGAACAGAAAATTATATAAAAAATAAAAATCGTCGAATTTTTCGACCGATTACTGATCGGGGTTAACGTGCAATTATATAAGAGTAAGCAGAAAAAGCGGACAATATACGCAACGTACAGATACAGGGCGTCGTCGTACAAAACGCATAACTTTGCGAAATTGAACGAGACAGACAGTACGTTTACATGCATACTTGAAGTATACTTCAAGTAGAGATTAAGTAATCAAAATATCATGTAAACCCGCATTGACTTCAAGTATACTTCAGTCAAGTAAATCAGAAAATTTTGTTCGATTTACTTGAAAAAATTCATGTAAACGCAACTTCAGTACTTGAACTTTTTTCATCGCTGCGAGATATGAAGCAAAGAGGAATAAGAAGAAGATAAGTGACAATTCAGTTTGTGATTTTTGCTTGGCTTTATTTTATGTTATCTTTTTACTTAAAATGGCTAAGAGAAATGTTTGGTGCTATGAGGAGACTCTGGCCCTATTGGGAGTTATGAAAGAAAAGAATTGCTTAAAGCATTTTGACGACAAAAAATACAGAAACAGTGAAATATACAATGTGATTAAAAATGAAATGCACGCAAAGGGTTTCCCAGACAAAAGTGCTAGGCAAATTGAAGTGAAGTGGAGAAATTTAAAATGCGACTATATTACTACCAAAAAACAAAACAACAAGAGCTTAGCAAAAAGGTAAACGTGCATCTTTTACGATGATCTCGATGAAATGCTGGGCTGTCGGCCTTCTGCAAGAATGTTTAACGAAGGGATAGATACTTCTAGGCATAATACATTCAAAGTCAAAGTCAAAGTGCATTTATTTTTTGAACCCCTGCTTAAAGC
Source organism: Dioctria linearis (assembly GCA_963930735.1). Lineage (NCBI taxonomy): Eukaryota > Metazoa > Arthropoda > Insecta > Diptera > Asilidae > Dioctria > Dioctria linearis. The sequence continues at coordinate 68,286,350 of OZ005743.1, forward strand.
AGAGTATAACGCCGGGTTCCACGACAGTATAAAGCTTATCAATTAGTTTACATTATTTATAACAAAAGAAACAATATATCAACTTAACAATCTTTAGATTTCACAGTTGAATTACACTTGGTCATTAATTAATTATGATTTATCCGGAGTTGTACTGAGTCCAAGTTAGCCCAGACACCTATTCGAACATCAGTAACAATAACAGTAACAGCAACAGGCATGACATAAACATTCACTACACGCCACCAATCGTCAGCAATCAATACATGAACACACCAGCCCATACAGTTAATCCCAACAAGGCACCAAGATTCATATGGCTCGATCAAGGATTGGAAAACAGAACTTAAGAAAGTATAAAATAATACAATATCAAGGAGTATGATGAAGTGCATTCCGTAGAGCAAATATATCCAGCAAAATAAGGTAAAGTGGAAAAATAGAATAACGTATCACGGTGGTATTGTTAGATCTATAAATTATGTCCAACTGATTATATGAACTTTCGAGTGCCACAGAAAGTCAGCTTAGCGGCAGGACTTCATATCTCAGTCGGACAGCTGTCACACTGTAGCTGCCACACAATAGCTGAAGTAAGATGTAGCAAGTATTTGCTATTGAAATACTAGGATACTGGGTTTAGAGATAATAACACAGATGGGTACAAGATTAAATTTCTTAAGAAGTGAGAGCGCTTAAGGCTTTCGTTTTGAACTCGCCAGGCCAGCTGATCTCCAACTCGTGACACCATGTGCGAATATGCTCTTGCCACCAAACTGAGTGTTTATGCTTGGATAGATAAGCCGTTTGTTGTCCCGCCTACTCCAAGAGAAGCGATTCCTTACGTAGCCTGGCAGAAGGCCAAGTCTAGCCTTATGTATAAACAATAGGGCTTTAAGCTCATACACCCAGGTATCAGAATGTCCAACAATGGTCCAACATGAGCTCTTCTTCGAAGATTAAACACGTATTTAGTACATGCTCTAAGTGCTCTCACTAATTTGTTTAACCCGGTCTGCGAAATGGGGTATAAGACGACATCCCCATAAAGGAAGTGTGGCAAAATTAAGGTAGTGAACAGCCTTAGCCTAGTTGTCTCGTCAAAATGCGGAGAGGCTGCATAGAGGGATCGCAGCCCATGATACACTCGCGCGCACATCATGTTAATTTGTTCTTTCCATGTGAGATTGGAGTCCATGAGGAGACCAAGATTTCGAACGGCCTTTGTTGCAAGAGGAATATTATGACCCATTAGTGATATTGATGTTATCTGCGATGCCAGATGTGTGCTTCTCTCAGGCTTGATTGCATAGCCAATTGCTTGAGTTTTTGAAGGATTAAGCGCCAGTTCGTTTTGGACAGCCCAGTTCACGACCCTATCCAGGGCCAAGTTGATATTTGATACCATTTCCTGTAGTTCCTCTGTCCGTGCATCTGCATAGATCTGTATATCGTCTGCGTAGATATGAAAGCCCATTCCGTTCAGAACCTCGCCGACGTCGTCAATGAAAAGCGAGAAGAGTAGGGGAGCAAGAACGGCACCTTGTGGAACGCCTGCTCTCACCCTCCTCAATGATGAGTGATTCTCCCCAGAACTAACCAAAAACAGCCTGTCGGAGAGGTAACTGCCGATCATCTCGCAGGCAGTATTAGAGAGCCCAAATTGAGATCTGAGCTTCAATACCAATTTATCATGTGGGACTGAGTCGAACGCTCTACTGAAATCCAGGAGCACATGAACGACAGAGAGACCCTCGTCACACATGCCTCGAATATCAGCCGTGACTTCCAAAAGAGCCGTATTGGTAGAGTGAAAGCGTCTGAATCCTGACTGCCTGCTGTTAAGGAGTCTATTTGCACTGATGAAATCGGTGATTTGGTCCTCAATGATAAATTCCATAACTTTGGATATTGCAGGTAGAATGGTGATTGGTCGCCATTCAGAAATGTTAGTAGGAGAAGCAGTTTTTGGGATCGGCGTAATCATGCCAACCTTCCATCTGCCTGGGAAGTACGAGCAGGTTAAGAGCCTGTTAATAAGATGAGTGATGACTGGTAAGATATAGGATAATATTTTTTTGTAGAACTTTATAGGAGCATCTTTATATGCCACGGCAGGAAAAGAATGACCCCCTGATAATGAGTGATCATCAATCATATGCATATTAGGCAATAGTGTTTCCGGATTCTGCCATATACTGGCGATTGAACCTTGAGTTTCCGATCCTCTGACAGTGGTTTCCGTTGTGATCAAGCTCGTGGTCACATTTGTTGCTTGAGATGACTCAACTGATGATGAAGAAGGCCCTGCATGTTCCGCCACACCACATAAGTAGTCCGCAAACTCGTTTGGATTTAAGTTCGATTTTTGTTTAGATTTGGATCCCAACCCAATCTCATTCACCTTCTTCTAGTTTATAGCGTTCCCCTCTCTCATTCCCCTGAGGGTGTTTGATCGCAGCCTTGCCCTAATAAAGTAATCCGCCAGTCTCCTGTGTTTATGAAAGGATCTTACTATCATATGTTTTATTCCCTTTCCAATGTCTGTACGCAATGTCGCGAATTTGACAGGCCAGAAGAACTTCAGGTGAATTGTATATTATTTCGCTTGTTGAGTGTATTCGAATTGTCTTAAGCGGAACTTGTCGTTCAAAAATTTCGCAAACGGTGTCAGTGAAATAGATGACAGCAGCTTCAGGATCAGGCTCGTTATAAATTGGGGACCAGTCAGTACTGGCTACGTCAGCCTGTAATGCATCCTGCTGAATAGCATTAAAGTTGCGAAAAGATTTAGTGAGTGGTGAAATTGATAGTGGCAGATCCAGTGATGCAAATAGGATCTCGTGATCCGAGATGCCCGGACATTGCCCTGTTGACGATGGGCAGAATTGAGGAAGAGCCATTAGCAGATCGATGACAGTGGCCGAGTTCGAGCCATGACGGGTCGGTTCGTTATTTAGGATGATCAGCCCTTTCTCACTTACAAGATCCTTGAGCGCACCTGAGAACACAGTTGCTGAGCCAACGTTGATGTTCAGATCTAAGTCAGTGAATGTTGCTGCACATCTGTAGACCACAGCAAGTGTGATTGATTCCAAACTATTACCAAAACCAGAGATCTGAACAGCCATCATTTCCCAGCTGTTATTGCTGAATCGATGTATTGGATGAGATTGAAGTGTGCCTGATACGTAGATTGCCAATCCCCCACCTCTTTTCCTAGCCCTGTCCAATCTGTGTAATTTATATCCTTGAATTTCAACCATTTTCGAAGAGTGATGCGTCTTTGTCCATGTTTCACATAACATTAATGCACCCAGTTTACAATCATCTGTTAAGTGCCTTATCGGTTGAAGATTTTTAGGTGTTGATCTCGCATTAAAGGACAATATGTTGAATGCAGTTGGTGAAAGAACTGATAACAACTCTTCTTGTGTGGATAGTATGACATGAGTCCTATCCATGATTGATTGTATGGTTAGCGATTGATGCGGAGCCCGATAGGCGTAGGGCCAGATCAGAGGAAAAGCGAGATGAGATAGTATTCACAGGTAATATAAATTGTCTTCATTTAAGTAAAATTTTTTAAAAATAAGCGTTTAATTATAGAAGAAAACGAAGAAACTGAATTTTGTAGAGAGAGGGATGCCATTCCATGTAGCAGAAAACATAAGGAGAATGTCAGATTTGATCTTAATGGAAACATTATTTTGATCTCGATCTTATTATATTTATGTGTGTAGTTCGTAAGTCCACATTTTTAAAGGGCTTTTTATTTTTTTTTTATAATATGTAAGTTTACCAACAAATTTTTGTGATAAATATGTAATAAAAAATAAAAAAACACAAGGAGACTGCCAAGACTTGAACTCAATAAAAACGTTATTTAAATTTTGTAGTTATTATTTTAATACCTTTAATAACAAGTAATGTGTTAAATTATTCTCATTTCATGCATGCTCATATACCTATTATTACTTTTAAGGAGTGGATATCGGCTTGCTGTGTATATTCTAAGGTGATTGCGTATTTCTTCGCCTCCAAAAGTTAAAGATGGATCTTGTCCTTCGGGTTGGGGAAAAATTCCTTCAGCTTCATTAATACCCAAAACCCAGTGTTCATTAAATTGCACTTTTCTGCGTTCCAAAATATTATGAAGTATACAACACGTTGCAATTATTTTTGGCACAAAATTTACGTTGATATCTATGCGCTTTTACAGTATTCTCCACCTTGCCTTTAATTTTCCAAAGGCGATTTCAATTACAATTCTTGTCTTGCTTAGGTAAACATTTAAAGTCTCTTCCTCGGGAGATTAAAAACCACAGTAGCCTTTAATTAACCAAGGTAGTAATGGGTCGGCCGGGTCGCCAATTATATATGCAGGTATAACTTTATTATCGATTAACTTCGTAGGTATGCTTTTTATTATCCATTTCAATTCAATATTTTTTTTATAAATATTCACATATACACACCTAAATATAATTAGTTTTTTATTTAAAAAACCACTTTTCTCAAAATATCTAAAAATTATGTTCTTATGTACAGAACCTAATGCAGAGCTGTCAAAGGTAAATGTCACTTCAAGTAACTTTCAAGAAAATTTCAAGTCAAGTAATTGGAATTAATTCAAACGAAAACGGTGCTTGAGTTTTAAGTAGATTTCAAGTCAAGTACTCAAGTATGCATGTAAACGTACTGAGAGGTTTACTTACGAAAAATTGATATTTTTAGCCTAAATATATATCACATTCCGTAAGAGTTATTATCTTGATATTTTATATGTTAAATTTTAAAAAGTGGTAAAATTGGAAAAAATAACAAATGGAACTTGATTTAATTGAAGATTTGTGCTTTCTATTATTTCGCAGTACCATTTTTATTCCATTTTCATTTTTAATCATTTAGTAATAATTACATCGCGTTCTTACGGAATGAGCGATTCTTACCGCACCTTTATTGACTGCAATTTGACTTTTAAACTTAACGAAAGTTCCCCTCACACGAGTAAAGCAGGATTTACATTATGATGACATCCAATTTTTACAGAGATTGTGAGGGAGTTAGTTTATTGAAATTTAAATGCTGCGGAAGCAATCATCGCAATACCTCACACGTACAGTCCCCTCTACTTTTTATGGCAAAACTCTTAAATTGTCAAACTGTCTACTTGGAAATTGTCAAGTTTTTAATCGTTTTTTCGTAGATATTCAAAGATGGATCATGAAAAGAAGTATACTTTTACAATTTCTAAAATATTGCATGAAAGCACGAAGGAGTTCGAAGCAAAGGATGAGATTATATCGAAAAAATTTCCCGCAAAATATCAGGTGGTACTGTAATTCAGTTCTGCAATCATCATTTTGTACGACAACGAAATTTTTATTTAATATTTATTTCATATAATAAACAAAAAGTTCACTCAAGGGCTCACATGAAAATAATTCCACTCCACTACCGAACTAAAGCCGGTGAAGATATTTCCAGCCCGGTTCGTGTTCACATGACGGATTATCTCAAAGGCGGAATAATTCTAGCAAATTATAAAGGAAAAGGACCACTGCAGTCAATCTCTGAACACACTACTCTCTGTTTGTGGACAGAAAACTACCTCAGAAATAACTTCAATATTTTCTATAAAGAAATATTTAATAACTTTCTATTTCGTAATATTTAAATACAAACTCAAACCTTACTTTTGTTTATTTCGACAAATA